>CM055898.1:63646970-64246970 GCA_029582155.1 Panopea generosa | reverse complement strand
GGTCTATGTGAAATTAATGGTGGTCCAGCTTCAATCGCCGGCCGTGGATGATTGAGCGCCTTTTACCGTATCTTTCTATCTTTCATATGTCTCATAAAGTAACTGCCTTTTCTTTTGTTTGAACAAATACGTTTGAGTCCATATTTACTGTTGAGTTCAAAGTTTGGTAACTGGTTATTCTAACAGACTAGCTTTTATTATCCTGGTCTTATTTCAGTAGTTTTTAGTGCTAAATTATTTGTATTGCCTGAGAGCCAAGCAATGTAGATGTAGACGAAAGGCCAAACAATGTAGATGGAGACTGAGAGCCAAAAATGTAGATGGAGACTGAGAAATAAATAACAGTGAAACAAATCAATCAGTCGCATGTTTAGCAAAATGATAATAAATTGCTATATTAGGTTGATAACCGATATATTGTTTTGAATTGCACGACTATTTTTATTCACGTTGGCGCCCAAGTCAAGTGGTCGTGTCACTGGGTTAGTATTCCACGGTCCAGAGTTTGATCCTCGGTCATGGCACTGGAAAGTATTTCCCACATGTAGCATAAATCGGTGTTGTACACCGCGCATGTGGGGTAAAAGAACCAGGGATACTTCTGGAGTGTATTCTGAATTTTGCACTATTCTCCAATAATCTTATATGAAAATAACAGTCACCATAAATAACAATCACGAAGAACATAATGCGCACGCTTTGGGTTTGTACACTAACCGCTGGATTGGAAGTACTGGGAGCTACCTAAACTATTGCGCTCCCAATTATACTTGTAGATAAGGCCTAACTTACATGACGGTAAGAAGATTGTTGCGCCCAAGAAATTAGATCTGTGTAAATCGGTTGGGCATTAGATCTATTTCTGTTGAAAATGCATAGATCTATATAATTGTCATAATTTCTTTGTACATATGAGAACATTTGACACATTTTCATAAGTTCTGTCAAATTTGAATGGCATTGGGTACTGCTTGATGATTCTTGGATACCGGACAAGGATTTCCGCGTATTACTACCGGGTACGGAATTTTCATCATACACACCCCACGCGTTCATCTTACCCTGCTTTGGCGTTGGAACAATTTATGACGTGACGTATTGAAACATATGACGTTGTATTTTTTTATTTGACGTATATTGAGAGTCGTTAAGTTGGACGTGTTCTCGAGTTTCTAATCGGTACTGTTCTGCTCTTGCGCTTGGTGATATTTTAATTCTAGGCCTTTCCACACAATGTAATAGGTCAAATCATCATCAATATGCCTTACTCGATTTATTTGAATCTGATACTACTATAGATATAAAGCGACATTAAATAGATAAAAAGCGACATGAAAATGTTTTCCCGCTGGAGATGAACAACGACCTCCGGAAAGAGAATCAAGCGCGAACAACTGCTCTATCGAGTAATATTAACATCAACCGAACAGCCCTCGATTTCTATTTTAATTCTACTTTTAACAAGGGATCTCTGCGACGGATTGTTCAAATGTGCAGTCGACTAGTGACGGCCTGTCTCTCGCCGTTGAAGCCGTAGGTTCGAGCCTCAAGCGGTCCACAAACTCCACGGGAGAAAGTATACGATTTACTTGCGGAAGGAAAGTGTTTCTACTCAGATTTATCTTGAGTTCTTCGTCAACTAATAAAACTGGATATGCAATACATAATCTGCCATTTGTTGAAAATGACGTTAAGCACAATTCAGGACCTCAGTGTAGACTGAACTTAAATCAACCTTGGAGTTTAACGTAAAATAAACAACACCCCCTACCCCACACAATATTATCATTATTATTAATGTATACAGTCATACACGTATATCAGTAAATTAAATCATGTGTCTGTGTAATGTGCTATAAATAATGTATGTTAGTTTAATACAGTTAATATTTTCAATAAAAAAAAGTCATAAAATTTATATATTATTTTTTTTTTGTATTTTTTCACCTTCGCTGCGGTTTGAACATACGACATTCTGATCGACAATTGAGTGACAGTTGAAGGCGTATGCCACTGCGCCACTTTGGAGCCTAATAATAATATAACAGTTAACACCTTTTAAAGTTGTTAGATCATGAAAGGGGCGTCATTCTAGTTGACCGGAACTGGAATTAATTCATACGTTTGATATACGTATTATGCTATGCAAATTGTTATAACCGACTGAAAGGTTTTGCTGGTGAGTATAAAATACTTCGAAATGTGTACATAGCATCCATTTATATTTGGCGGTTTGCTAGTACAGCAGATAGCCTCGTTTTCAAATCCTCATAAATTTGAGGTGAACCCATCTAGTTGGATGTGGTTGCCCTACAATTGCTACAATCGCCGGTCGTGGATGATTGAGCGCCCCTTTTACTGTCTTATCTCTATATTTCTTCTGTCTAATAAACTAACCTCCTTTTCTTGTGTTTGAAGAAACCGGTTTGATTCCATATTTTGGTAACAGGTTATTCTACACTGGTACTTTTACATTTTTTTCTGCTAAATTTTCTTTCTTTCTTTACTGAGAGTCAAACAATGTAGATGCAGACTGGGAGCCAAACATTGTACATGGTGATTGAGAGCCAAACAATGTAGACAGAGACTGAGAGCCAAACAATATAGACGGAGACTGAGAGACAAACAATGTACATGGAACACTGAGATACAAACTATGTAGATGTAGACTGAGAGCCAAATCATGTAGATGTAGATTGAGAGCCAAACAATGTAGATGTAGACTGAGAGCCAAACTATGTACATGGAGATTGACAGCCAAATAATATCGATGTAGACGGAGAGCCAAACAATGTAGATAGAGACTGAGAGCCAAACTATGCAGATGTAGCCTGAACGTCAAACAATGTAGATGGAAACTGAGAGCCTAACAAAGTATATGAAGACTGAGAGCCAAACAATGTAGATGGAGACTGAGAGACAAATAATGTAGATGGAGACGGAGAACCAAACAATGTAGATAGAGACTGAGAGCCAAACTATGTAGATTTAGCCTGAAAGCCAAACAATGTAGATGGAGACTGAGAGCCAAACAACGTATATGAAGACTGAGAGCCAAACAATGTAGATGGAGACTGAGAGTCAAACATCGTAGATGGAGAATGACAGCAAAACAATATATATGGAGACTGAGAGCCAAATATTATAGACGAAGACTGACTGAGAGACAAACAATGTACATGGAGACTGAGAGCCAAATAATGTAGATATAGACGGAGAGCCAAATAATGCAGATGGACACTGGGAGCCAAACAACGTATATGGATACTGAGAGCGAAAATGTACATGGAGACTGAAAGTCAAACTACGTAGATGGAGACAGAAAGCCGAACAATGTATCTGCAGACTGAGAGCCAAAAAATATAGACGGAGACTGAGAGCCAAACTTTGTTGATGTAGACTGAGAACCAAACAATGTAGCTGCAGAATGAGACCAAATATTGTACATGGAGATTGAGAGCCAAACTATATCTATGTAGACGGATAGCCAAACAATGTAAATAGAGACTGAGAGCAAAACAATATAGACGCAGATTGAGAGACAAACAATGTGCATGGAACACTGTGATCCAATCTATGTAGATGTAGACTGAGAGCAAAACAATTTAAATGGAGATTGAGAGCCAAACAATGTAGATGTAGACTGAGAGCCAAACTATGTACATGGAGATTGAGAGCCAAATAATATCGATGTAGACGGAGAGCCAAACAATGTAGGTAGAGACTGAGAGCCAAACTATGTAGATGTAGACTGAGAGTCAAACAATGTAGAGGGAGACTGAAAGCCTAGCAAAGTATATGAAGACTTAGAGCCAAACAATGTAGATGGAGACTGAGAGTCAAACATCGTTGATGGAGACCAAGAGCCAAACAATGTATATGGAGACTGAAAGCCAAATAATATAAACGAAGACTGGGAGACAAACAATGTACACGGAGACTGAGAGCCAAAATTTGTAGATAGAGACTGAGAGCCATAAAATGTTGCTGTAGACGGAGAGCCAAACAATGCAGATGGAGACTGAGAGTGAAACATTGTAGATGGAGAATGAGAGCCAAACTATGTATATGGTGACTGAGAGTCAAACAATGTAGCTGAAGACTGATAGCTAAACTATGTAGATGTACACTGAGCACGTGGAATTGTTTGTCAATGTATAACGCAATGTAGTGTTTACTTAGATATAGTTATTGTCTTAAGAAAATGACGGCATCAATATATTTTTTGCGGTTAGCTTGTACAGCAAATAGCCTAGCTTTGAAATACTCACTAAATCTAGTGGAGTGTTGTTATCTTACAATTGCTACAATCGGACTTAGACCAGGAACCAGGGGATCAAAATGGTAGTACCCGAAAGTAGTTCCATAGAAAATTGACAGTGGTCGTTCAAGATGGTGTGAGTGAGAAAATGCACTTGACAGATACTATTGCAATGTGAATTTGTGAAGGGAATATATTTCCCCAGAGAATGGTGCAAAATTGAGTGGACTGGTAGCTATAACACACAGATGGCACTATTTCTTAGACGGTAAGAATTTTGCATAATTTGGCTGATTTGACCTCTGTATGTGAACATAGGGACATCTACTTTCGCTTTGAGCAAAATTGTGAAATTGGAAGCAATTAATGCCCATCTTTTTAACTGTTTTTTTGTGTTCTGCTTGAATTGAATATGAATTCTGGAAATTCTCAATGAGTTTGGAGTACAACTGTGTGACAGTCTATTGTGCTAATATTACGGTCTATGTGAAATTAATGGTGGTCCAGCTTCAATCGCCGGCCGTGGATGATTGAGCGCCTTTTACCGTATCTTTCTATCTTTCATATGTCTCATAAAGTAACTGCCTTTTCTTTTGTTTGAACAAATACGTTTGAGTCCATATTTACTGTTGAGTTCAAAGTTTGGTAACTGGTTATTCTAACAGACTAGCTTTTATTATCCTGGTCTTATTTCAGTAGTTTTTAGTGCTAAATTATTTGTATTGCCTGAGAGCCAAGCAATGTAGATGTAGACGAAAGGCCAAACAATGTAGATGGAGACTGAGAGCCAAAAATGTAGATGGAGACTGAGAAATAAATAACAGTGAAACAAATCAATCAGTCGCATGTTTAGCAAAATGATAATAAATTGCTATATTAGGTTGATAACCGATATATTGTTTTGAATTGCACGACTATTTTTATTCACGTTGGCGCCCAAGTCAAGTGGTCGTGTCACTGGGTTAGTATTCCACGGTCCAGAGTTTGATCCTCGGTCATGGCACTGGAAAGTATTTCCCACATGTAGCATAAATCGGTGTTGTACACCGCGCATGTGGGGTAAAAGAACCAGGGATACTTCTGGAGTGTATTCTGAATTTTGCACTATTCTCCAATAATCTTATATGAAAATAACAGTCACCATAAATAACAATCACGAAGAACATAATGCGCACGCTTTGGGTTTGTACACTAACCGCTGGATTGGAAGTACTGGGAGCTACCTAAACTATTGCGCTCCCAATTATACTTGTAGATAAGGCCTAACTTACATGACGGTAAGAAGATTGTTGCGCCCAAGAAATTAGATCTGTGTAAATCGGTTGGGCATTAGATCTATTTCTGTTGAAAATGCATAGATCTATATAATTGTCATAATTTCTTTGTACATATGAGAACATTTGACACATTTTCATAAGTTCTGTCAAATTTGAATGGCATTGGGTACTGCTTGATGATTCTTGGATACCGGACAAGGATTTCCGCGTATTACTACCGGGTACGGAATTTTCATCATACACACCCCACGCGTTCATCTTACCCTGCTTTGGCGTTGGAACAATTTATGACGTGACGTATTGAAACATATGACGTTGTATTTTTTTATTTGACGTATATTGAGAGTCGTTAAGTTGGACGTGTTCTCGAGTTTCTAATCGGTACTGTCCTGCTCTTGCGCTTGGTGATATTTTAATTCTAGGCCTTTCCACACAATGTAATAGGTCAAATCATCATCAATATGCCTTACTCGATTTATTTGAATCTGATACTACTATAGATATAAAGCGACATTAAATAGATAAAAAGCGACATGAAAATGTTTTCCCGCTGGAGATGAACAACGACCTCCGGAAAGAGAATCAAGCGCGAACAACTGCTCTATCGAGTAATATTAACATCAACCGAACAGCCCTCGATTTCTATTTTAATTCTACTTTTAACAAGGGATCTCTGCGACGGATTGTTCAAATGTGCAGTCGACTAGTGACGGCCTGTCTCTCGCCGTTGAAGCCGTAGGTTCGAGCCTCAAGCGGTCCACAAACTCCACGGGAGAAAGTATACGATTTACTTGCGGAAGGAAAGTGTTTCTACTCAGATTTATCTTGAGTTCTTCGTCAACTAATAAAACTGGATATGCAATACATAATCTGCCATTTGTTGAAAATGACGTTAAGCACAATTCAGGACCT
Source organism: Panopea generosa (assembly GCA_029582155.1). Classification (NCBI taxonomy): domain Eukaryota; kingdom Metazoa; phylum Mollusca; class Bivalvia; order Adapedonta; family Hiatellidae; genus Panopea; species Panopea generosa. The sequence goes on along the minus strand of CM055898.1, from coordinate 64,240,520 downwards.
CAGTGTAGACTGAACTTAAATCAACCTTGGAGTTTAACGTAAAATAAACAACACCCCCTACCCCACACAATATTATCATTATTATTAATGTATACAGTCATACACGTATATCAGTAAATTAAATCATGTGTCTGTGTAATGTGCTATAAATAATGTATGTTAGTTTAATACAGTTAATATTTTCAATAAAAAAAAGTCATAAAATTTATATATTATTTTTTTTTTGTATTTTTTCACCTTCGCTGCGGTTTGAACATACGACATTCTGATCGACAATTGAGTGACAGTTGAAGGCGTATGCCACTGCGCCACTTTGGAGCCTAATAATAATATAACAGTTAACACCTTTTAAAGTTGTTAGATCATGAAAGGGGCGTCATTCTAGTTGACCGGAACTGGAATTAATTCATACGTTTGATATACGTATTATGCTATGCAAATTGTTATAACCGACTGAAAGGTTTTGCTGGTGAGTATAAAATACTTCGAAATGTGTACATAGCATCCATTTATATTTGGCGGTTTACTAGTACAGCAGATAGCCTCGTTTTCAAATCCTCATAAATTTGAGGTGAACCCATCTAGTTGGATGTGGTTGCCCTACAATTGCTACAATCGCCGGTCGTGGATGATTGAGCGCCCCTTTTACTGTCTTATCTCTATATTTCTTCTGTCTAATAAACTAACCTCCTTTTCTTGTGTTTGAAGAAACCGGTTTGATTCCATATTTTGGTAACAGGTTATTCTACACTGGTACTTTTACATTTTTTTCTGCTAAATTTTCTTTCTTTCTTTACTGAGAGTCAAACAATGTAGATGCAGACTGGGAGCCAAACATTGTACATGGAGATTGAGAGCCAAACAATGTAGACAGAGACTGAGAGCCAAACAATATAGACGGAGACTGAGAGACAAACAATGTACATGGAACACTGAGATACAAACTATGTAGATGTAGACTGAGAGCCCAATCATGTAGATGTAGATTGAGAGCCAAACAATGTAGATGTAGACTGAGAGCCAAACTATGTACATGGAGATTGACAGCCAAATAATATCGATGTAGACGGAGAGCCAAACAATGTAGATAGAGACTGAGAGCCAAACTATGCAGATGTAGCCTGAACGTCAAACAATGTAGATGGAGACTGAGAGCCTAACAAAGTATATGAAGACTGAGAGCCAAACAATGTAGATCGAGACTGAGAGACAAATAATGTAGATGGAGACGGAGAACCAAACAATGTAGATAGAGACTGAGAGCCAAACTATGTAGATAGAGACTGAGAGCCAAACTATGTAGATGGAGACTGAGAGACAAATAATGTAGATGGAGACGGAGAACCAAACAATGTAGATAGAGACTGAGAGCCAAACTATGTAGATGGAGACTGAGAGACAAATAATGTAGATGGAGACGGAGAACCAAACAATGTAGATGTAGACTGAGAGACAAATAATGTAGATGGAGACGGAGAACCAAACAATGTAGATAGAGACTGAGAGCCAAACAATGTAGATGGAGACTGAGAGACAAATAATGTAGATGGAGACGGAGAACCAAACAATGTAGATGTAGACTGAGAGCCAAACAATGTAGATGGAGACTGAGAGACAAATAATGTAGATAGAGACTGAGAGCCAAACTATGTAGATAGAGACTGAGAGCCAAACTATGTAGATGGAGACTGAGAGACAAATAATGTAGATGGAGACGGAGAACCAAACAATGTAGATAGAGACTGAGAGCCAAACTATGTAGATGGAGACTGAGAGACAAATAATGTAGATGGAGACGGAGAACCAAACAATGTAGATGTAGACTGAGAGACAAATAATGTAGATGGAGACGGAGAACCAAACAATGTAGATAGAGACTGAGAGCCAAACAATGTAGATGGAGACGGAGAACCAAACAATGTAGATAGAGACTGAGAGCCAAACTATGTAGATTTAGCCTGAAAGCCAAACAATGTAGATGGAGACTGAGAGCCAAACAACGTATATGAAGACTGAGAGCCAAACAATGTAGATGGAGACTGAGAGTCAAACATCGTAGATGGAGAATGACAGCAAAACAATATATATGGAGACTGAGAGCCAAATATTATAGACGAAGACTGACTGAGAGACAAACAATGTACATGGAGACTGAGAGCCAAATAATGTAGATATAGACGGAGAGCCAAATAATGCAGATGGACACTGGGAGCCAAACAACGTATATGGATACTGAGAGCGAAAATGTACATGGAGACTGAAAGTCAAACTACGTAGATGGAGACAGAAAGCCGAACAATGTATCTGCAGACTGAGAGCCAAAAAATATAGACGGAGACTGAGAGCCAAACTTTGTTGATGTAGACTGAGAACCAAACAATGTAGCTGCAGAATGAGACCAAATATTGTACATGGAGATTGAGAGCCAAACTATATCTATGTAGACGGATAGCCAAACAATGTAAATAGAGACTGAGAGCAAAACAATATAGACGCAGATTGAGAGACAAACAATGTGCATGGAACACTGTGATCCAATCTATGTAGATGTAGACTGAGAGCAAAACAATTTAAATGGAGATTGAGAGCCAAACAATGTAGATGTAGACTGAGAGCCAAACTATGTACATGGAGATTGAGAGCCAAATAATATCGATGTAGACGGAGAGCCAAACAATGTAGGTAGAGACTGAGAGCCAAACTATGTAGATGGAGACTGAGAGACAAATAATGTAGATGGAGACGGAGAACCAAACAATGTAGATAGAGACTGAGAGCCAAACAATGTAGATGGAGACTGAGAGACAAATAATGTAGATGGAGACGGAGAACCAAACAATGTAGATGTAGACTGAGAGCCAAACAATGTAGATGGAGACTGAGAGACAAATAATGTAGATGGAGACGGAGAACCAAACAATGTAGATAGAGACTGAGAGCCAAACTATGTAGATTTAGCCTGAAAGCCAAACAATGTAGATGGAGACTGAGAGCCAAACAACGTATATGAAGACTGAGAGCCAAACAATGTAGATGGAGACTGAGAGTCAAACATCGTAGATGGAGAATGACAGCAAAACAATATATATGGAGACTGAGAGCCAAATATTATAGACGAAGACTGACTGAGAGACAAACAATGTACATGGAGACTGAGAGCCAAATAATGTAGATATAGACGGAGAGCCAAATAATGCAGATGGACACTGGGAGCCAAACAACGTATATGGATACTGAGAGCGAAAATGTACATGGAGACTGAAAGTCAAACTACGTAGATGGAGACAGAAAGCCGAACAATGTATCTGCAGACTGAGAGCCAAAAAATATAGACGGAGACTGAGAGCCAAACTTTGTTGATGTAGACTGAGAACCAAACAATGTAGCTGCAGAATGAGACCAAATATTGTACATGGAGATTGAGAGCCAAACTATATCTATGTAGACGGATAGCCAAACAATGTAAATAGAGACTGAGAGCAAAACAATATAGACGCAGATTGAGAGACAAACAATGTGCATGGAACACTGTGATCCAATCTATGTAGATGTAGACTGAGAGCAAAACAATTTAAATGGAGATTGAGAGCCAAACAATGTAGATGTAGACTGAGAGCCAAACTATGTACATGGAGATTGAGAGCCAAATAATATCGATGTAGACGGAGAGCCAAACAATGTAGGTAGAGACTGAGAGCCAAACTATGTAGATGTAGACTGAGAGTCAAACAATGTAGAGGGAGACTGAGAGCCTAGCAAAGTATATGAAGACTTAGAGCCAAACAATGTAGATGGAGACTGAGAGTCAAACATCGTTGATGGAGACCAAGAGCCAAACAATGTATATGGAGACTGAAAGCCAAATAATATAAACGAAGACTGGGAGACAAACAATGTACACGGAGACTGAGAGTCAAAATTTGTAGATAGAGACTGAGAGCCATAAAATGTTGCTGTAGACGGAGAGCCAAACAATGCAGATGGAGACTGAGAGTGAAACATTGTAGATGGAGAATGAGAGCCAAACTATGTATATGGTGACTGAGAGTCAAACAATGTAGCTGAAGACTGATAGCTAAACTATGTAGATGTACACTGAGCACGTGGAATTGTTTGTCAATGTATAACGCAATGTAGTGTTTACTTAGATATAGTTATTGTCTTAAGAAAATGACGGCATCAATATATTTTTTGCGGTTAGCTTGTACAGCAAATAGCCTAGCTTTGAAATACTCACTAAATCTAGTGGAGTGTTGTTATCTTACAATTGCTACAATCGGACTTAGACCAGGAACCAGGGGATCAAAATGGTAGTACCCGAAAGTAGTTCCATAGAAAATTGACAGTGGTCGTTCAAGATGGTGTGAGTGAGAAAATGCACTTGACAGATACTATTGCAATGTGAATTTGTGAAGGGAATATATTTCCCCAGAGAATGGTGCAAAATTGAGTGGACTGGTAGCTATAACACATAGATGGGACTATTTCTTAGACGGTAAGAATTTTGCATAATTTGGCTGATTTGACCTCTGTATGTGAACATAGGGACATCTACTTTCGCTTTGAGCAAAATTGTGAAATTGGAAGCAATTAATGCCCATCTTTTTAACTGTTTTTTTGTGTTCTGCTTGAATTGAATATGAATTCTGGAAATTCTCAATGAGTTTGGAGTACAACTGTGTGACAGTCTATTGTGCTAATATTACGGTCTATGTGAAATTAATGGTGGTCCAGCTTCAATCGCCGGCCGTGGATGATTGAGCGCCTTTTACCGTATCTTTCTATCTTTCATATGTCTCATAAAGTAACTGCCTTTTCTTTTGTTTGAACAAATACGTTTGAGTCCATATTTACTGTTGAGTTCAAAGTTTGGTAACTGGTTATTCTAACAGACTAGCTTTTATTATCCTGGTCTTATTTCAGTAGTTTTTAGTGCTAAATTATTTGTATTGCCTGAGAGCCAAGCAATGTAGATGTAGACGAAAGGCCAAACAATGTAGATGGAGACTGAGAGCCAAAAATGTAGATGGAGACTGAGAAATAAATAACAGTGAAACAAATCAATCAGTCGCATGTTTAGCAAAATGATAATAAATTGCTATATTAGGTTGATAACCGATATATTGTTTTGAATTGCACGACTATTTTTATTCACGTTGGCGCCCAAGTCAAGTGGTCGTGTCACTGGGTTAGTATTCCACGGTCCAGAGTTTGATCCTCGGTCATGGCACTGGAAAGTATTTCCCACATGTAGCATAAATCGGTGTTGTACACCGCGCATGTGGGGTAAAAGAACCAGGGATACTTCTGGAGTGTATTCTGAATTTTGCACTATTCTCCAATAATCTTATATGAAAATAACAGTCACCATAAATAACAATCACGAAGAACATAATGCGCACGCTTTGGGTTTGTACACTAACCGCTGGATTGGAAGTACTGGGAGCTACCTAAACTATTGCGCTCCCAATTATACTTGTAGATAAGGCCTAACTTACATGACGGTAAGAAGATTGTTGCGCCCAAGAAATTAGATCTGTGTAAATCGGTTGGGCATTAGATCTATTTCTGTTGAAAATGCATAGATCTATATAATTGTCATAATTTCTTTGTACATATGAGAACATTTGACACATTTTCATAAGTTCTGTCAAATTTGAATGGCATTGGGTACTGCTTGATGATTCTTGGATACCGGACAAGGATTTCCGCGTATTACTACCGGGTACGGAATTTTCATCATACACACCCCACGCGTTCATCTTACCCTGCTTTGGCGTTGGAACAATTTATGACGTGACGTATTGAAACATATGTCGTTGTATTTTTTTATTTGACGTATATTGAGAGTCGTTAAGTTGGACGTGTTCTCGAGTTTCTAATCGGTACTGTTCTGCTCTTGCGCTTGGTGATATTTTAATTCTAGGCCTTTCCACACAATGTAATAGGTCAAATCATCATCAATATGCCTTACTCGATTTATTTGAATCTGATACTACTATAGATATAAAGCGACATTAAATAGATAAAAAGCGACATGAAAATGTTTTCCCGCTGGAGATGAACAACGACCTCCGGAAAGAGAATCAAGCGCGAACAACTGCTCTATCGAGTAATATTAACATCAACCGAACAGCCCTCGATTTCTATTTTAATTCTACTTTTAACAAGGGATCTCTGCGACGGATTGTTCAAATGTGCAGTCGACTAGTGACGGCCTGTCTCTCGCCGTTGAAGCCGTAGGTTCGAGCCTCAAGCGGTCCACAAACTCCACGGGAGAAAGTATACGATTTACTTGCGGAAGGAAAGTGTTTCTACTCAGATTTATCTTGAGTTCTTCGTCAACTAATAAAACTGGATATGCAATACATAATCTGCCATTTGTTGAAAATGACGTTAAGCACAATTCAGGACCTCAGTGTAGACTGAACTTAAATCAACCTTGGAGTTTAACGTAAAATAAACAACACCCCCTACCCCACACAATATTATCATTATTATTAATGTATACAGTCATACACGTATATCAGTAAATTAAATCATGTGTCTGTGTAATGTGCTATAAATAATGTATGTTAGTTTAATACAGTTAATATTTTCAATAAAAAAAAGTCATAAAATTTATATATTATTTTTTTTTTGTATTTTTTCACCTTCGCTGCGGTTTGAACATACGACATTCTGATCGACAATTGAGTGACAGTTGAAGGCGTATGCCACTGCGCCACTTTGGAGCCTAATAATAATATAACAGTTAACACCTTTTAAAGTTGTTAGATCATGAAAGGGGCGTCATTCTAGTTGACCGGAACTGGAATTAATTCATACGTTTGATATACGTATTATGCTATGCAAATTGTTATAACCGACTGAAAGGTTTTGCTGGTGAGTATAAAATACTTCGAAATGTGTACATAGCATCCATTTATATTTGGCGGTTTGCTAGTACAGCAGATAGCCTCGTTTTCAAATCCTCATAAATTTGAGGTGAACCCATCTAGTTGGATGTGGTTGCCCTACAATTGCTACAATCGCCGGTCGTGGATGATTGAGCGCCCCTTTTACTGTCTTATCTCTATATTTCTTCTGTCTAATAAACTAACCTCCTTTTCTTGTGTTTGAAGAAACCGGTTTGATTCCATATTTTGGTAACAGGTTATTCTACACTGGTACTTTTACATTTTTTTCTGCTAAATTTTCTTTCTTTCTTTACTGAGAGTCAAACAATGTAGATGCAGACTGGGAGCCAAACATTGTACATGGAGATTGAGAGCCAAACAATGTAGACAGAGACTGAGAGCCAAACAATATAGACGGAGACTGAGAGACAAACAATGTACATGGAACACTGAGATACAAACTATGTAGATGTAGACTGAGAGCCAAATCATGTAGATGTAGATTGAGAGCCAAACAATGTAGATGTAGACTGAGAGCCAAACTATGTACATGGAGATTGACAGCCAAATAATATCGATGTAGACGGAGAGCCAAACAATGTAGATAGAGACTGAGAGCCAAACTATGCAGATGTAGCCTGAACGTCAAACAATGTAGATGGAGACTGAGAGCCTAACAAAGTATATGAAGACTGAGAGCCAAACAATGTAGATGGAGACTGAGAGACAAATAATGTAGATGGAGACGGAGAACCAAACAATGTAGATAGAGACTGAGAGCCAAACAATGTAGATGGAGACTGAGAGACAAATAATGTAGATGGAGACGGAGAACCAAACAATGTAGATAGAGACTGAGAGCCAAACTATGTAGATTTAGCCTGAAAGCCAAACAATGTAGATGGAGACTGAGAGCCAAACAACGTATATGAAGACTGAGAGCCAAACAATGTAGATGGAGACTGAGAGTCAAACATCGTAGATGGAGAATGACAGCAAAACAATATATATGGAGACTGAGAGCCAAATATTATAGACGAAGACTGACTGAGAGACAAACAATGTACATGGAGACTGAGAGCCAAATAATGTAGATATAGACGGAGAGCCAAATAATGCAGATGGACACTGGGAGCCAAACAACGTATATGGATACTGAGAGCGAAAATGTACATGGAGACTGAAAGTCAAACTACGTAGATGGAGACATAAAACCGAACAATGTATCTGCAGACTGAGAGCCAAAAAATATAGACGGAGACTGAGAGCCAAACTTTGTTGATGTAGACTGAGAACCAAACAATGTAGCTGCAGAATGAGACCAAATATTGTACATGGAGATTGAGAGCCAAACTATATCTATGTAGACGGATAGCCAAACAATGTAAATAGAGACTGAGAGCAAAACAATATAGACGCAGATTGAGAGACAAACAATGTGCATGGAACACTGTGATCCAATCTATGTAGATGTAGACTGAGAGCAAAACAATTTAAATGGAGATTGAGAGCCAAACAATGTAGATGTAGACTGAGAGCCAAACTATGTACATGGAGATTGAGAGCCAAATAATATCGATGTAGACGGAGAGCCAAACAATGTAGGTAGAGACTGAGAGCCAAACTATGTAGATGTAGACTGAGAGTCAAACAATGTAGAGGGAGACTGAGAGCTTAGCAAAGTATATGAAGACTTAGAGCCAAACAATGTAGATGGAGACTGAGAGTCAAACATCGTTGATGGAGACCAAGAGCCAAACAATGTATATGGAGACTGAAAGCCAAATAATATAAACGAAGACTGGGAGACAAACAATGTACACGGAGACTGAGAGCCAAAATTTGTAGATAGAGACTGAGAGCCATAAAATGTTGCTGTAGACGGAGAGCCAAACAATGCAGATGGAGACTGAGAGTGAAACATTGTAGATGGAGAATGAGAGCCAAACTATGTATATGGTGACTGAGAGTCAAACAATGTAGCTGAAGACTGATAGCTAAACTATGTAGATGTACACTGAGCACGTGGAATTGTTTGTCAATGTATAACGCAATGTAGTGTTTACTTAGATATAGTTATTGTCTTAAGAAAATGACGGCATCAATATATTTTTTGCGGTTAGCTTGTACAGCAAATAGCCTAGCTTTGAAATACTCACTAAATCTAGTGGAGTGTTGTTATCTTACAATTGCTACAATCGGACTTAGACCAGGAACCAGGGGATCAAAATGGTAGTACCCGAAAGTAGTTCCATAGAAAATTGACAGTGGTCGTTCAAGATGGTGTGAGTGAGAAAATGCACTTGACAGATACTATTGCAATGTGAATTTGTGAAGGGAATATATTTCCCCAGAGAATGGTGCAAAATTGAGTGGACTGGTAGCTATAACACATAGATGGGACTATTTCTTAGACGGTAAGAATTTTGCATAATTTGGCTGATTTGACCTCTGTATGTGAACATAGGGACATCTACTTTCGCTTTGAGCAAAATTGTGAAATTGGAAGCAATTAATGCCCATCTTTTTAACTGTTTTTTTGTGTTCTGCTTGAATTGAATATGAATTCTGGAAATTCTCAATGAGTTTGGAGTACAACTGTGTGACAGTCTATTGTGCTAATATTACGGTCTATGTGAAATTAATGGTGGTCCAGCTTCAATCGCCGGCCGTGGATGATTGAGCGCCTTTTACCGTATCTTTCTATCTTTCATATGTCTCATAAAGTAACTGCCTTTTCTTTTGTTTGAACAAATACGTTTGAGTCCATATTTACTGTTGAGTTCAAAGTTTGGTAACTGGTTATTCTAACAGACTAGCTTTTATTATCCTGGTCTTATTTCAGTAGTTTTTAGTGCTAAATTATTTGTATTGCCTGAGAGCCAAGCAATGTAGATGTAGACGAAAGGCCAAACAATGTAGATGGAGACTGAGAGCCAAAAATGTAGATGGAGACTGAGAAATAAATAACAGTGAAACAAATCAATCAGTCGCATGTTTAGCAAAATGATAATAAATTGCTATATTAGGTTGATAACCGATATATTGTTTTGAATTGCACGACTATTTTTATTCACGTTGGCGCCCAAGTCAAGTGGTCGTGTCACTGGGTTAGTATTCCACGGTCCAGAGTTTGATCCTCGGTCATGGCACTGGAAAGTATTTCCCACATGTAGCATAAATCGGTGTTGTACACCGCGCATGTGGGGTAAAAGAACCAGGGATACTTCTGGAGTGTATTCTGAATTTTGCACTATTCTCCAATAATCTTATATGAAAATAACAGTCACCATAAATAACAATCACGAAGAACATAATGCGCACGCTTTGGGTTTGTACACTAACCGCTGGATTGGAAGTACTGGGAGCTACCTAAACTATTGCGCTCCCAATTATACTTGTAGATAAGGCCTAACTTACATGACGGTAAGAAGATTGTTGCGCCCAAGAAATTAGATCTGTGTAAATCGGTTGGGCATTAGATCTATTTCTGTTGAAAATGCATAGATCTATATAATTGTCATAATTTCTTTGTACATATGAGAACATTTGACACATTTTCATAAGTTCTGTCAAATTTGAATGGCATTGGGTACTGCTTGATGATTCTTGGATACCGGACAAGGATTTCCGCGTATTACTACCGGGTACGGAATTTTCATCATACACACCCCACGCGTTCATCTTACCCTGCTTTGGCGTTGGAACAATTTATGACGTGACGTATAGAAACATATGACGTTGAATTTTTTTATTTGACGTATATTGAGAGTCGTTAAGTTGGACGTGTTCTCGAGTTTCTAATCGGTACTGTTCTGCTCTTGCGCTTGGTGATATTTTAATTCTAGGCCTTTCCACACAATGTAATAGGTCAAATCATCATCAATATGCCTTACTCGATTTATTTGAATCTGATACTACTATAGATATAAAGCGACATTAAATAGATAAAAAGCGACATGAAAATGTTTTCCCGCTGGAGATGAACAACGACCTCCGGAAAGAGAATCAAGCGCGAACAACTGCTCTATCGAGTAATATTAACATCAACCGAACAGCCCTCGATTTCTATTTTAATTCTACTTTTAACAAGGGATCTCTGCGACGGATTGTTCAAATGTGCAGTCGACTAGTGACGGCCTGTCTCTCGCCGTTGAAGCCGTAGGTTCGAGCCTCAAGCGGTCCACAAACTCCACGGGAGAAAGTATACGATTTACTTGCGGAAGGAAAGTGTTTCTACTCAGATTTATCTTGAGTTCTTCGTCAACTAATAAAACTGGATATGCAATACATAATCTGCCATTTGTTGAAAATGACGTTAAGCACAATTCAGGACCTCAGTGTAGACTGAACTTAAATCAACCTTGGAGTTTAACGTAAAATAAACAACACCCCCTACCCCACACAATATTATCATTATTATTAATGTATACAGTCATACACGTATATCAGTAAATTAAATCATGTGTCTGTGTAATGTGCTATAAATAATGTATGTTAGTTTAATACAGTTAATATTTTCAATAAAAAAAAGTCATAAAATTTATATATTATTTTTTTTTTGTATTTTTTCACCTTCGCTGCGGTTTGAACATACGACATTCTGATCGACAATTGAGTGACAGTTGAAGGCGTATGCCACTGCGCCACTTTGGAGCCTAATAATAATATAACAGTTAACACCTTTTAAAGTTGTTAGATCATGAAAGGGGCGTCATTCTAGTTGACCGGAACTGGAATTAATTCATACGTTTGATATACGTATTATGCTATGCAAATTGTTATAACCGACTGAAAGGTTTTGCTGGTGAGTATAAAATACTTCGAAATGTGTACATAGCATCCATTTATATTTGGCGGTTTGCTAGTACAGCAGATAGCCTCGTTTTCAAATCCTCATAAATTTGAGGTGAACCCATCTAGTTGGATGTGGTTGCCCTACAATTGCTACAATCGCCGGTCGTGGATGATTGAGCGCCCCTTTTACTGTCTTATCTCTATATTTCTTCTGTCTAATAAACTAACCTCCTTTTCTTGTGTTTGAAGAAACCGGTTTGATTCCATATTTTGGTAACAGGTTATTCTACACTGGTACTTTTACATTTTTTTCTGCTAAATTTTCTTTCTTTCTTTACTGAGAGTCAAACAATGTAGATGCAGACTGGGAGCCAAACATTGTACATGGAGATTGAGAGCCAAACAATGTAGACAGAGACTGAGAGCCAAACAATATAGACGGAGACTGAGAGACAAACAATGTACATGGAACACTGAGATACAAACTATGTAGATGTAGACTGAGAGCCAAATCATGTAGATGTAGATTGAGAGCCAAACAATGTAGATGTAGACTGAGAGCCAAACTATGTACATGGAGATTGACAGCCAAATAATATCGATGTAGACGGAGAGCCAAACAATGTAGATAGAGACTGAGAGCCAAACTATGCAGATGTAGCCTGAACGTCAAACAATGTAGATGGAGACTGAGAGCCTAACAAAGTATATGAAGACTGAGAGCCAAACAATGTAGATGGAGACTGAGAGACAAATAATGTAGATGGAGACGGAGAACCAAACAATGTAGATAGAGACTGAGAGCCAAACTATGTAGATTTAGCCTGAAAGCCAAACAATGTAGATGGAGACTGAGAGCCAAACAACGTATATGAAGACTGAGAGCCAAACAATGTAGATGGAGACTGAGAGTCAAACATCGTAGATGGAGAATGACAGCAAAACAATATATATGGAGACTGAGAGCCAAATATTATAGACGAAGACTGACTGAGAGACAAACAATGTACATGGAGACTGAGAGCCAAATAATGTAGATATAGACGGAGAGCCAAATAATGCAGATGGACACTGGGAGCCAAACAACGTATATGGATACTGAGAGCGAAAATGTACATGGAGACTGAAAGTCAAACTACGTAGATGGAGACATAAAGCCGAACAATGTATCTGCAGACTGAGAGCCAAAAAATATAGACGGAGACTGAGAGCCAAACTTTGTTGATGTAGACTGAGAACCAAACAATGTAGCTGCAGAATGAGACCAAATATTGTACATGGAGATTGAGAGCCAAACTATATCTATGTAGACGGATAGCCAAACAATGTAAATAGAGACTGAGAGCAAAACAATAAAGACGCAGATTGAGAGACAAACAATGTGCATGGAACACTGTGATCCAATCTATGTAGATGTAGACTGAGAGCAAAACAATTTAAATGGAGATTGAGAGCCAAACAATGTAGATGTAGACTGAGAGCCAAACTATGTACATGGAGATTGAGAGCCAAATAATATCGATGTAGACGGAGAGCCAAACAATGTAGGTAGAGACTGAGAGCCAAACTATGTAGATGTAGACTGAGAGTCAAACAATGTAGAGGGAGACTGAGAGCCTAGCAAAGTATATGAAGACTTAGAGCCAAACAATGTAGATGGAGACTGAGAGTCAAACATCGTTGATGGAGACCAAGAGCCAAACAATGTATATGGAGACTGAAAGCCAAATAATATAAACGAAGACTGGGAGACAAACAATGTACACGGAGACTGAGAGCCAAAATTTGTAGATAGAGACTGAGAGCCATAAAATGTTGCTGTAGACGGAGAGCCAAACAATGCAGATGGAGACTGAGAGTGAAACATTGTAGATGGAGAATGAGAGCCAAACTATGTATATGGTGACTGAGAGTCAAACAATGTAGCTGAAGACTGATAGCTAAACTATGTAGATGTACACTGAGCACGTGGAATTGTTTGTCAATGTATAACGCAATGTAGTGTTTACTTAGATATAGTTATTGTCTTAAGAAAATGACGGCATCAATATATTTTTTGCGGTTAGCTTGTACAGCAAATAGCCTAGCTTTGAAATACTCACTAAATCTAGTGGAGTGTTGTTATCTTACAATTGCTACAATCGGACTTAGACCAGGAACCAGGGGATCAAAATGGTAGTACCCGAAAGTAGTTCCATAGAAAATTGACAGTGGTCGTTCAAGATGGTGTGAGTGAGAAAATGCACTTGACAGATACTATTGCAATGTGAATTTGTGAAGGGAATATATTTCCCCACAGAATGGTGCAAAATTGAGTGGACTGGTAGCTATAACACACAGATGGGACTATTTCTTAGACGGTAAGAATTTTGCATAATTTGGCTGATTTGACCTCTGTATGTGAACATAGGGACATCTACTTTCGCTTTGAGCAAAATTGTGAAATTGGAAGCAATTAATGCCCATCTTTTTAACTGTTTTTTTGTGTTCTGCTTGAATTGAATATGAATTCTGGAAATTCTCAATGAGTTTGGAGTACAACTGTGTGACAGTCTATTGTGCTAATATTACGGTCTATGTGAAATTAATGGTGGTCCAGCTTCAATCGCCGGCCGTGGATGATTGAGCGCCTTTTACCGTATCTTTCTATCTTTCATATGTCTCATAAAGTAACTGCCTTTTCTTTTGTTTGAACAAATACGTTTGAGTCCATATTTACTGTTGAGTTCAAAGTTTGGTAACTGGTTATTCTAACAGACTAGCTTTTATTATCCTGGTCTTATTTCAGTAGTTTTTAGTGCTAAATTATTTGTATTGCCTGAGAGCCAAGCAATGTAGATGTAGACGAAAGGCCAAACAATGTAGATGGAGACTGAGAGCCAAAAATGTAGATGGAGACTGAGAAATAAATAACAGTGAAACAAATCAATCAGTCGCATGTTTAGCAAAATGATAATAAATTGCTATATTAGGTTGATAACCGATATATTGTTTTGAATTGCACGACTATTTTTATTCACGTTGGCGCCCAAGTCAAGTGGTCGTGTCACTGGGTTAGTATTCCACGGTCCAGAGTTTGATCCTCGGTCATGGCACTGGAAAGTATTTCCCACATGTAGCATAAATCGGTGTTGTACACCGCGCATGTGGGGTAAAAGAACCAGGGATACTTCTGGAGTGTATTCTGAATTTTGCACTATTCTCCAATAATCTTATATGAAAATAACAGTCACCATAAATAACAATCACGAAGAACATAATGCGCACGCTTTGGGTTTGTACACTAACCGCTGGATTGGAAGTACTGGGAGCTACCTAAACTATTGCGCTCCCAATTATACTTGTAGATAAGGCCTAACTTACATGACGGTAAGAAGATTGTTGCGCCCAAGAAATTAGATCTGTGTAAATCGGTTGGGCATTAGATCTATTTCTGTTGAAAATGCATAGATCTATATAATTGTCATAATTTCTTTGTACATATGAGAACATTTGACACATTTTCATAAGTTCTGTCAAATTTGAATGGCATTGGGTACTGCTTGATGATTCTTGGATACCGGACAAGGATTTCCGCGTATTACTACCGGGTACGGAATTTTCATCATACACACCCCACGCGTTCATCTTACCCTGCTTTGGCGTTGGAACAATTTATGACGTGACGTATTGAAACATATGACGTTGTATTTTTTTATTTGACGTATATTGAGAGTCGTTAAGTTGGACGTGTTCTCGAGTTTCTAATCGGTACTGTTCTGCTCTTGCGCTTGGTGATATTTTAATTCTAGGCCTTTCCACACAATGTAATAGGTCAAATCATCATCAATATGCCTTACTCGATTTATTTGAATCTGATACTACTATAGATATAAAGCGACATTAAATAGATAAAAAGCGACATGAAAATGTTTTCCCGCTGGAGATGAACAACGACCTCCGGAAAGAGAATCAAGCGCGAACAACTGCTCTATCGAGTAATATTAACATCAACCGAACAGCCCTCGATTTCTATTTTAATTCTACTTTTAACAAGGGATCTCTGCGACGGATTGTTCAAATGTGCAGTCGACTAGTGACGGCCTGTCTCTCGCCGTTGAAGCCGTAGGTTCGAGCCTCAAGCGGTCCACAAACTCCACGGGAGAAAGTATACGATTTACTTGCGGAGGGAAAGTGTTTCTACTCAGATTTATCTTGAGTTCTTCGTCAACTAATAAAACTGGATATGCAATACATAATCTGCCATTTGTTGAAAATGACGTTAAGCACAATTCAGGACCTCAGTGTAGACTGAACTTAAATCAACCTTGGAGTTTAACGTAAAATAAACAACACCCCCTACCCCACACAATATTATCATTATTATTAATGTATACAGTCATACACGTATATCAGTAAATTAAATCATGTGTCTGTGTAATGTGCTATAAATAATGTATGTTAGTTTAATACAGTTAATATTTTCAATAAAAAAAAGTCATAAAATTTATATATTATTTTTTTTTTGTATTTTTTCACCTTCGCTGCGGTTTGAACATACGACATTCTGATCGACAATTGAGTGACAGTTGAAGGCGTATGCCACTGCGCCACTTTGGAGCCTAATAATAATATAACAGTTAACACCTTTTAAAGTTGTTAGATCATGAAAGGGGCGTCATTCTAGTTGACCGGAACTGGAATTAATTCATACGTTTGATATACGTATTATGCTATGCAAATTGTTATAACCGACTGAAAGGTTTTGCTGGTGAGTATAAAATACTTCGAAATGTGTACATAGCATCCATTTATATTTGGCGGTTTGCTAGTACAGCAGGTAGCCTCGTTTTCAAATCCTCATAAATTTGAGGTGAACCCATCTAGTTGGATGTGGTTGCCCTACAATTGCTACAATCGCCGGTCGTGGATGATTGAGCGCCCCTTTTACTGTCTTATCTCTATATTTCTTCTGTCTAATAAACTAACCTCCTTTTCTTGTGTTTGAAGAAACCGGTTTGATTCCATATTTTGGTAACAGGTTATTCTACACTGGTACTTTTACATTTTTTTCTGCTAAATTTTCTTTCTTTCTTTACTGAGAGTCAAACAATGTAGATGCAGACTGGGAGCCAAACATTGTACATGGAGATTGAGAGCCAAACAATGTAGACAGAGACTGAGAGCCAAACAATATAGACGGAGACTGAGAGACAAACAATGTACATGGAACACTGAGATACAAACTATGTAGATGTAGACTGAGAGCCAAATCATGTAGATGTAGATTGAGAGCCAAACAATGTAGATGTAGACTGAGAGCCAAACTATGTACATGGAGATTGACAGCCAAATAATATCGATGTAGACGGAGAGCCAAACAATGTAGATAGAGACTGAGAGCCAAACTACGCAGATGTAGCCTGAACGTCAAACAATGTAGATGGAGACTGAGAGCCTAACAAAGTATATGAAGACTGAGAGCCAAACAATGTAGATGGAGACTGAGAGACAAATAATGTAGATGGAGACGGAGAACCAAACAATGTAGATAGAGACTGAGAGCCAAATAATATCGATGTAGACGGAGAACCAAACAATGTAGATAGAGACTGAGAGCCAAACTACGCAGATGTAGCCTGAACGTCAAACAATGTAGATGGAGACTGAGAGCCTAACAAAGTATATGAAGACTGAGAGCCAAACAATGTAGATGGAGACTGAGAGACAAATAATGTAGATGGAGACGGAGAACCAAACAATGTAGATAGAGACTGAGAGACAAATAATATCGATGTAGACGGAGAACCAAACAATGTAGATAGAGACTGAGAGCCAAACTATGTAGATTTAGCCTGAAAGCCAAACAATGTAGAGAGAGACTGAGAGCCAAACAACGTATATGAAGACTGAGAGCCAAACAATGTAGATGGAGACTGAGAGTCAAACATCGTAGATGGAGAATGACAGCAAAACAATATATATGGAGACTGAGAGCCAAATATTATAGACGAAGACTGACTGAGAGACAAACAATGTACATGGAGACTGAGAGCCAAATAATGTAGATATAGACGGAGAGCCAAATAATGCAGATGGACACTGGGAGCCAAACAACGTATATGGATACTGAGAGCGAAAATGTACATGGAGACTGAAAGTCAAACTACGTAGATGGAGACAGAAAGCCGAACAATGTATCTGCAGACTGAGAGCCAAAAAATATAGACGGAGACTGAGAGCCAAACTTTGTTGATGTAGACTGAGAACCAAACAATGTAGCTGCAGAATGAGACCAAATATTGTACATGGAGATTGAGAGCCAAACTATATCTATGTAGACGGATAGCCAAACAATGTAAATAGAGACTGAGAGCAAAACAATATAGACGCAGATTGAGAGACAAACAATGTGCATGGAACACTGTGATCCAATCTATGTAGATGTAGACTGAGAGCAAAACAATTTAAATGGAGATTGAGAGCCAAACAATGTAGATGTAGACTGAGAGCCAAACTATGTACATGGAGATTGAGAGCCAAATAATATCGATGCAGACTGGGAGCCAAACATTGTACATGGAGATTGAGAGCCAAACAATGTAGACAGATACTGGGAGCCGAACACTGTAGATAGAGACTGAGAGCCAAACAATATAGACGGAGACTGAGAGACAAACAATGAACATGGAACACTGAGATACAAACTATGTAGATGTAGAATGAGAGCCAAATAATGTAGATGTAGATTGAGAGCCAAACACTGTAGATGTAGACTGAGAGCCAAACTATGTACATGGAGATTGACAGCCAAATAATATCGATGTTAACAGAGAGCCAAACAATGTAGGTAGAGACTGAGAGCCAAACTATGTAGATGTAGCCTGAAAGCCAAACAATGTAGATGAAGACTGAGAGCCAGATAATGTATATGAAGACTGAGAGCCAAACAATGTAGATGGAGACTGGGAGTCAAACATCGTAGATGGAGAATGACAGCAAAACAATATATATGGAGACTGAGAGCCAAATACTATAGACGAAGACTGAGAGACAAACAATGTTCATGGAGACTGAGAGCCAAATAATGTAGATATAGACGGAGAGCCAAATAATGCAGATGGACACTGGGAGCCAACCAACGTATTTGGATACTGAGAGCAAAAAATGTACATGAGACTGAGGGTCAAACTACGTAGATGATGGAGACAGAAAGCCGAACAATGTATCTGCAAACTAGTACAGCAGATAGCTTAGTTTTCAAATCCTCATAAATTTGAGGTGAAACCATCTAGTTGGATGTGGTTGCCCTACAATTGCTACAATCGCCGGTCGTGGATGATTGAGCGCCTCTTTCACTGTCTTATCTCTATATTTCTTCTGTCTAATAAACTAACATCCTTTTCTTATGTTTGAAGAAACCGGTTTGATCATTAGTGAAAATGTAATTACTAACAATTTTAAATTAAACGCGGTTGTATAGTTGGATCAAAGATGTAATTGATGTTAATTACATTAATCCATGAAAATTTTGCGGTCCTTTAATCGTTTGTCAAATAATATGATTGCAAGTTCATCTGTTATTTTAACCTGTACATGTTATTATTCATAGATATAATTTATATATGCAATTTCTCTTAAGAATTATGTAAATTACACATGCGCCAAGCATTGATTGACTTACATGACAATATTTAATTTACATATTAATTTTTTAATATGCCATGACCTTAAGCATTAACCCCCGTTGTCCCAGCTCCGTCTTTAATTGATAGTTAATACAATTTCATGACACGGGTATTGCCCCCCACCCCGCAGGCAGTTCTGCACTTGTTGATTGCATATTAATTAACGATATTTGTGACAGTAGCCTGCATGTCACATTTGTCGTCTGCATTTTCACTGCAATTAAGAGTAAGCATGTAATATGCATTATTTTATTTTATGTAGTTATTAATGTCATAATTGATTTATTCTTTTATGAAATTTAGCAAAATAATAAGTATGAATATATTCCGGCTATATCTTTTACGAATTGATCATAGAAGAGATATAGACAGTTTGTGTCGTCTGCATTTTCATTATAGCTCTATAGCGTCAGCGTTTCCCTTCTTTCTACATATCGTCAGCGGTTTCCTTCTTTGTACATATTGTCAGCGTTTTCATTCTTAGTCTATATGCTGGTCAGCGCCAGTGTGGGACTGCTCTAGTATTATAAGAGGTGTAGTTATTTATGTCATTATTGATTTATTTTAATGTGAAATTTAGCAAAATAATAGGCATGAATATATTCTGGCTATATTTTTAAGAATTGATCATGTTAGCAATATAGACAGTTTTTGTCGTCTGCATTTTCATTATAGCTCTATAGCGTCAGCGTTTCCCTTCTTTGTACATATTGTCAGCGGTTTCTTTCTTTGTACATATTGTCAGCGTTTTCATTCTTAGTCTATATGCTGGTCAGCGCCAGTGTGGGACTGCAATATTGTTATAGCTGGTGAAGTTATTTATGTCATAATTGATTTATTTTAATGTGAACTTTAGCAAAATAATAAGTATGAATATATTTTGGCTATATTTTTTTAAGAATTGATAATGTTAGCGATATAGACAGTTTGTGTCGTCTGCATTTTCATTATAGCTCTATAGCGTCAGCGCTTCCCTTCTATGTACATATCGTCAGCGGTTTCCTTCTTTGTACATATTGTCAGCGTTTTCATTCTTAGTCTATATGCTGGTCAGCGCCAGTGTGAGACTGCAATATTGTTATAGCTGGTGAAGTTAATTATGTCATAATTGATTTATTTTAATGTGAAATTTAGCAAAATAATAAGTATGATATATTCTGGCTATATTTTTTAAGAATTGATCATGTTAGCGATATAGACAGTTTGTGTCGTCTGCATTTTCATTATAGCTCTATAGCGTCAGCGTTTCCCTTCTTTCTACATATCGTCAGCGGTTTCCTTCTTTGTACATATTGTTAGCGTTTTCATTCTTAGTTTATATGCTGGTCAGCGCCATTGTGGGACTGCTCTAGTATTATAAGAGGTGTAGTTATTTATGTCATTATTGATTTATTTTAATGTGAAATTTAGCCAAATAATAAGTATGAATATATTCTGGCTATATTTTTTAAGAATTGATCATGCAGAACGCATGCACTTTTTTATATAGTAAAACTGTATGTTTTCATTTTGGTAATAAACACAATAATTTTACAATTAAAACTTTCTTATTGACGCATGTATGTTTTTTAAATGTTCTTTTCAAGAAAATACTTAAACCATTAATCATACTAAAGAAATATTGATTTAATCGACCCTTTTTCAGTCCCTTTCGTAAAACCAATTTCCCATTTCCGTATACAGTATGGATAATTTCATTTTGGAAATAAAACATTAATTTGACAATGGAATTTTCTGAAAATACGCACGTAAGTTTTATTTAATGTTCTTTTCAATAATATCATAATAGAAAACATCATCATAATAACGTCACTGATCTAGTATTATCCGTGTTTATTAACACTAATAATAGAGCTGCAATTAGATCTATTATCATTATTATCATATTTTTTATTATAAGATCTATTATTATTAATATTATTATCCGTGGTATTAATGTGTATACTAGAGCTCCAATTTTAATTAACAGTTTCAAAACGTGTCGTCAGCGTTTCCATCTGTGTACATGTTGTCAGCGTTTCCTTCTTTGTACATATCGTCAGCGGTTTCCTTCTTTACCTATATTGTCAACTTAAGCGTCAGCGTTTTACACTGACTCCTTCTAAATACCTTTATTCATGTATTTGCGTTATTAATACAGTGTTTTAAACTTATTTATTTTACTTCGATTGTGAAACAAGTTCTTACAACTTAGACAAATCACGCTCGAAGTCTTCCTGGGTAGTACCAGTACAAAGCATATGCGGAAAAAGTGCCTTGCTCAAGGACACCACACATAGCCGTAGCAGAGGATCGAACCCACGACCCTCCGATCATGGGTTCGGTGCTCTACCACTGGACCACGCGCTCCGCTTAACATTAATACAGTAACGTGATTATTACAGGAACTCCGTTTTATCAACTTCCTTTTTCAGGCGTTCCGGGTTTCGGGAAGCTGTTTGCACATCCAATCGCAGAAAAAAATATTAATAACCCATTGTGTTTCTATGTATTGCAAAAATTACCCACCCTCCCACATCCTGCTTTTTAATTGCTATAGGTATGTCTTTTGAAACAGTTTTCGGTTGTTCTTTATATATTTTTCAAGAAGTAGTTTTTCCTGGAAGTAGTTTTTTCTGGCATGCAAGACAGACCTGTTTCAACCGTCGTGGCTTCTGCAGAGGACGTAATATACACATGTTTCCTATAAAGACGACTGGCAGTATTTCGCGGTCACAGCACCATTTAATGATCATTGTTTGTGGACATTTCGAAGGAAAGTTATTCAAATCTTTGTGAACATCTGTACCCAGGGTTCACAGGATCAATTTTTCAGTGACAATTATAAACTGGTCTGTGATATGAACATACCATTACTTAATGACTTTCATTACTGCACATTTTGTATTCATATATTATGGAAGCCATGGCCAATTAAATTCCAATACTATAAACTAGTTCACTTGTTTGAGTTTTGACTTTATCCATCTTCAATAACGAGTATACTCACCAGACGACGATTTAAAATGTTCTGTTGGGGATTCGCCGCGAATCGCCAACTACCAACCAGCTACCAGTTGGGGGTCCAGATTTTATATTAACTTACATACATTTATTATTGATTATATTTTTAAACATATTAACACGAGTAAAATATTACTAAAATGAAATAGTAATTATAATAACGAATCCGAATCCCCAACTGGCAGCTTGTCGGTAGTTGGTTATTCGAATCCCCAACTACCAACTGCGAACTACCTACTAACTTTTCAGTCATACTTTATTTTTGATTACTTTCAAACACTTGGAAAGGATCGAACGTGAACTGGAACATGGTTAGAGGACGATGTGTGGAAGTGAATAATGACAGAATAATCTCCCCTTTTGTACTTTAGTTTTGGTTATTTCTACGCGTATCTTAAAACATATGGAAGATAATCTTACCTGACTTAGAATATAGATAGAATTTCCACATTTATGCAGGTAGTTCCTATTTCCAGCAGTGATTCTTTTAGAAAATAGAATAAATTAATATTCATTTTAAATTTAGAAAATAAGTCTGAAATGATTTAAGATTTTTTTTTGCGATATCAGTTTGGACACTCTTTGTAGCGGTAGTTACATTAGTTATTAATTATACAGTTTTCTAAGGTACCAAACAATAACGTATGTTATTTATTGTTGTTCAATGTTGAGATCATATTCATGTTATAGTACGTACGATATTGTATTGAAAGTACGGTGCTACTTTTCAACAAATAGCCGATCTTCACAGGGTAACGTTTATTTGTTCCTGTTTAAATTAGATATATTAATAAGATATAGGTATTATATTTCGATTTAAAAAAAAAGCTATTTAGATGATGAAACAGTTGGAACAAATGAACGTGTATGCTATTGTTGTTATTTAGAGTCGAGGGTTACGTTTGTTTGACGTTAAACGCAAAATGACTGAATGTAGACCAAACTCAAACTTGTTCCTTGGACGCGTTACGTGCGACAAATATATTCTTTTATCACATGGTGTTGCCAATGGCTACCTAAAAGAAGATGGTTAGCCGTTGCCATAGCATGAAATTGGTTTCACAACCTAAAATCATTAAACAGCTAAAAAACGTTTCTAATGTGATGTATGCTATTTTAACCCAATTCTAATTGATGCATTTTTTGTGTGGTTTCAGGAATGTTTGGCTTCTTTACTTATCAGTTGACAGAATTGTTTACCGAATTCTACTCGTACCCAGTAAAGACATCTGTAACGTTAAAATATTCGCCTCTTCAAATGCCAGCCGTTACCGTATGCAACATGAATCCTTTTAAGGACAGCTCTATTGAAGATTTGGATAGCGATCTTGGTAAAATACTCTACGGAGAATCTACGGATGCTGACACTGACGACATTGATGGCTGGAGCGTTTTTGACAACTTTAACAGCAACGAGTCTACAAGTTATTTGTACGACGATTTGAGTGATATTCCAGAAGATGACTTTGAAGTATGGCGAGAAAATGTACAAGTAGTATTTCGAAAAATTCCTTCAGACGAACGAGAAAAAATGGGGACAAGACTAGAGGATTTCATTCACACTGCATCGTTCTCGAGTAAATACCCAGATTATATGTTTTTCATAATTATGCTGTTATTGTCAAAACCACAATTTCGGATTTGTTTTTGTGGAGCGTGCTGCACCGACTATCTTACTCATTGGTTTGTTGTGGTGAGACTGCTACAATGTATAATATGGTGTTCCAACACTGTCTCAATTATTATTTTTAATATTTCATTAATTCGATACGGAACGTCAAATTTAAAATTAAACGTTTGATTTGTCGCACGGCCAGCGTTAACAGTTATACTGCTATATGGCTGTATGGAAGTTATAATAGCATGTGGCTGTACGGTAGATATAATACTATGTGGCTGTGTGGTAGTTATAATACTATGTGGCTGTGTGGTAGTTATAATACTATGTGGCTTTGTGGTAGTTATACTTCTATGTGGCTGTATGGTAGTTATAATACTATGTGGCTGTGTGGTAGATATAATAGTATGTGGCTGTATGGTAGTTATAATACTATGTGGCTGTGTGGTAGTAATAATACTATGTGGCTGTGTGGTAGTAATAATACTATGTGGCTGTGTGGTAGATATAATACTATGTGGCTGTATGGTAGTTATAATAGTATGTGGCTGTGTGGTAGTAATAATACTATGTGGCTGTGGTGTAGTTATAATACTATGTGGCTGTGTGGTAGTTATAATAGTATGTGGCTGTATAGTAGTTATAATACTATGTGGCTGTGTGGTAGTTATAATACTATGTGGCTGTGGTGTAGTTATAATACTATGTGGCTGTGTGGTAGTTATAATACTATGTGGCTGTGTGGTAGTAATAATACTATGTGGCTGTGTGGTAGTAATAATACTCTGTGGCTGTGTGGTAGTTATAATACGTTGTGGCTGAGTTATAATATTTTGTGGCTGTGTGGTAGTTATAATACTATGTGGCTGTGTGGTAGTTATAATACGTTGTAGCTGAGTTATAATATTTTGTTGCTATGGGGTAGTTATAATACTATGTGGCTGTATGGTAGTTATAATAGTATGTGGCTGTGTGGTAGTAATAATACTATGTGGCTGTGTGGTAGTTATAATAGTATGTGGCTGTATGGTAGTTATAATACTATGTGGCTGTGTGGTAGTAATAATAGTATGTGGCTGTGTGGTAGTTATAATACTATGTGGCTGTACGGTAGTTATAATAGTATGAAACTGTGTGGTAGTTATAATAGTATGTGGTTGTATGGTAGTTATAATAGTATGTGGTTTTGTGGTAGTTATAATAATATGTGGCTGTGTGGTAGTTATAATACTATGTGGCTGTATGGTAGTTATAATAGTATGTGACTGTATGGTAGTTATAATAGTATGTGGCTGTGTGGTAGATATAATACTATCGGCTGTACGGTAGTTATAATAGTATGTGGCTGTACGGTAGTTATAATACTATGTGGCTGTGTGGTAGTTATAATACTATGTGGCTGTACGGTAGTTATAATACTATGTGGCTGTACGGTAGTTATAATACTAAGTGGCTGTATGGTAGTTATAATACTATGTGGCTGTAAGGTAGTTATAATACTATGTGGCTGTACGGCAGTTATAATAGTATGTGGCTGTGTGGTAGTTATAATACTATATGGCTGTGTGGTAGTTATAATACTATGTGGCTGTATGGTAGTTATAATACTGTGTGGCTGTGCAGTAGTTATAATACTATGTGGCTGTATGGTAGTTATAATACTATGTGGCTGTGTGGTAGTTATAATACTATATGGCTGTATGGTAGTTATAATACTATGTGACTGTATGGTAGTTATAATACTATGTGGCTGTGTGGTAGTTATAATAGTATGTGGCTGTATGATAGTTATAATACTATGTGGCTGTGTGGTAGTTATAATACTATGTGGCTGTATGGTAGTTATAATACTATGTGGCTGTGTGGTAGATATAATAGTATGTGGCTGCATGGTAGTTATAATACTATGTGGCTGTGTGGTAGTTATAATACTATGTGGCTGTGTGGTAGTTATAATACTATGTGGCTGTGGTGTAGTTATAATACTATGTGGCTGTGTGGTAGTTATAATAGTATGTGGCTGTATGGTAGTTATAATACTATGTCGCTGTGTGGTAGTTATAATACTATGTGGCTGTGTGGTAGTTATAATACTATGTGTCTATGTGGTAATAATAATACTAAGTGGCTGTGTGGTAGTTATAATACTATGTGGCTGTGCGGTAGTTATACTACTTTGTGGCTGTGTGGTAGTAATAATACTATGTGTCTATGTGGTAATAATAATACTATGTTGCTGTGTGGTAGTTTTAATACTATGTGGCTTTTTGGTAGTTATAATACTATGTGTCTATGTGGTAATAATAATACTATGTGGCTGTGTGGTAGTTATAATACTATGTGGCTGTGTGGTAGTAATAATACTATGTGTCTATGTGGTAATAATAATACTATGTGGCTGTGTGGTAGTTATAATACTATGTGGCTGTGTGGTAGTTATAATACTATGTGGCTGTGTGTTGTAATAATACTATGTGTCTATGTGGTAATAATAATACTATGTGGCTGTGTGGTAGTTATAATACTATGTGGCTGTGTGGTAGTTATACTACTATGTGGCTGTGTGGTAGTTATACTACTATGTGGCTGTGTGGTAGTAATAATACTATGTGTCTATGTGGTAATAATTATACTATGTTGCTGTGTGGTAGTTTTAATACTATGTGGCTTTTTGGTAGTTATAATACTATGTGTCTATGTGGTAATAATAATTCTTTGTGGCTGTGTGGTAGTTATAATACTATGTGGCTGTGTGGTAATTATAATACTACGTGGCTGTGTGGTAGTAATAATATTATGTGTCTATGTGGTAATAATAATACTATGTTGCTGTGTGGTAGTTATAATATTATGTGGCTGTGTGGTAGTTATACTATGTGGCTGTGTGGTAGTAATAATACTATGTGTCTATGTGGTAATAATAATACTATGTGGCTGTGTGGTAGTTTTAATACTATGTGGCTTTTTGGTAGTTATAATACTATGTGTCTATGTGGTAATAATAATACTATGTTGCTGTGTGGTAGTTTTAATACTATGTGGATTTTTGGTAGTTATAATACTATGTGGCTGTGTGGTAGTTATAATACTATGTGGCTTTGTGGTAGTTATAAAACTATGTGGCTGTGTGGTAGTTATAATACTATGTGGCTTTGTCGAAGCTATAATACTATGTGGCTGTGTGGTAGTTATAATACTATGTGGCTGTGTGGTAGTTCTAACAGTATGTGGCCTTGTGGTAGTTATAATACTATGTGGCTGTGTGGTAGTTATAATACTATGTGTCTGTACGGTAGTTATGATACGATGTGGCTGTGTGGTAGTTATAATACTATGTGGCTGTACCGTAGTTATAATACTATGTGGCTGTGTGGTAGTAATAATACTATGTTACTATGTGGGTGTGTGGTAGTTATAATACTATGTGGCTGTGTGGTAGTTATAAAACTATGTGGCTGTGTTGTAGTAATAATACTCTGTGGCTGTGTGGAAGTTATACTACTCTGTGGCTGTGTGGTAGTAATAATAGTATGTGGCTGTGTGGTTGTTATAATAATATGTGTCTGTGTGGTAGTAATAATACTATGTGACTGTGTGGTAGTTATAATACTATGTGGTAATACTTTGTGGCTGTGTGGTAGTTATAATACTATGTGGCTGTGTGGTAGTAATAATACTATGTGGCTGTGTGGTAGTTATAATACTCTGTGGCTTTGTGGTAGTTATAATACTATGTGGTAATACTATGTGGCTTTCTGGTAGTTATAATACTATGTGGCTTTCTGGTAGTTATAATACTATGTGGCTGTGTGGTAGTAATAATACTATGTGGCTGTGTGGTAGTTATAATACTCTGTGGCTGTGTGGTAGTTATAATACTCTGTGGCTGTGTGGTAGTTATAATACTATGTGGTAATAGTATGACGCTTTGTGGTTGTTATAATTCTATGTGGCCTTCTGGTAGTTATAATACTATGTGGCTGTGTGGTAGTAATAATACTATGTGGCTGTGTGGTAGTTATAATACTATGTGGCTGTGTGGTAGTAATAATACTATGTGGCTGTGTGGTAGTTATAATACTATGTGGCTGTGTGGTAGTTATAATACTATGTGGCTGTGTGGTAGTAATAATACTATGTGGCTGTGTGGTAGTTATAATACTATGTGGCTGTGTGGTAGTTATAATACTATGTGGTTGTGTGGTAGTTATAATACTATGTGGCTGTGTGGTAGTTATAATACTATGTGGTAATACTATGTGGCTTTGTGGTAGTTATAATTCTATGTGGCTGTGTGGTAGTAATAATACTATGTGGCTGTGTGATAGTAATAATACTATGTGACTGTGTGGTAGTAATAATATTATATGTCTTTGTGGTAGTTATAATACTATGTGGCTGTGTGGTAGTAATAATACTATGTGGCTGTGTGGTAGTTATAATACTATGTGGCTGTGTGGTAGTTATAATACTCTGTGGCTGTGTGGTAGTTATAGTACTCTGTGGCTGTGTGGTAGTTATAATACTATGTGGTAATACTATGTGGCTTTGTGGTAGTTATAATACTACGTGGCTGTGTGGTAGTAATAAAACTATGTGGCTTTGTGGTAGTTATAATACATTGTGGCTGTGTGGTAGTAATAATACTATGTGGCTGTGTGGTAGCTATAATACTATGTGGCTGTGTGGTAGTATTAATACTCTGTGGCTCTGTGGTAGATATAATACTCTGTGATTGCTTGGTAGTTATAATACTATGTGGTAATACTATGTGACTTTTTGGTAGTTATAATACTATGTGGCTGTATGGTAGTAATAATACTATGTGGCTGTGTGGTATTAATAATATTATGTGACTGTGTGGTAGTAATAATACTATGTGGCTTTGTGGTAGTTATAATACTATGTGGCTGTGTGGTAGTAATAATACTATGTGGCTGTGTGGTAGTTATAATACTAAGTGACTGTGTGGTAGTTATAATACTATGTAGTAATATTATGTGGCTTTGTGGTAGTTATACTATGTGGCTGTACGGTAGTTATAATACTATGTGGCTGTGTGGTAGTTATAATACTATGTGGCTTTGAGGTAGTAATAATACTATGTGGCTGTACGATAGTTATAATACTATGTGGCTGTACGGTAGTTATAATACTAGGTGGCTGTGTGGTAGTTATAATACTATATGGCTTTGTGGTAGTAATAATACTATGTGGCTGTACGGTAGTTATAATACTCTGTGGCTGAGTGGTAGTTATAATACTATGTGGATTTGTGGTAGTAATAATACTATGTGGCTGTACGGTAGTTATAATACTATGTGGCTATGCTTTATGGCTGTACGGTAGTTATGATACTATGTAGCTATACTATGTGGCTGTATGATAGTTATATTACTATGTGGCTGTGTGGTAGTTATATTACTATGTGGCTGTGTGGTAGTAATGATACTATGTGGCTGTGTGGTAGTTATAATGCTATGTGGCATTGTTGTTGTTATAATACTATGCGGCTGTGTGGTAGTAATAATACTATGTGGCTGTGTGGTAGTTGTATTACTGTGTGGCTGTATGGTAGCTGTAATAGTATGTTGCTGTATGGTCCTCATAATACTATGTGGCTGTACGGTAGTTATAATACTACGTTGCTGTACGGTAGTTATAATACTATGTGGCTGTACGGTAGTTATAATACTATGTGGCTGTACGGTAGTTATAATACTATGTGGCTGTAAGGTAGTTATAATACTATGTGACTGTACGGTAGTTATAATACTATGTTGCTGTGTTGTAGTTATAATACTATGTGGTTGTACGGTAGTTATAATACTATGTGGCTGTGTGGTAGTTATAATACTATGTGGCTGTATGGTAGTTATAATACTATGTGGCTGTATGGTAGTTATAATACGATGTGGCTATATGGTAGTTATAATACTATGAGGCTGTAAGGTACTTATAATACTATCTGGCTTTGTGGTAGTTATAATACTATGTGGCTGTATGGTGGTTATAATACTTTGTGGCTGTACGGTGGTTATAATACTAAGTGGCTGTACGGTAGTTATAATACTTTGTCGCTTTACATTAGTTATAATACTATGTGACTGTCCTGTAGTTATAATACTATGTGGCTGTACGGTAGTTTTAATACTATGTGGCTGTACGGCAGTTATAATACTTTGTGGCTGTAAGGTAGTTATAATACAATGTGGCTCTATGGTAGTTATAATACTATGTGGCTGTAAGGTAGATATAATACTTTGTGGCTGTACGGTAGTTATAATACTATTGGGCTGTACGGTAGTTATAATACTATGTGGCTGTAAGGTAGTTATAATAGTATGTGGCTGTACGGTAGTTATAATACTATGTGGCTGTACGGTAGTTATAATACTATGTGGCTGTACGGTAGTTATAATACTATTGGGCTGTAAGGTAGTTATGGTAGTATGTGGCTGTACGGTAGTTATAATACTATGGGGCTGTACGGTAGTTATAATACTATGTGGCTGTACTGTAGTTATAATACTATGTGGCTGTACGGTAGTTATAATAGTATGTGGCTGTACGGTAGTTATAATACTATGTGGCTGTACGGTAGTTATAATACTATGTGGCTGTACGGTAGTTATAATATTATGTGGCTGTAAGGTAGTTATAATACTATGTGGCTGTACGGTAGTTATAATATTATGTGGCTGTACGGTAGTTATAATACTATGTGGCTGTACGGTAGGTATAATATTATGTGGCTGTACGGCAGTTATAATACTATGTGGCTGTACGGTAGTTATAATATTATGTGGCTGTACGGTAGTTATAATACTATGTGACTGTACTGTAGTTATAATACTATGTGGCTGTACTGTAGTTATAATACTATGTGGCTGTAAGGTAGTTATATTACTCTGTGACTTTACGGTAGTTATAATATTATGTGGCTGTACGGTAGTTATAATACTATGTGACTGTACTGTATTTATAATACTATGTGGCTGTACGGTAGTTTTATTACTATGTGGCTGTACGGTAGATTTAATACTATGTGGCTGTACGGTAGTTATAATACTTTGTGGCTGTAAGGTAGTTATAATACTATGTGGCTCTATGGTTGTTATAATACTATGTGGCTGTAAGGTAGTTATAATACTATGTGGCTGTACGATAGTTTTAATACTATGTGGCTGTACGGTAGTTATAATACTATGTGGCTGTACGGCAGTTATAATAGTATGTGGCTGTACGGTAGTTATAATACTATGTGGCTGTACGGTAGTTATAATACTATGTGGCTGTACGGTAGTTATAATACTATGGGGCTGTACGGTAGTTATAATACTATGTGGCTGTACGGTTGTTATAATACTATGTGGCTGTACGGTAGTTATAATACTATGTGGCTGTAAGGTAGTTATAATACTATGTGGCTGTACGGTAGTTATAATACTATGTGGCTGTACGGTAGTTATAATACTATGTGGTTGTACGGTAGCTATAATTCTATGTGGCTATACGGTAGTTATAATACTCTGTGGCTGTAAGGTAGTTATAATACTATGTGGCTGTACGGTAGTTATAATATTATGTGGCTGTACGGTAGTTATAATACTATGTGGCTTTACGGTAGTTATAATACTATGTGGCTGTACGGTAGTTATAATACTATGTGACTGTACTGTAATTATAATACTATGTGGCTATACGGTAGTTTTATTACTATGTGGCTGTACGGTAGTTATAATACTATGTGGCTGTACGGTAGTTTTATTACTACGTGGCTGTAAGGTTGTTATAATACTATGTGGCTGTACGGTAGTTATAATACTATGTGGCTGTACGGTAGTTATAATACTATGTGGCTGTACGGTAGTTATAATACTAGGTGGCTGTACGGTAGCTATAATACTATGTGGCTGTATGGTAGTTATAACACTATGTGGCTGTAAGGTTTTTATAATACTATGTGGCTGTACGGTAGTTATAATATTATGTGGCTGTACGGTAGTTATAATACTATGTGGCTGTACGGTATTTATAATACTATGTGGCTGTACGGTAGTTATAATACTATGTGACTGTACTGTAGTTATAATACTATGTGGCTGTACTATAGTTATATTGTTATGTGGCTGTAAGGTAGTTATAATACTATGTGGCTGTACGGTAGTTATAATATTATGTGGCTGTACGGTAGTTATAATACTATGTGGCTTTACGGTAGTTATAATATTATGTGGCTGTACGGTAGTTATAATACTATGTGACTGTATTGTAGTTATAATACTATGTGGCTGTACGGTAGTTTTATTACTATGTGGCTGTACGGTAGTTATAATACTATGTGGCTGTATGGTAGTTTTATTACTATGTGGCTGTACGGTTGTTATAATACTATGTGGCTGTACGGTAGTTATAATATTATGTGGCTGTACGGTAGTTATAATACTACGTGGCTGTATGGTAGTTATAATACTATGTGGCTGTACGGTAGTTATAATACTATGTCGCTGTGTTGTAGTTATAATACTATGTGGCTGTGTGGTAGTTATAAAACTATGTGGCTGTGCGGTAGTAATAATACTATGTGGCTTTGTGGTAGTTATAATACTATATGACTTTGTGGTAGTTATAATACTATGTAGCTGTACGGTAGTTTTAATACTATGTGGCTGTACGGTAGTTATAATACTATGTGGCTGTACGGTAGTTATGATACTACGTGACTGTGCGGTAGTTATAATACTCCGTGGCTGTGTGGTAGTTATAATACTACGTGGCTTTGTGGTAGTTATAATACTATGTGACTGTATGGTAGTTATAATACTATGTGGCTTTGTGGTAGTAATAATACTATTTGGCTGTGTGGTAGTTATAATACTATGTGGCTGTGTGGTAGTTATAATACTATGTGGCTTTGTGGTAGTAATAATACTGTTTGGCTGTGTGGTAGTTATAATACTATGTGGCTGTGTGGTAGTTATACTTCTATGTGGCTGTGTGGTAGTAATAATACTATGTGTCTCTGTGGTAGTTATAATACTATGTGGCTGTGCGGTAGTAATAATATTCTGTGGCTGTGTGGTAGTTATAATACTATGTGGCTGTGTGGTAGTAATAATACTATGTGGCTCTGTGGTCATTATAATACTCTGTAGCTTTGTGGTAGTTAAAATACTATGTGGCTGTGTGGTAGTTATAATACTATGTGGCTATGTGGTAGTAATACTACTATGTGGCTCTGTGGTTATTGTAATACTATATGGCTGTGTGGTAGTTAAAATACTATGTGGCTGTGTGGTAGTTATAATACTATGTGGCTGTGTGGTAGTTATAATACTATGTGGCTGTGTGGTAGTAATAATACTATGTGGTTGTGTGGTAGTTATAATACTCTTTGGCTGTGTGGTAGTTATAATAGTATGTGGCTGTGTGGTAGTTATAAAACTATATGTCTGTGTGGTAGTAATAATACTATGTGACTGTGTGGTAGTTATAATACTATGTGGTAAAACTTTGTGGCTGTGTGGTAGTTATAATACTATGTGGCTGTGTATTAGTTATAATACTATGTGGCTGTGTGGTAGTTGAAATACTATGTGGCTTTTTGGTAGTTATAATACGTTGTGGCTGTGTGGTAGTTATAATACTATGTGGCTATGTGGTAGCAATAATACTATATGGCTGAGTGGTAGTTATAATACTATGTGGCTGTTTGGTAGTTATAATACTATGTCGCTTTGTGGTAGTTATAATACTATGTGGCTGTGTGGTAGTAATAATACTATCTGGCTTTGTGGTAGTTATAATAATATGTGGCTGTGTGGTAGTTATAATACTATGTGGCTTTGTGGTAGTTATAATACTATGTGGCTGTATGGTAATTATAATACTATGTGGCTGTGTGGTAGTTATAATACGTTTTGGCTTAGTTATAATACTATGTGGCTAAGTGATAGATATAATACTATGTGGCTTTGTGGTAGTTATAATTCTATGTGACTTTGTGGTAGTTATAATATTATATGGCTCTGTGGTAGTTATAATACGTTTTGGCGGAAATATAATACTATGTGGCTGTGTGGTAGTTATAATACTCTGTGGCTGTGTGGTAGTTATAATACTATGTTGCTGTAAGGTAGTTATAATACTATGTGGCTGTGTGGTAGTATTAATACTATGTTGCTGTACTGTAGTTATAATACTACATGTATGTGGCTGTGTGGTAGTTATAATACTATGTGGCTGTGTGGTAGTTATAATACTATGTGGCTGTGCGGTAGTTATAATAGTATGTGGCTGTACGGTAGTTATAATACTATGTGGCTGTACGGTAGTTATAATACTATGTGGCTGTACGGTAGTTATAATACTATGTGGCTGTACGGTAGTTATAATACTATGTGGCTGTGTGGTAGTTATAATACTATGTGGCTGTGTGGTAGTAATAATACTATGTGGCTGTGTGGTAGTTATAATAGAATGTGTCTGTACGGTAGTTATAATACTATGTGGCTGTACGGTAGTTATAATACTATGTGGCTGTATGGTAGTTATAATACTATGTGGCTGTATGTTAGTTATAATATTTTGTGGCTGTACGGTAGTTATAATACTATGTGGCTGTCTGGTAGTTATAATACTATGTGGCTGTATGGTAGTTATAATACTATGTGGCTGTATGGTAGTTATAATACTTTGTGGCTGTACGGTAGTTATAATACTATGTGGCTGTGTGGTAGTTTTAATACTATGTAGCCGTGTGGTAGTTATAATACTTTGTGGCTGTAAGGTAGTTATATTACTATGTGGCTATGTGGTAGTTAAAATACTATGTGGCTGTACGGTAGTTATAATACTATGTGGCTGTGTGGTAGTTTTAGAACTATGTGGCTGTGTGGTAGTTTTAATACTATGTGACTGTGTTGTAGTAATAATACTATGTGGCTGTAAGGTAGTTATAATACTATGTGGCTGTATGTTAGTTTTAATACTATGTGTCTGTACGGTAGTTATAATACTATGTGGCTGTATGGTAGTTATTATACTATGTGGCTGTACCGTAGTTATAATATTATGTGGCTGTATGGTAGTTATAATACTATGTGGCTGTATGGTAGTTATTATACTATGTGGCTGTACCGTAGTTATAATATTATGTGGCTGTGTGGTAGTTATAATACTATGTTGCTGTACGGAGGTTAAAATACTATGTGACTGTACGGTTGTTTTAATACTATGTGGTTGTTCGGTAGTTATAATAATATGTTACTGTACGTTAGTTATAATATAATGTGGCTGTGTGGTAGTTATAATACTATGTAGGTGTACGGAGGTTAAAATACAATGTGGCTTTACTGTAGTTTAAATACTATGTGGTTGTTCGGTAGTTATAATACTATGTGACTGTACGGTATTTATAATACTATGTGGCTGTTCGATAGTTTTAATACTATGTGTCTGTACGGTAGTTATAATACTATGTGGTTGTTCGGTAGTTATAATACTATGTGACTGTACGGCAGTTATAATACTATGTGGGTTTGTGGTAGTTATAATACTATGTGGCTGTACGGTAGTTATAATACTACGTGGCTGTACGGTAATTATAATACTACCTGACTGTGTGGTAGTTATAATACTACCTGGCTGTATGGTAGTTATAATACTACTCGGCTGTGTGGAAGTTATAATACTATGTGGCTGTACGGTAGTTATAATACTATGTGGCGGTACGGTAGTTATAATACTATGTGGCTGTACGGTAGTTATAATACTATGTGGCTGTACGGTAGTTATAATACTATGTGACTGTGTGGTAGTAATAATACTATGTGGCTGTGTGGTAGTTATAATACTATGTGGCTGTACGGTAGTTATAATACTATGTGACTGTGTGGTAGTAATAATTCTATGTGGCTGTACGGTAGTTATAATACTAAATGGCTGTATGGTAGTTATAATACTAAATGGCTGTATGGTAGTTATAATACTATGTGGCTGTGTGGTAGTTATAATACTATGTGGCTGTATGGTAGTTATAATAGTATGTGTCTGTACTGTAGTTATAATACTATGTGGCTGTACGGTAGTTATAATACTATGTGGCTGTACGGTATTAATAATACTATGTGGCTGTGCGGTAGTTATAATACTATGTGTCTGTACGGTAGTTATAATACTATGTGTCTGTACGGTAGTTATAATAATATGTGGCTGTACGGTAGTAATAATACTATGTGGCTGTACGGTAGTTATAATACTATGTGGCTGTATGGTAGTAATAATACTATGTGGCTGTACGGTAGTTATAATACTTTGTGTCTATACGGTAGTTATAATACTATGTGGCTGTATGGTAGTTATAATACTCTGTGGCTGTTCGGTAGTTATAATACTATGTGTCTGTACGGTAGTAATAATACTATGTGGCTGTGCGGTAGTTATAATACTATGTGGCTGTACGGTAGTTATAATACTATGTAGCTGTACGGTAGTTATAATAGTATGTGTCTGTACGGTAGTTATAATACTATGTGGCTGTACGGTAGTTATAATACTATGTGGCTCTGTGGTAGTTATAATACTATTTGGCTGTGTGGTAGTTATAATACTATGTGGCTGTGTGGTAGTTATAATAGTATGTGGCTGTATGGTAGTTATAATAGTATGTGGCTGTGTGGTAGTTATAATACTATGTGGCTCTACGGTAGTTATAATACTATGTGGCTGTGCGGTAGTTATAATACTATGTGGCTGTACGGTAGTTATAATACTATGTGGCTGTACGGTAGTTATAATACTATGTGGCCGTACGGTAGTTATCATACTATGTGGCTGTGTGGTAGTTATAATACTATGTAGCTGTACGGTAGTTATAATAGTATGTGACTGTGTGGTAGTAATAATACTATGTGGCTGTACGGTAGTTATAATACTATGTGGCTGTACGGTAGTTATAATAGTATGTGTCTGTACGGTAGTTATAATACTATTTGGCTGTACGGTAGTAATAAAACTATGTGACTGTGTGGTAGTAATAATACTATGTGGCTGTGTGGTAGTTATAATACTATGTGGCTGTACGGTAGTTATAATACTATGTGTCTGTGTGGTAGTAATAATACTATGTGGCTGTACGGTAGTTATAATACTATGTGTCTGTATGGTAGTTATAATAGTATGTGGCTGTGTGGTAGTTATAATACTATGTGGCTGTACGGTAGTTATAATAGTATGTGTCTGTACGGTAGTTATAATACTATGTAACTGTACGGTAGTTATAATACTATGTGGCTGTACGGTAGTTATAATACTATGTGGCTGTACGGTTGTTATAATACTATGTGGCTGTGTGGTAGTTATAATACTATGTGGCTGTACGGTAGTTATAATACTATGTGGCTGTACGGTAGTTATAATACTATGTGGCTGTACGGTAATTATAATAGTATGTGGCTGTACGGTAGTTATAATACTATGTGGCTGTACGGTAGTTATAATACTATGTGACTGTATGGTAGTTATAATACTATGTGGCTGTACGGTAGTTATAATAATATGTGGCTGTACGGTAGTTATAATACTATGTGGCTGTACGGTAGTTATAATACTATGTGGCTGTACGGTAGTTATAATACTATGTGGATGTACGGTAGTTATAATACTATGTGGCTGTATGGTAGTTATATTATGGTAGTTATAATACTATGTGGCTGTATGGTAGTTATAATACTATGTGGCTGTATGGTAGTTATAATACTATGTGGCTGTACGGTAGTTATAATACTATGTGGCTGTAAGGTAGTTATAATACTTTGTGGCTGTAATACTATGTGGCTGTACGGTAGTTATAATACTATGTGGCTGTAAGGTAGTTATAATACTTTGTGGCTGTATGGTAGTTATAATACTATGTGGCTGTACGGTAGTTATAATACTATAAGGCTGTTCGGTAGATATAATACTATGTGGCTGTACGGTAGTTATAATAGTATGTATCTGTACGGTAGTTATAATACTGTGTGGCTGTACGGTAGTTCTAATACTATGTGGCTGTATGGTAGTTATAATACTATGTGGCTGTACAGTAGTTATAATAGTATGTTGCTGTACGGTAGTTATAATACTATGTGGCTGTATGGTAGTTATAATACTATGTGGCTGTGTGGTTGTTATAATAGTATGTGGCTGTATGGTAGTTATAATACTATGTGGCTGTATGGTAGTTATAATACTATGTGGCTGTGTGGTAGTTATAATACTATGTGGCTGTGTGGTTGTTATAATACTATGTGGCTGTGTGGTAGTTATAATACTATGTGGCTGTATGGTTGTTATAATACTATGTGGCTGTATCGTAGTTATAATAGTATGTGGCTGTATGGTAGTTATAATACTTTGTGGCTGTATGGTAGTTATAATACTATGTGGCTGTGCGGTTGTTATAATACTATGTGGCTGTGCGGTAGTTATAATACTATGTGGCTGTGCGGTAGTTATAATACTATGTGGCTGTGCGGTAGTTATAATACTATGTGGCTCTACGGTAGTTATAATACTATGTGGCTGTACGGTAGTTATAATAGTATGTGGCTGTTCGGTAGTTATAATACTATGTGGTTATATGGTAGTTATAATACTATGTGCCTGTATGGTAGTTATAATACTATGTGGCTGTACGGTAGTTATAATAGTATGTTGCTGTACGTTAGTTATAATACTATGTGGCTGTACGGTAGTTATAATACTTTTTGGCTGTACGGTAGTTATAATACTATGTGGCTGTATGGTAGTTATAATACTATGTGACTGTATGGTTGTTATAATACTATGTGGCTGTATGATAGTTATAATACTATGTGGCTGTATGGTAGTTATAATACTATGTGGCTGTGTGGTAGCTATAATACTATGTGGCTGTGTGGTAGTTATAATACTATGTGGCTGTGCGGTAGTTATAATACTATGTGGCTGTACGGTAGTTATAATACTATGTGGCTGTGTGGTAGTTATAATACTATGTGGCTGTATGGTAGTTATAATACTATGTGGCTGTGCAGTAGTTATAATACTATGTGGCTGTCCGGTAGTTATAATACTATGTGGCTGCGGTAGTTATAATACTATGTGGCTGTGCGGTAGTTATAATAATATGTGGCTGTGCGGTAGTTATAATACTATGTGGCTGTATGGTAGTTATAATACTATGTGGCTGTGCGGTAGTTATAATACTATGTGGCTGTGCGGTAGTTATAATACTATGTGGCTGTACGGAAGTTATAATACTATGTGGCTGTACGGTAGTTATAATACTATGTGGCTGTACGGTAGTTATAATACTATGTGGCTGTACGGTAGTTATAATACTATGTGGTAGTTATAATACTATGTGACTGTATGGTAGTTATAATACTATGTGGCTGTGTGGTAGTTATAAAACTATGTGGCTGTATGGTAGTTATAATAGTATGTTGCTGTATGGTAGTTATAATACTATGTGGCTGTATGGTAGTTATAATACTATGTGGCTTTGTGGTAGTTATAATACTATGTGGCTGTATGGTAGTTATAATACTATGTGGCTGTGTGGTAGTTATAATACTATGTGGCTGTGTGGTAGTAATAATACTATGTGGCTGTATGGTAGTTATAATACTATGTGGCTGTACGGTAGTTATAATACTATGTGGTTGTATGGTAGTTATAATATTATGTGGCTGTTTGGTAGTTATAATACTATGTGACTGTATGGTAGTTATAATAGTATGTTGCTGTGGTGTAGTTATAATACTATGTGGCTGTATGGTAGTTATAATACTATGTGGCTGTATGGTAGTTATAATACTATGTGGCGTATGGTAGTTATAATATTATGTGACTGTGTGGTAGTTATAATACTATGTGGCTGTGTGGTAGTTATAATACTTTGTGACTGTGTGGTAGTTATAATAGTATGTGACCTTGATGTAGTTTTAATACTTTGTGGCTGTATAGTAGTTATAATACTATGTGGCTGTACGGTAGTTATAATAGTATGTGGCCTTAATGTAGTTATAATACTATGTGGCTGTATGGTAGTTATAATACTATGTTGCTGTATGGTAGTTATAATACTATGTGGCTTTACGGTAGTTATAATACTATGTGGCTGTGTGGTAGTTATAATAGTATGTGGCCTTGATGTAGTTATAATACTATGTGGCTGTATGGTAGTTATAATACTATGTGGCTGTATGGTAGTTATAATACTATGTGGCTGTATGGTAGTTATAATACTATGTGGCTGTACGGTAGTTATAATACTATGTGGCTGTATGGTAGTTATAATACTATGTGGCTGTATGGTAGTTATAATAGTATGTAGCTGTGTGGTAGTTATTATTTAAAAACGATCAGCTTTTTAGTATAATAGATATACTTAATTATGTTGTGAAAGTAGAAACAATGTCATTTTAAACATTTATATGATTACCATTATTACTTGATAAACATATTTTTTGAATAGATGTGCGGCCTAATACATGGCCGCTGTTATTAAACAATTATAAAAAAGAGGACATCACACTCGACGTTTTTGAAGCTTCTCTTAAAAGTATAGCGATTGGACTGAAACCGGATAACGATATAATGCATCCTATACAAATCTAACGCGATTTTTTAATAAACAAATTTAAACGAGTATAACTTTTAACACAACAGAAGATAAGGTTATGACACTATTTTACTTTAATACTGAACAAACAAATTAATTTTCAATTAAAAACTGATTCTATATTCAGAGATATGAGCTTCTTTAAACACTTTAATCAAATTCTAAGTATAAAAGGGGCACTACTACGGCATAAAACAATAGTTATCTACCTTGTACCTATAAACGTAGTGGAGATATATGATCAGGACAGTTTTGTTTTTGCATACACTGTGTATTAATCATCTATGTTTACATAACATGTTGT
This sequence comes from Panopea generosa, assembly GCA_029582155.1. Lineage (NCBI taxonomy): Eukaryota > Metazoa > Mollusca > Bivalvia > Adapedonta > Hiatellidae > Panopea > Panopea generosa. The sequence continues at coordinate 64,199,578 of CM055898.1, read as the reverse complement.
TGAAACCCATTACACGTGTATGATTATGACATAAGCATAATTTCTGTGTAATAGTTTTGCCAACAATTAGAAATTTCAGAAATATTGTCAACAGCCGGACAGTTAAACTTCATTATGTTTGATATAAAGAGTTAATAAGAATTAATATGAGTTCGGGTTTGAAGTTTGACCGAGTTTCTTCTCGTTACATTGTTTATTTTCAAATAGCCAATTGCAAGTCTTGTTGCCACCCTATATTTTTTTATTCAGCACATAAAATTATGTTTAATGGATTCCTCACAATATTGCTGGGCACGTGGTGCAGTTGTAGAGCACCGAACCCATGATCGATCGGAGGGTCACGGGTTCGATCCTCCGCCACGGCTGTTTGTGATGTTCTTGAGCAAAACACTCTTTCCGCATATGTTTAGTACTAGTTCTGTCCATTAAGACTTTGAGCGTGATATGGCTAAGTTGTAAGAACGTGTTACACAATCAAAGTAATAGAAATAACTTTAAATTGAACTAAAATGCCACTATATTGATATTTTGAGTATTGCTCGGCAATCATTAATTTTAGTACTCTGATTTCCAGATAGGCTGATCAACCCGACGTTATTTCCAGATATGTACAAAACAATACGAACGACTGAGTTCGGCAACTGTTTCACCCTCGACCACCGTGATATTAAGTCCAAGCGAAGTGGGCGGGTTCATGGCCTGAAGCTGATTTTAAATTTAGAGAAAAGCGAATACATTGAACATTTTTCAGTTGGATTCGGTGTGCGGTTAGTAATCCACGAACCGGGGACGTATCCTCTACCTGATAGAGAAGGCATCACATTAAATACGGCATTTGAAACGAACATAGGAATCAAATTGGTGAATATAAATCGATTAGGCGGACTTTATAGCAACTGTACAGACGGGCAGCGTTCTTTTGGAGAACTCAGTGCCACTTATACAGAGGCCGCCTGCTACGCTTATTGTGAAATGATGAATGTACGTACAAAGTGTAACTGTATTTCGTTTCGAACACCTGACATATGGGATAGTTTGAATAGCGATGTGTGTGAAGATGTTCTTTCAACAGCTTCTTGCATGCAAAATACACTCGATGAGATAGACAACGGACGTATCAAATGTGACTGTAAGACTAGATGTCACCAGAAAGCCTTTACAGCAGCCGTTTCAGGAAGAAAATGGCCAAATACAAATTATCTGGAAAAAGTTCTGTTGAAGCAGTCCTGCAAGAAAAATATTACGTCCATGTATGACATATGCGACAGTTTAACTGCCAGCGGAAACACCTCTGTGAGCGGATATGAAGATAATTTCCTCAGTGTAAATGTTTATTATGAAGATTTAAACCATGAAATAGTTACCGAGGAGCCGCTGTACAATGCTGTAAGATTTATGTCTGATATTGGTGGCACCATGGGACTCTATGTTGGTGCATCGGTGTTGACATATGTCGAATTGCTTCAGCTGATTCTGGAAGTGGTCTTGTACTTTAGGCAAAAAGTAAAGAGACAACCGGCGACAACGACGGTCCAACATTTGGAACATTCTCCCAACTTTTGAAACAAATGAAACTGAAGTAATCAGTAAACAAAAATGTCGAAAAGTATTCTGTTCGTAATGGATACATATTCGAACAGTCAAATAGAGACGGTTTTAGAAATCGGGTGGGAATTTGCCATAACTATTGAGCATTATTTTAACGGACGGTGCTTACTTCACCTTTTGAAACATAAATTATGAAACCAAATCAATCAGTTAACAAAAAGCCGCAAAATTTTATTTTCGAAATAAAGATGATATACCGTGGATATAATGTTGGCCGCCAACGTTAAATGTTCGATCCCTGTCTCGACCTGGTTCTGCCAAGGAAATGTGCCCGAGAGCGATTTATATAACATCAGAGCTAAATTCCCAATCGAGATAATATAAGTTAGATAATTTTCAAAATAGATCGAACATTTGGGATTACCATTAAACAATTTTTTGACGGAATGTTAACCATTTTAAATGAAATGTACCATTTATATATATATATATATATATATATATATATATATATATATATATATTAGATACATTCGAACCCTTTGAAAAAAGGCCTGGTGAGATTAGTTTGATGCTCTAATATTAAGTAACTTAAGTTTCTGTCCGAGATATGGGTTCATGCATGTAATTGATTAATATTGTATAACAATTTAATATATTTAACGGACGAGAATTACATGACAAAGCGTGACAAAGAGAAATAAAAAGATTTGATTCGGATACTAAATTGTTCGGCAATAAATTACAAGTTTTATTATTACTTAACCCATTCTCAATAATAGTTAGTGGTCATTAAGTAAAAATCTAACAATTAAAAACCCAAAGGGAGCGACTGCAAGGGGTTTCTTAAGGAGCAATAGACCTTTTAAATTATTTTCGAAATCAGAGGAATATTTGGTATGTAATGAAACTAGAAGTTATTTCCAATTTGATTATGCTTTTTCTCTGCGGTAAACATAGCACTTCATTACCTATGACGTCGTAAACATGGCCATATCTGGGCTTTTTGACGTCCCGATTTATAGCAGCAAAATCGCGTATTTTTCGACCTCAGTCAAGTTTTACTTAATGTACTAAATCGAAACACATATCACCACGTATACATTCAACGGATATATAAAGTTGCATATGCAATAATTACGACGAACACCAAATTCTGAAAATATTAGCGAAAAACGGAAATTATTTTTTTCTCGATTTTTTTTCGGAAAAAAATGTTTCAGATCAAAATTATCAAAAAACAAACCGAGCGTTTTTGAAATATTTTCATGTAATTTTAAACAATATACTTCACAGTGATTGTGACATTTTGAGAACAATTGACAAACTAGATTTTTTTTTTAATTTTTAATTATTAAACCCCACCTTACATAAAAAAGACGTCAACATATTGCATAATTCTACGTGTTTTCAATAAGTTTTTCGACCGTTGATTAAGGTTAAATTATTTTCGGAATCAGTAGTATATTTGGAATATAATGAAACAAGAAGTAATTTCCAATGTGAATATGTATTTTTTTTGCAGCGGTCAATAGAATATATATTTATATGTGATCTCGTAAACATGGCCATGTTCAGCCTTTTTGACGTCCCAATGTATAGCAGCAAAATCGCGTATTTTTCGACCTCAGTTGGGTTATTCCTAATATAAAGAATAGAAACATATATCACCATGTACACATTTGACAGATGTATAGATTTACAAGTGAAAAAATTACGACGAACGCCACATTTTGAAAATACTAGCGAAAAACGGAATCTATTTTTTTCTCGATATTTCGAAAAAACGGCTTCAAATCAAAACAACCAACATCAAACCAAGCGAATTTTGCATAATTTTGATATGATTTTATACTATATATTGTACAATTATTGCGAGATTTTTAGAAAAATTGACAAACTAGATTTTTTATGATTTTAAATTATTTAAACCTACCTTACGTCAAAAAATGCTTTAAAGCAAACGTCAACGTCAATATAGCGCATGATGTATACGTTTTGTGATAATTAAATACGTTTGTTCTTACCATTATATTAGTATTTTGTGCACATAAGTTATATATACTTCTACTGTTTAGTAGCAACTAGTTTGTCTATAGCATTTATGATAGCGTGTCTGTTTGGTACACGTACAAAACCGTCATTTTTTTCACTTACGCGGAACTGGATTCCAAAACAATATTCTCATTTCTGACTAGCTCCACGATTGCTAATGAAATGTGGACATCACGGTTGTCAATTATTAGATAACAGGTCTGGCCTTTCTAAAGTTCGGAGCAAACTGTTACATATTAATAAAATGAGCTTGAAACAAATCCCACTACGATTAGCAGTGAAAAGTCACGATCCAGAGTTATCGTCATTGGACGTACGTAGGAGCACCCCTCCACCCAGCCCCATTAAATAATATTACTATAATTTGTAAAATGTTTCATTTGCAGAAACATACAAGTGGACAGTCACGTAGTCAGCTGTTACTACTTCCGATTAAGTACACTTTTAAATCACCATTTCGCAGATTAATTCCTTTCCAAAGCATTAAACTATACCAAAGTTATATTTAATATCTAAAAGAATTATGATGGAATTTTTTTTTTTCGAAACAGCCGTTAAATTTAAATAATACATATAAGTTTCATAGACTCATAATTATTTATGCTGTAAGGCTCATAGACTCTTTTGGTGATGAATGAATAGACGAGGACTGGTAATCTGTATGGTCAATAAGACGATCAAACCCGCGACCTTTGGAGTAAGTAGTCAACACTCTTTCAACTGCGCTACATTCTTCTTAGAACGTATTGCGCTCTTTAAGAGACTCACACCAATGTTAAATTTCATTTGACTTACGTTTCGGCATCAAACGAATCATTGCATTATGAATGTATTACTATTTGAATATATTAATAGGCCGTGAGCTAAGACCCAAAATTTAACAAATTGGTACCAATCAGACGGGCAAATTGCTGTACTATTTTTTGAATATATACATGTCTGTGGTATATGAAAAAGTCAGGGGGCCACCTCTGAGGCACAGCTTAGTGTCTAATTTTAGTGAGTTTCTATGGTAACTGTTATTTTCATTAAAATCATTACAAATAATTTCTTATTTTTTGGTATACAAAACAGTTGCATTATTGCAGTGAATAATTGTTATATGTGTTATCCAGTGGTGTTAAACAAGAGCAGGAGTGTTCTTCTGATATAAAATACTAGTATTTTTTTATAGACGACCAGTTAATCAAACCAGTCTTTCCTGCGATCTTAGAGGGTTGAACAATACTCGAGCACAATCATCTCCACAAGAAACAGTTAACTTTTCGCTTGGAATTAGCAGCGAGAGACGAATGAGACACATTGTAGAACATGTACATAATTCATCACGGAGATTTTCGCCGGCCGGTGATTCGAAGATTGTAATTTTAACAAGTGAAGTCATGTTAGTTTTGAACTCACCAGTGAAAATGCTTAAATATATAGTTTAAACATATTTTATTGCCATAAATATACAATTGGGTCGGGTCACAAGTTCTTACAACGTTAGTCACGACCCTTCCCTAAATACAATGTTACAAAAAATTAATGCATGGCTAAAGTGATGTTAGAAAGTTATACTTTTATAAACAAATACAATACTTAAGCGAAAACAAACATATTCTCTGAATAGTAAACAATATACATGTAAACAATGGGAAGAATAGGTAAAGTGCGAAATGCTTAGTACATTGATCAAGCAGAGGATAAACAGTAATTTGAAAAGATAATAGTGGAAAGATAGAAGAGAAGATATATACATGTATATGTCAACCAAACATCATTGCTCTGTAATTTAACATTAATGATTAGGCAGTATATGTGGTCGAAAGCGTCCACTGTCTTTAATAAACTTATGAACGCATCTAATTAAATGTTCATTATGTTCCTGCTTTAATTCGGTGTTTCCATACAAGATAATGTTTATATTAAGCGGGTGAAAGTTCCTTATAGATTAAATATATAAAATGATATTCCTTTGGATTATTTTTATACTAATGTATTTAATGTACGAAGATATGTGGTTATTGATCGATTTTCTATCGATATGAGATACATGTGCATTACTTCCATCAATTTTTTGGGGGAAGAAAAAATCACAAACCGGCCGTATGTGCAGGCGCTTTTTGTTCGTTTGACACATTTTGTCCGCAGAAAAATCGAAATATGTCAAATTTTGTCAACATTACGCCTTTTTGTCTGCAGAAAATTTAGGACAATAAAGAATTCTGTCCGCATCGAGACAATAGTCGACGTATTTCTTACACATTAATCAAAACTGATTTTTACATGATACTGGTGATATTTCATAGAGAATAGAAAATATGATTAAATTAAAATGTTGTTGGTTGAAGGAAAGACGTAGTATTGGATCTAGAGCAACTTTTATGTTCATGTAGAATAAAAACAAAATAAAAGAAGGGATGTTTAGAACGTCTAAGCAAATGGCGTTAACCATGATGGTGATGAAAACAATGATGCTTATGATGATGATGATGATGATGATGATGATGATGATGATGACAGTGATGATGATGACAGTGATGATGATGACAGTGATGATGATGATATTTTGCTTTTTTATTACGATGATGTTGATCACGATCTAGAAAGGGACCTCTATGCGGAACGTTTGTCGACTGGCTCAAAATACTATGCCACTAAACAGTAGTGTAATAGTAGATATACATGTAACTCGTGGCACAAAATACTAGTTTTTGTAGAATGAGGTTTAACGTCATTTTCAACACATTTATAAGGCTATGTATTGCATATCCAGTTTTATTTAATGATCACAAACCCAACATTAAATGCACTATACCAACGTTGAGGTTTTGCTTTAAAGCGTTTTTTGACGTAGGGAAGTGTTAAATAATTTAAAATCATAAAAAATCTAGTTTGTCAATTTTTCTAAAAATCTCACAATAATTAAGCAATATATTGTATAAAATCATATAAAAATTATGCAAAAATCGCTCGGTTTGTTTTTTAGTAAATTTCATTTGAAGCCGTACTAGCGAAAAATCGAGAAAAAAAATAGTTTCCGCTTTTCGCTAGTATTTTCAGAATGTGGCGTTCGTCGTAATTTTTGCATTTGTAAATCCATACAACTGTCAAATGTGTACGTGGTGATATATGTTGCTGTTCTGTACATTAAGTATAACTCAACTGAGGTCGAAATATTCGCGATTTTGCTGCTATAAATTGGGACGTCAAAAAGGTAAAACATGGCCATGTTTACGACGTCACATATAGATATATGTTATATTAACCTTAAAAAATAAACAACACATATTCACATTGGAAATTACTTCTAGTTTCATTATATACCAAATATACTACTGATTCCGAAAATGATTTAAAAGGTATATTCCTCCTTAATTGTTTATTTTTTACTTAATGGAAACTAACTGGCTTAATGTTAAGCTTCATTTGACTGACAGTTTATGTAACTCTGGGCGGAGCTATGATAAAAGCTGAGATGATTGATGTTTGAAAGCCTTTCAAATGCTAAGGCCGTTTCTAAGCATAATTCGTGTAGCGGGCTTTGTAGTTTGTACATTTTACTTAAATCGTGACAGAAGATTTGCGTGTAGTGCTAGAATGGCACTATCGACCGACCACCCGGGCTTTAAAGAAGGCATGTGATTCGCGCATTGTGAATACTTGTTCAAATCAGGAATGCCTCGTGTGTGAGTTGAACAAGTAATACTAGCTTGGTTCACAATCGATGTCAATTAAATAAGATTGAACTATAAAAGAAAATTCTAAAAACTTATAGAGAATCTCAAAGTACTCCTGTGTTGAACCTGTACCAAGCATATATAGGTAACGTGCAATGCTAAAGTTTATTGTCTAAGTTTATTGTCATTGGGGGCTAGCTCCAAGACTCATCTATCGTGGGTCCAGCATTATAGCATTAAATCACACTACCCACTTCTATATTTACGGAAAGTATTTATAATAAAAAAAACTATCATTTGGACCATTCCATGGTGTTTAGAGTCGCTTTAAATACTGTTTCAGTCATATCGCGACCGTGTTTACTATGGGGTGACGTTTTACTATTAAACCTCAATAAGTGATATCACTCATTCGAATAGGTGATATCACTTATAGAAGTTAAATAGTAAAACGGCACCCCATAGTTTACTTGAGACAATATTCTTAGCACTGCAACACTGGAATAGCATGTCGGAGACACATGATATGATACCCTCACCCAGTCACATTATACTGACACCGGGCCGACCAGACCTAAAACTATCCTTTAAATACTGAGCACCAACCGAGGAATGTTCTAGTGCCATTTTTAGCCTGGGATTGAATCCACGACATTCCGCACGCGAGGTGGATGCTCTACCCGTAGACCATCGATGCGATTTGACTAGGCAAACGTTACCAATTTTAACAGTGTGTGATATATTTTAGAATGTAGAATATAAGACAAATGTATTTTGCGGTAAATGTGATGTATTTTTCATGTGATTGTGAATGGTGAAGTGATGCTTTATTATAATACACAAAACAAACAACAACAACGTCATCAATTACAAATACTGATTTATTTGAAAGTACTAAAATATCTGCTATTTACAAACACACTGCCAAAATTTACAAATACTTAAACGTAAAAAACATATACAGATGATCGGAATATCTATCTGTATTTAGAAAATTGATTTATACTGCAATGACATTTGTACAGTACGATAATAGCATGACATGTATCCCTGTGTCAATATATACATTATATAGCCTGATAACAACATAACCGTAGTGTACAAACGCCATTACAGTCGGAATCAATTTAAACAGATCCATGTATAAAGCCCTACCATTCAAAACTTAACTTAGGTGAATATTTCACTACCATAACAGGAATACAAACACCATATAGGACTGTGTAAACCTTTACACACAAACTATTTTTTTAAACTACACCGTATCACATCGATGGTAAACAAGTGAACACGCTACACAGTGTCATGTAGATGAAACAAGCTACACCGTACCAGGTAGATAGCAGAATCTACACCTTACCACGTCGATAATAAAACATGTCAACAAGCTACACCAAACTACTTCGATAGTAAAACGAGTGAACAAGACGCACCATATCACGTAGAGGGCAAAACTAGTGAACAAACTACACAGTACCAGGTAAATGATAAAACAAGCTACTCCGTACTACGTATATACTAATAGTAAAATAAGTTAACAAGTTTCATCGTAACATGTAGATAGTAAAACAGTGAACAGGCTACACTTTATCATGTAAATAGTAAAATAAACTACATCGTATCACGTATGTAGTAAAGTTAGTGAAGAAGCTACACCGTATCATGTAGATAGTAAACTAAGCCAAATCAAACCACGTAGATAGAATATCAACCTACACCGTACCATGTAGATAGTAAAATAAGCCAGACCGAACCACGTAGATAGTATATCAACCTACACCGTATCATGTAGATAGTAAAATAAGCCAGACCGAGCTTCGTAGATAGTATATCAACCTACACCGTATCATGTAGATAGTAAAATAAGCCAGACCGAACCACGTAGATAGTAAATCAACCTACACCGTATCATGTAGATAGTAAACTAAGCCAGACCGAACCACGTAGATAGTATATCAACATACACCGTATCATGTAGATAGTAAACTAAGCCAGACCGAACCACGTAGATAGTATATCAACCTACACCGTATCACGTCGATAGTAAAACGAGTGAACAACCTACACCGTATCACGTCAATAGTAAAACGAGTGAACAGCCTAAATTGTATCACGTAGTGAAATGAAAAAAAGCTACACTGCATCATATAGATCGTAAAATAAGCTACATCGAACCACGTAGATAGTAAAATGAATGAACATGCTTCACTGTATCACGTGGATAGTAAAACGAGGGAACAAGCTACATTGTAACATGTAGATAGTAAAATAAGCTTCACCGTACCACGTAGACAGTAAAACAAGCTACACCGTACCACGTAGATAGCAAAACGAGTGAATAAGCTACACCGTACCACGTCAATAGTAAAGTGAATAAATAAGCTACACCATACTACGTAGATAGTGGAATAAGCTACACTGGAACAACTTAGATAGCAAAAACAAGGGAACAAGCTACATCATAACATGTAAATAGTAAAATAAACTTTACCTTACCACGTAGATAGTAAAACAAGCTACACCGTACCACGTAGATAGCAAAACGAGTGAACAAGCTACACCGTACCACGTCGATAAAAAATACACCGTACCACGTCGAAAGTAAAATGAGTAAACAAGCTACACCGTATCATGTATATAATAAATAGAGTAACAAACCCAAACCCATTGATTGGATCAGTAAAATATATTGAAAGGATAAAGGAAGCCGGATATCTCAGAGCCGAATTTTGAAACTATTGTAAGCGATTTTTACAGTTTTAGAATATGCAGGTAAATGTATTTAATTAATGATTATGATCATACTGACAAAAGCGTTATTGAAATACATTTACATACATACTGTGAATCTCTACATGTCGCTTCAAGTTTGATAATGTGGCTGTGAAATTCACCCGGCGTTTCTTTATCATTTCAGTATATGGAGTAAAACTATCTACTATTAAAGGCTAAACTTACCAACAAGCTATTATTCAGTCGTTACTTTAAAGGGACACACGGCAATATTCATACATTTTCGCTCATTTCTATTTCTAATAATTATAAACTTCACATGAAACAAATATGAAACTGGAATACCCTGGTATGTGTACAGAGCCTTAATTTTGTCTCTAAATTGAAAAGGGCGGTAACTCTTATAAACGTTTAAAATGCATCATAGTTTGTATATTCGTAGTAAAAAAAGGTGTAAAAATACCTTTTCATCAGTTTTTATCAGTATAATTGAAAAGCAACGAAGGAAATATTAATTTGAAATGTTGAAGAAATGTTAAATTCATTTAAAAAAAAACACACACAAAAAAAAACAGCCACTGGTTTTATAAAAAAAAACACTGTTAATGTTTTTGAAAACAATGTAATTTCAGATCTCAATTTCTAGAAATTATTATCGACATTTGGTTTATACGTTGATGTGCAAATAATACTTTATCAGCAGTTTTTACCGGTAAAATAGAAAAAACTACGAAGGAAATTTCATTTTTTTTAAAGAAATTTGATTTATTTTAAAAATTTCATATCTAGCCACAAGTTTTGTAAAAATAATGTTAACATTTTTGTAATTAAGGAGTAAAAGCCGAATTTTTGTATATATCAATATAAATTTTATATAACGAACTTAAGAGATTAATAAATAAAAGTGTCCATGGTGAAACGTTAATACGTAATATTACAGTGTGAATAAATGTTAATATCTGACACGTCAAAGTTGAGATTAACAATTTTAAAATCAGAAACGTTCCGGTAGTACATTGATACTCCGTTATATGGTTGTAAATATTACAAAAAACTTAAGTAAAAAAATGTCATAATTACTGTAAAATTTTACTCCAACTGACGGACGGACGGACAAACGGACGGGCGGGGGGACAGGGGTTTGAATGTCGAGAGCATGAAAATGACGGTACCACGCTAGTATAAAAAAAATACGCATTAATGTTTCCTTAATAATTTTCTTTCATAACGCTAAAACTGATGATTTAGAAATATATTTATCACTTTTTGTCACATGACCAAAATTCTATGGTAAAGGACGCCTTTCAAACATTTATCGGGGTCATGACACTTTCCGAAATAGAAACAAAGTTAAGGTTCTAAATACATACCAGGGTATTTACGCCTCATGCTTGTATCATGAAGATATATAATTAAAAAAAGACGATAACTGAAAATTAATCAAAATTGCTATTTGTCACTTTCTGCTATAAATAGAAGAGTCTGTATCCCCAAACATTCTTTCACTTAGAAATACGGGTTTTGGTAAGTAGTTATTGTTGACCAGACTACAAATAGTAATTGGAACTTTTAGCAATTCTTTTATTCATAAACATTTTACAAGATTCGGGCGAATTGATAGATATTAAAGACGTAAAATTCCTGAAATAATGACAGGAGATACAACTCTTATTTAATTCAAATTGGGTATTGATTGAAATAAAAAACACATTAATATAAAATCAGTCAGTCAGTCATTCAGTCATATTGCATATCTCCCGGTCAATTCTACGATCCTCTACTCCATCCTCCCATTAATCCTCGTCATCCTCCTTGTTCTTCCCCACCGGTTCCTCCTCCACCCACGGTCCACTTGTTTCACCTGAGAGACTTTAATTTGAGTGTCCACTGCAAAGAAAGACATTTTAATGTTTAACGTTGACACGTCGTCACCAATATCTATCTAAAATAAGACAATATGCGTTCGATAGACATTAAAACGACGACGACGACGACGACGACGACAACGACAACGACAACGACAACGACAACGACGACAACAACAACAACAACAACAACAACAACAACAACAACAACAACAACAATAACAATAGCAGCGACAACAACAATAATAACAACAACAAAACAATAATAACAACAACAACAATGATTACAACAACAACAACAATAACAAAAACAAAAACAACAATAACAACAGCAGCAGCAGCAACAACAACAACAGAAATAACAACAACAACAACAGTAGCAACAGCAACAACCACTACTACTACAACAAAAACAACAACAACAACAACAACACGTTTAATACTAATTTAAGAGAACGCTACAGAGAGACAGAAAAGACACAAGGCCATGGAAAGGCCAGAAAAGTTAGGTAAGGTAAATTGAAATAAATCGACGGACTTTGCCTTTTAGAGATTAAATACCATTCATCTCCCATCGCTGATTCAAGTGGGAAAGTCAATAGTAACTTGTGGAGATGGGTGTGATCAAATACTGGTTAACCACACACAATCCCAGGAAATGATGGTTAGGTTGAACGATCATCTGTTAGCTCTCGATGGCATAAACCGACGCTAAATATTTAATCAATCAATCAATCAATCAATCAATCAATCGATCATTGAACCAATCAAGCAATTAATCAAAACTGAATGTACATGCTATAGGTTTGTCGAGAAATATACATATTTTACAATGACGAATGAAGAATGCATAGATGATGTCGACACATAAATAGGTAATGTTGTGTAAGTACATATTTTACAAGCAAACTTCGGAATATTCACCATTGTGCATGTCTTTCTTGTGGAGGAGACTGTCACCATACACTGGTGTCTGTATTCTTTCTGGGAAACACGGTACTAACTGTGGGTGTATGGAAATAGTATGGATTAAGATACACCCACAGGAGACGTAGCATTTAGAGGACAGATAGAAACAATACATAGAATGATAATAATAAGGACAATACAATACAAAACTGTAATCAACCGTGATGTTTGTCGATATACATTAAGTGGATTTTGGAGTTTGACTCTCTCTACATTAAAGCAGCTGTTTTGATAATATTGAGATAAGTACGAGTTCTCCCTACATGTAGTATTATGTTACACTTGTACAAGGTAGAGAATATGAAACGGAAAACAAATATACATCCAGAATCGATATATGTACGTTTGATCGCGAACTTTCTTCAATCTGATTTTCAGAATTGTTAACTATCCTTTAAAGAAATTAAAAAGAAATTACCAAAACATGCATGTCACAGTGCGGTGCCACGTGAAGTAAAGTAAAGACGGGTGATGTCTCTACTAAATTCTCAAAAACATAAAAAATAATCACAATACCGCAGCTTTACATGTTTCTACGTAATAGGTATATCTTTTATATAGTGATGTAAACATGCTGCCGCTGAATTGATTGTTTATATAATAATTGTCAACTGGCCATGGTCGGAGTGGAAATAGACCCAGACCACTGTTCATCTGAATCCGGAATTAATAGATAAAAACTTACTGTCGGGCACTGGTACTGATAAGTTCTGCACGTGTACTTGTACAGCTGTTCTGCCAGATTCTGTTCATCAGCATCACTGTATAATACGTAACAGAACATTTATAACTATGTACATGTATATGCACGTATTTAATTTTTATCGAGTTTTATTAGGAGTAGTTGCTACGGTTGCACCCCGGTCTTACAGACTTTAGAACATAAAATAGAAGTGACGTTTGCTGTTCCATTAACTGACTTAACATAATTATAGTCTAAGAGTAAACATTAATTTACCAATAAAAATAACTTGATAATTGATAAACAATTTGTTGTTGTAGACTGTGTTCATCAATTGTATGAATATAAAGAATGAACTTCGTTTGCTAAAAAATCACAGGTAATAAACTAACACGCAACTCTTAGTTTGCACGTGTAACATGTTAACACGTTAATATCTCGTGAAGGTACAACAAATAACATGCCGCCATCCTTTTAAAACTACAGTATTTAAACCGACATAGATAGATGGTATACAATAAATCAATGGACATTTTTGTTGAATACACTTTGATGGAAATATTGTTTTAACTTACAAAGTTTGCTGTTTGTTAACCTTCATCATGTGCCTGATGGCTTCTTTCATTTTGTTTTCAATGTCGCTTTGCAGGGTAAAGGCAAGCTGAATTGTACAATAAAAACGAATAATACAATCTACCATTAAGGGATGATTGATTGATTGACTGAATATTTACCGTCCATTTTTATGCCATCGAGGGCTAACAGACGATCAGTTAACCTAACCACTGTTTCCTTGGATTAACCAGTACTCGAGCACACCCCATTTCCGCAAGTAACTGATAACTTTCCCACTTGAATCAGTGGTGAGAGACGAATGATAATGAGACACAATGTCGTATATCAATCATCACAGAGATTGTTGCCGAGCGGGGAATTCGAACTCACGACCCCTGGATTGATAGTCAGACGCGTAACCGACTGAGCTAATGCGGCCCGGACATTAAGGAATGAAGGTAAACGTAAGGTTAAATGCAGCGGAAATGGGTTGAAACGAAAACAATGTAAAGCTATAAGAAAATTTAATGGAGATGAAAGTAAACTTGATTGCATTCCTAAAAAAGCCACAAAAAAAAAAAAAAAAAAAAAAAAAAAAACAATGTGTTAATGTTAGTAAATGTTACAATAAAATACGTCGCAAAGGGGCCATAACTCCTGTATAAAATAAACAGATCCTTTCAAAAGTTATTGGCCGGAAAAAAGAAAATTTAGCCGAAACGGGACATAACTACTGTATAAAATAAACAGACCCTTTCAAAAGTTATTGGCCGGAAAAAAGAAAATTAAGTCGAAACGAGACATAACTACTGTATAAAATAAACAGACCCTTTCAAAAGTTATTGGCCGGAAAAAAGAAAATTAAGTCGAAACGGGACATAACTACTGTAATAATTGACCGACGTTAGCAAATATCGCACGTGACCTGTTTTTTTTATAACTAAACAGCTACAAATGAAATAGCAATTAATTATTACCCTGTCTATTTTCTCCCTGTAGTTGATCTCTTTCAGCACGTGCTTCTGATACTGTTTATAATCCTCGTCATGCATGGCTGATCTTTCCTGAAGAACCTCTTCCATCTTCTGTATCAAATAAAATAAAACTTAAATAGCATTTTGGTATCGGCATGTCGTACTTATTGCAATCAACTTTTTCACACCTCTGACTTCAATTTCTAGGCGTGACATGCATGCATGTTGAATTTACCAACCAGCAATATTTCGCCTTTGTCATTGACAAATATTATAGATGGTCATGTGACTAAAAGAACAAATTTAATACACATATATCTCAGCATTTCAATTATACTATAATAACAAACGTATGAAACAATATTTTAGCAAAATTTTTCGTTTTGGTATATAAAATTATGTATTTTATATTTTGGAAGATTTATAATTTTGGCCTAAAATATTTGCTCGAACTGAAATGTATTTCGAATAACACAAAACCAAATGGTATTCAGAGTCAACACTGTTTTGATTGCATAATTTACACGATCTAGTTTTGTGATCAATATAATTATATACGCCTGCCTCAATTCACCGTGAGAACGGAGTGTATCAAACAGTAGTATTAATCACGTGATACTGCCACCACCTTTTCTGCACACTACATGTTAGTTTTAATTAGTTGTCAAACCTCATAATTTCTACTGAATGACTAAAGAAAACCCCGTACATTTCTGGCTTTTAATCTTGCTTTCGCCTCGTGTTGGTTATGTTCCAACGCTGACGTCTGGGTCATTACTATCAGCTGATATTTCTTGACCTTTGCCTTTGTTTTCCAGCATTTCTGCACATTAATTCAATTATAATGTTACTGTACCATCAATATCATCATCTTCATATTTTATCAGTTATTTAATCATTTAACATCATGTGTTAGAAAAAAAAGTAAATAATTGGTATCTCCATTATACGTATATGTAGCAAAGCAAAGGATCCCCGAGTCGAGTCCGGGACTCGCTACATATTTTCTGGTCGTGTGACATTTGCGCCAGACGTTGGATGTGACTTATGTTCCAAGAAACATTGGCATAATTATCTGGTCTCTATAGTAATTCGGAGATTTGTGTGTGTGTGTGTGGGGGGTGGGGGGGGGGGGGGTGGGAGGGTGGGGGGGGGGGGGGGGGGGATATGTCACAGTGTGTATGTAACCTATTAGGAGAGAAGCGTATGGCAGCAGACCGGCTTACTTAGTCGGTAGAGTATTCACATTGTCAGAGAAAGGTCCCGAGTTTGGTTCCTGAACTGACTGTTGACTGACTGCATATTTTTCTCGTCCTTTTACAAACGTGTGACGTTGAAAAAACGGAAACACAAAAACGTAGCAAACGGATGCATGAACACTGATACGTGTATGCAAATTATGTTCATGTTTTCTTTGCATGTCTTTTCAATAAGCAGAAGGATGGTCATTGTTATGTGGCATAGATACTTTAGTTTGAGCTCTTTTATTTTACATAGATTGTGAAACAAGATTTTACAACTTTAACAAATTTCCCAAGTAGAATCAGTACTAAGTATATGCGGAGAATATTCCATTTTCAAGGAAACCACACATGGCGTTGGCGAGGAACCGAACCAATGATTTATCGGTCCTAGGTCCAGTGATTTACTATTAGACCATGTGCACTTTTTGCAGGGCCGGATTTTCGTATAAAGTTTAATGATACAGCAGTTGTATACATCGTTAACCTTCGTACTAACGGACACTTGCCTAATGCCAAATGCGTTGTAGTAACTACGTTACTTACCTCTTGTGCTCTTTGCATGGATCTGATGGTCGCCTCGTGCCAGGCTAGGAGTTCTACCAGCTCTTTCTTATCATGTCTCCAGGAACTCTGTAGTTCCTCAGAGAACCTGAAAATTATAAAGATTTAAAGTATGGATTATGATTGTGTTAATACTTTGTATTGTGCTGTTTATATGGACGCTTTCTGATGTTAGAGAAATGTTAGGCGCTGATATTAATTCTACTGGTCCTGATTTACAACAGTGTTCCATCTAACAGCAACAGAAACACATAGTCCACAGAAACACATACACAAAACAATCGCTGCTAAACGTCCAAGGGATACCATTCACTTTCGCAATATAATACACAAATCAAAGACAAACAAAATACGGAATGTGATTCTTACAGGGTGTTACACATCTCGTTGTCCTCGAGAATCTCGTAGTCGCCTCTGGTTCTGTTGAGGGCAGCTCGTCGGATCTTGCCAAAGAAATTGGTGAATCCGGTAGCTAAATATGAACAAATGTAATAAACACAAACATAAATACATGAATAAAACCTACGGACATAAACACATACATTATCTTTAAAGCGGCATAACCAATATGTAGGTCCTTTTAAATTATTAAAAAACTTATATATTTG
The DNA here is from genome assembly GCA_029582155.1 of Panopea generosa. Lineage (NCBI taxonomy): Eukaryota > Metazoa > Mollusca > Bivalvia > Adapedonta > Hiatellidae > Panopea > Panopea generosa. Next base: position 64,182,122 of record CM055898.1, on the reverse strand, counting down.
TAATATTTAGTATAAATTGTGACCATCTTGGTAATATCTGGTGCAAATATCATTGTTAATTGCAAAAAATCGCGTATATAAACTCGCTAATATCATCGATATTTGCATTAGACCTGTCCCATGGAATAACGGAAATGGTTTTGTGGTTATATCCGTAAATTTCCGGGCATCATCGATTACATCCGGATAAGCGGTTAATTTTCAACTTAGATTTATACCGCCGATCTTGATATATTCCTTTTTGGTCTAGTGTCTATATCTGCGGATTGTCGCTCGATCGATCCGAGTTCGATTCCCGTAACAAGAAGTACATTATTTTTCCTATAGTGTTCCATAAACGGCTTCTAATATAAAAATAGGTTCCAACAAAATGAAAACAAAATATTTGTCCATTTATGCATTTATATATTTGCACATATCTGGCGACTGTTCTAATACTGCAGGGTGACGGAATTGGCCGAGTATGATACGACTGAATCGGAAGTTTTACGATAATTTCCGTCAGCAAAGCAGCTACTTTGTACATTAGATTAACTGATCAGTAAATCTAAATTTAGAACACAATTTATTCACCTTTTAGAAAAGTATCGGCTGTCGTTATTGTACATGATAATTGACGAAAATGTTTATTATTTATGAACAAATTGTTTCTTTATAAAAGAAATATCTTAAGATATTGGTTATGCCGCTTTAAGACAAACATTAACATACAAAAACACAAATTCAAAGCAAACGTGGACATTTTGCAAACCATCTGCTGGCATAATGAAAAACATACACAGCATACATTTTCAAACAGAAATGGAAAGTATCTAATTAATCATAACAATGAACAACTTGTTTAATCGGGGTTAATGCCATTTCCAAACACATGGCAGGTTATGTAATACGACCAGAGACATACAAACATATAATCAAGTCACCTACAAGATATCCAGTTTTATAAATTGAGGATGACGTAGGTCTCAAGAGCATGCACCGGAATGGAACCACGATTTTATGCACAAACAATTGGGAAAGAAATGTGAAAAACGGAAGTGTGAAAAACATGTCGCATGTAATCAATAATGCTTAGAAAATAAACCTTTGCAAAACAGATGTCTTGGAGTCCTACAAGGTACATATGACCAGCCACATAATCTCAGTCGGTACAGCACGAAACTTCTAGTCTCGGAGTTGCGAGTTGGATACCCGGGGCTGACTAACTAAATAAATTTACAGTCGTTCGGATGGGACTTTAAACCGAGGATCCGTGTAACAGCGCTATACACTGAGCACGCTAAAGAACCAGAATAAACTTACGATGGGTTTCTATCTGTAACTTGCACTATCCCCACAAACATAAAAAAGACTATCACTCTTCTAGGGGCATCGGCCATATAGGAAACCAGTGGTGATGTAAAAAAAAAGCTTATATGCAATAACTTACAAGGTATTGTGTATGAAACATCTGTTGAGGGACGGTCTTCGACTTCCAGTGTTGAGGTTTTGATTCTCGAGATATAAAAACTAATGTGTACATGTATATGGAATGTGCACAGGACTGTTCAGAATCACAGTTTACTCGAGTTAGTCACTGTGGTCGATTTTTATGCTCGAGTTATCGAAGTTTCATTGCCAAATGTTTATTAAAAGATAATTTTCTTTAAACAAATCACTTTAGTTCCATGTATAGATGGTACATATTTCATCCATACTAATATGTGAACAGATGTATTCAGATGCAATCAGGTGTTCCAGTGCTCTTACCTTTTCGTCTCTCATTTGAAACATGTTTCTACCTTTGTGATGTACGTACATATTTAACATTGGCGTGAAGTTACTTTATTTAATAATAATATCTGACATCTGCATGTATACATGGTGAAAATGAACATTTGAGCGTGTACAGTGTATGACAATCACTCCCCTTTGGTAAATATGTACAAAACTCTTTAACAGAGCAGTGAAACAACAATTTAATCATGGATAAATCTTCAACGACGGTAGTCATAGTGGATATGTCGTCTTACCTGATTGTTTTAGTTTGTCCTTTACTGTTTCCGTTGTTGATGGTGGAACTAGTAGAAGTGGGTGGGGTGTGTATCCGGTGATGGCGGAGAACTTGCGGAGGTTGGTGAAGCTGAAATGATTTAAAATAAAGTAAATTCAGAAGTCATATAACCATTCGTGCATATATAGTTTTACTGAATAGTACATTTAAAAATCGTCAACAACTCAGTTATAGAGTCGGCGTGAATAGTTTGAGAAAAGCATTGATTTTGTTGAACGTTTCTGAGATATTGACACCACATAAAAAGTAAGTGAACTAAAGGAGTTGCTTGGTTTGGTTTAGGTGTATTTATTTATTGATAGATTGATTGAGCGATGGATTTATAGATAAGAAATTCGGCGTCATGTTTATGTGATCGAGGGCTAACAGACGATCAGTTTTAAACCTAGCCACTTTTTCCTTGGATCCTGAAAGGTTAACCAGTTCTCGAGCATACTCCATCTCCGCAAGTAACTGATAACTTTCCAACTTGAAACAGTAATGAGAGGCAAATTATTTAAAAAAAACTCATATGTCGTATATCAATCATCACGGATACTGTGGCCGGGCGGGGATTCGAACTCATGACCTCTGGCTTGATAGTCAAACGGACCACCAGTATCAATAGAGGTCTTTGTAATTCCTTTCTCCATAGAAGTAGAACGTTGTATTTGCTGATATATATATATATAGGAACGAACGTATTTCTCATTGTCTTAAGAGATTTCTTAACGTTAATGTATATATTAAAAGTATTATGATATGATATGCTGTGGAAGGTTAATAACATGTCTTCTCTATAGAAATATGTTTAACGAATATATCGTTCATGATATAAAAAGAATATAAATACAGATATATAAAGTGCTTTCTCTACAAGGGCACGTTAAAGAAGTATGTTCCCCTCTCGAGAGGCCCTCCTTAAATCTATGTCTTGCTCTATAGATGTATGTTTGGCGTTTAAGGAGCGCAATAACATGTTATGTAGTCTAATTTATTTTATGCTTAAAAGAGGTTTGTGAAAACGTTTGCCGTGTCTATACGGTTATTAAACTAGATAAATATTCTACTATACAAGAACATTTGAAACAGAGTATATTCTTTATCTGGTCGAACTGTAGCAACACAATTCTTGCTTTATACGGGAAAAACTACTCCACTCAACATAGTGTATGTCATGAGTGACAATTGATGTTATAACTGTATGTTTGATGAGGGTCTACTGTAAGACTGAACGTACTTTAATGGATTATTCGAAAATAAACTCGTTACTATTATTAATTCTATTATCATTATTATAATGTTTATTATTATTATTGATTATCTTCATTTTTATTATTTGATCCTTTACTATTATTATCATTATTATTATTATTATAGATTGTTGTTGTTGATATTATAGACACATTATAGATATTCCAAGTTTGATATGTGAGTGCTTAACGCGTTTTATTAATTGCCTCAACACACGGGAACAGCAAACTATCACATATAATTTCATGTTTATATACAGTAACTTGAACCATCAAACAAGAAAATAAAATGAATTGAAAATTACAACAAGATGTTATTAGATTATGGTCCAACCCCACCCACTTTGAGTTATATTGATTCAAACATAAATCATAATTTCTTACACAATACGTCATATTTACAGTTCGTTAACATGTCCAACTTACATTTCAGTGTCAGTTGTAAAAACTGACACACGTGGGATGAGAATAGTCTCCATAGAGTCGTGAATATTCTGAAAATATAAACTGAGAAAAATTCGTGAGCGCAACAACGGAATCGACAATGGTTGTCACCTTGGTTGCCAGGAAACTGCCAAAACTCCGGGGTAAATTACAGCACCGGGCATTAAATATTCTCCAGGACAAAGTGTTATTTATTTGACTTTTGTATATTTTTTTTCTTTCAACATTATTAACTTTTCATGTCATTTCTTTTTTACTTGATTTCATTGAATGAATTCATGAAAGTGAAAACATAGTGTATCCTTAACGTGACGTCAACGTTGCTATGGCGTTAAAATTGACATGACGTTTTCCCGCGGATTTTAGGTAATAACAAATTAAAACGTTAAATGTTGAATTTGTAATTATGAAGAAAGTTGTGACATTGATATTATACCATCTTCGGTTCTGGTATTCCAAGCGATGACATCACGATGAGCAAAGATATTGTTAAGGATAATATCTTAATTTATTTACGTCAAGTCTGTTTTGTGAATCTATACAAGTTAGTAAGCTGAATTAATGTCAATATACGGTTCTACCAGGGGCGTAGCATAGTCAATTTAAAAGCGCAGGCCTAGAAAATTTTACGGGGGTGTTGGGGTCCTCCACCAGATTTTTTCATAAAATGTAAAGGCCAATTGTGCAGGGGTTTTGTGTATCATTTTTCTGGGAAAAGGAATAGGCCCGGGCACGGGGATTCGTACTCACGATCCCTGGATTGATAGTCTGAAGTGCTACAAACTGAGCTAAATCGTATTTTCATATCACTAGATCTGTTTATTAGATATATTACATGTGATATTATTTGTTCTATAATGTAAGTTTGTTTATATATATATATATATATATATATATATATATATATAAAGGGAGATAATTGAATTCACAAAATATCAAGTTATCAGTTCATGTATGTAAATTTGTCCACCCTGTCCGGATGTGTTGCATGTAATTCCATAGTATATAAGTCATGGTCGACACCAAATTTATTGGTTTGGCAGTGGCCTTGATATTTTATCTACGGTTTGCATTGTAGCTAGGCGCACTCGCCGTAGTCTGGTCTGTACATTTATGTCTTGGTTATTCACAAATAATTATATATATATATATATATATATATATATATACATATATATATATATATATATATACCCCGAAACTGTTGTATAACTGCCAACCCTTAGTGACAATAGGAACATCCTCGGGTTAAAGAAACCAGAACTATGTTAAGCGGTTCGTCTTCGTTTTTATAAATATGACTGATATTCATAATATGTTTGGTTATATGTGGCAATGTTGGAGCCTGCTGCTGAATTCGACCACATTTAAGTGACCATGACCGCAAGTGATACATTGGGAAGGACAATCAGACTTACCTAAACTACAGGAGTATCGTCAATCCAACTGAAAAAGCAATATTGTCGATGTGTTTATTATTCTAGATAATTTAGAGAATAAGCCTACATAGGATTTTCAGAAACGATACATTTCTAAATACTAGCGGCCAGTGAGTACTGCTTCGCCTTCCTGGCTAAGTACGGAGAACACGATTCAAAGTGTCAGGCACATGGTATAATACTCAACCAAGTCACGTTATACTAACTACGAGCCAGCCGGACCTAGAAGTCTTCTCTAAATGCTGAGCGCCATGCGGGGTACCATTTTTTAAATATTGTCGTAAAGCGGAAGGATAACAAAAGTACAATGTTTCATTGAATCTTACTAATGTCGTTCGAGGATTTCAAAACGGTACATGCACTACTTGTTGTTATGTCATGTTTTCTTCGTCCCACCAGAATGACAAAACGAGATTGATTGCACAAATAAGCCTCTATATATAAATCTGTCCTTTATATAGCATGTGAGTAGTAATGAATCCTTAACTGGATCCTATTCATAAAAAGCTATCACTTCATGTATGTAAAGTTGTCCACCCTGTCCAGATGTGTCGCATGTAATTCCACAGTATATAAGTCATGGTCGACACCAAATTTATTGGTTTGGCAGAGGCTTTGATATTGTATCTATGGTTTGCATTGTAGCTAGGCACACTCACCGTAGTCTGGTCTGTACATTTATGTCTTGGTTATTCACAAATAATTATCTCCATATATATATCATGCATTGTGAATGAGCATCTGAAAAGATCCCAAAAATCGTAAATTCTGTTGTTGTGAATTTAATTATATCTCCCTTTATGAAACTAAATATATATGAATTCACTGTATCTATATGATCCAACGGGTTTATAAATATGTCCTTTATATAGCATGTGAGTAGTCATGAATCCTTAACTGGATCTTACTCATAAAAAGCTATCACTTCATGTATGTAAATTTGTCCACCCTGTCCAAATGTGTTGCATGTAATTCCACAGTATATAAGTCATGGTCGACACCAAATTTATTGGTTTGGCAGAGGCTTTGATATTGTATCTATGGTTTGCATTGTAGCTAGGCGCACTCACCGTAGTCTGGTCTGTACATTTATGTCTTGGTTATTCACAAATAATTATCTCCATATATATGTGTATACCATGCTCCATTCTGCCTCAAATGAGTAAGTTACAATGCAAATATATCTAGTATGGTTGTCTCCTTTAGAATAATGTGTTTCGTGTAGCCGTACTCTGTTGTATATAACCCTAAAGAAACACCATGTTCTTAATGTTGCCCTCAAACTATAGCGTATGCTGAAACCTATGAGTTGCGTGTAAAAATATATTTTTATACGCACCAAACGCAACCGAAATCAACAATTTTGTCAATTTGTAACCTTTTCGACCTATGGGTTGCGTGTGAGTTGCGTGTGGGTTACGTGTGGGTTGCGTGTGGGTTGCCAACTGAACTTATGATCTCCCAATATCTGCGATCACAGGCGTACGAGTTGCGTGCTAGTTGCGTGTGAGTTGCGTGCAGAACTTACGAGTTACGTTGAGTTGCGTTCAAAACTTACAAGTTGCGTTTGACCTGCGTGCTAGTTGCGTGGTATTTGCGAATATCGGTCACGTGATAAAAACCTATAAAAGCGGAGCCGATTCAGTATTTTCTTCAGTACTGATTTGGTCATCGAAGAGTCAACATGAGGAAAGCTACCAAGAAATCAGACAAAAGTGACCCCAAAAGTGATGTCAAAACTACTGAAACACCTTCCCGTGGCCGTGGCCGTGGCCGTGGCCGAAAACAATCAGCAAGAGGAAGAAGTGTGCCGCCTGTTGATGCCACCCCTGCCCTCCCCAAGACCCCAACCCGAGCCATGTCCAGGTCCAGGGCTCCCAGGTCTCCAACTCCTACTCCTACAGAACCATTGACTCGTGACTCTTCCAATTCATCACAGCTTTCAAATAATGTAGCAGTCGTTGCCTCTGATGAACATGGCTCTGGTTCTCCACCCAAATCCAAGAAGAAAAAGGTGACCAACCCAACCAAGCCCAGGAAAATCAAAGAATCTGCTACCATTAGCGAGGCCAGAGAGATTCTGATGGTTGACTGGCTGAGGGAGAACCCAATGGTGTGGAATCCAAAATCCAAGAGGCTGAAGAAGTGGGAAGATCAGACCCAGGTGCTGAACCCCTCATACGATGAGATCAAAGATGGCGCCCACTTGCAGCGATGGTTCCGGTCCTTGCGTGACATCCATGTTAAGCTTGACAAAGATTTAAAGAGCGGTGCTGGTGCCAGGGAGCTTACTTCAATGACCGAGAGGGAGACGTGGATCAATACCCAATTCATCTTCCTGAAGGTCATCATTCGGCACCGCCGTGAGCCCCTCGTCAGTGTCCGGACAGCTCTCCAGACCACCGGAGAAGACCTCACGGCTGCCGAGATTACGTGCGCCGAAGAAGCTGCAGATGGTGCCACCGATGATACCACCCCTGACCTGGAACTCACGTGCACCTCCAGGGTGGCAACCAAGCGCAGCCTCGACGCCGCAGACAGGTTTGCATATCAAACCTTAATTGTACACATTGTCTATATCTTTTACCAGTTGTATAGATATTTATACTATGTAAAGGTTATCTGAAATAAAAGATTATTGTATTATATATTATTATTATTACAGGGCAGCTGTAGAAGCCCTCAAGAAGAAGGTCACGGACTCCACTAACCTTCTGAAGGAGCTCGCCGCCAAGCCAAAGGACAAGCCCACCAATGAGAGAGAGGTTTTTGGACAATATGTCCACAACAGCCTCCTCACCATGTCTAAGGCCCGCTTCAAGAAAACCAGGCTGGTGATAAACAAGCTGCTAACACAGTTCATGGAGGAAGATGCTGCCGAGTCGTCGGAGGAGGAAGAGGAGGAGGTAGATGACATGCAGCCGAGGTCTGATCGCCGACCCGGTGACCAAGGAGCCAGCACCAGCACCCTTATACCAGGTCGGCCGATGTCCACACCAGCCCTCGGCTCCTTGGTGCGTGTGTGTACCCTAACTACCAGCCTCCTCCCCACCAGTGGCAATCCAATCTTCCACAAGACAGTGTCTGGGATTCCATGAGCAATGACTACATGAGCAGCTATTATGAACAGACAGTCTTCCCACAGCAGCACCAACAACAGCAACAGCAGCAGCAACAGCAACAGCAGCAACAGCAGCTACAGCAGCAGCTACAGCAGCAGCAACAGCAGCAGCAACAGCAGGAATAGCGCAAGCAGCAGCAGCAGCAGACAGACACCAGCCTGTGCGACCTCTCCAACAAGTCCTCACTCCTCGGAGGGTCTCAAGCTCCGAGTGCAGCTGCTAAGGACCAGGAGGATGGTGATCTGCTGAACACTCCAGTTACAAAGGCACCAGTTACACCGAAGTAGAACTGCTTTAGGATTCAGGACTGCTTGCTCTAGGAGTACTTAGTGTTTTAGGACTGCTTTAGTTTTCTACTGGTGTGTTTTTTGGCAGTGTTGTGTTATGTTGTGTTATGTTTCAGTTGATGATATAAATTAAATGTTATAACATATTTAAATTGTGTGTGTGTGTGTGTGTGTGTGTGTGTGTGTGTGTGTGTGTTTGACAAGCTGCATGATATTGAAATGTATGGAACGCCATAAGGCTATTTATTCAGATTTTATGGATATCCATAACTGATTTAAGCCTTTTGGCGTTCCATACATTTCTATATAATGCAACTTTCATATCATTATCATTTAAAATAATTGACATTAACTGATATAAATTACATATCATTATCATTTCTAAGTCAAGCCCATAAAGACAAAAACACAGATTAACAATTGTGACAGATTCATTATGGAACAACAATACAGTATATACATCAATCTCACTACAACAACAGTCACTACAACATAGGTTCCTCTAGATCATGCTGTTTTGCCAGGGAACAGCACTTGCTTCTGAGTTGATCCAGTGCTTGAGGAAGTTCCTCTGCTTCTTTCCTTTGTTGGTTGCAGTGTTTAACCCAACATCTACCTGGGTGTCCAGCATATCCCTTCCATCTCTCCAGGCTCCAGCGATGATGACACCGTTGTTCTCCACACGGTCGAGCTGCTGATTCTGTAGACCAGGGTAGCGTATCCTCATGAGATTGTGCAGGCAAATGCAGGTTTTGGTAACGAGCTTGACATTTTCTGGAAGATGCTGTATGGTGCCAAGTATAACCTGGAATCTGTTGGCTAGGATGCCAAAGGCATTTTCCACAACCCTCCTGGCACGGGTAAGCCGGTAATTGAAGATCCTGTGGTTATCATCCAGACCACGGAGTCCGTAGGGCTTCATTATGGTCTCTCTGAGGGCGGATGCATCGTCTCCGATGAAGTAGTAGGGTACATCCTGGATGTCATTGGGTAGAGGATCTGGTCTTGGAAATCCGATGTTATCCCCTTCCACATATTCCTTCAACTCGCAGTTGTTGTAGATTTGGGTGTCTGATGAAGAACCTAGACCACCCAAGTCTGCCCAGATAAATTTATAATCACCATCTACGAGGGCCAGGAACACCACAGAGTAGAACCCCTTGCAATTGTAATACATGGATCCACTGTTGGGGGGGGGGGGGGGGGCGGGGACACCTGCATGCCACGTGCTTCCCATCTAGGGCCCCACATGTATGGGGAAAATTCCACCTGTTCATGAAGTTGTCTGATATGGCACGCCATCCCTCAGGAGTGGTGGGACAGGTCATCACCTCGTCCAGGTACTCAGCAATGATGGCTTGGCAGACCTCACAGACCACGACTGAGATGGTGTTGTCTGGTACCCTCCATCCGTACTGCATGTCGGAGTACTGGATGCCCTAGGCCAGGTGCTGCAAAGTGGCTGCCAGCTTCAGGCCAGGGTCCAGGGGCAACCTGTACTTGGTGTTTTGCTTGGTGATTCGAGGACCAACTCTCCGTAGCAGCTCATTGTACACATCGGGGGGCATCCTCATGAAGTTCAAGGCGCCTGTTAATCCATGGTCTAACCCACACTCTTCTTCTCTTCTTCTTCTTATTCTTCTTCTTCTTCTTTTTCTTCCCCTTCTGTTTATTCTATTCTGTATGTGTTGGATTGCTAAACTGACCAGATTAAACTGATGTCCAATAACAGCAAGAGGTAGCTCCATGTTGTCACCTCGGAGGTCCACAAACAACTGACACGGATCTAGAAAAGGCCCACTATTTATACCATTTCTCAACACGCATGTAGTAAGCAACTAACACGCAACTCACACACAACTAATAGGTTGGATACGCAGGGCATAGGTTGGGGATACGCTGGGAATAAGTACAATAGGTTGGGGGTACGCTACACACGCAACAGGATCGTAACATTATCGCAACAGGTACACAACACATTCGCAACAGGTACGGTACCAACAAAACCTGGCCAGATACCTCAAATTTGGACCTGCGATCACCTGCGTTCAGTTGCGTACCTGTTGCTATCGTGATGCGTGCGTAGCGTACCTGTTGCGTCCCTGTTGCGTATAAATTGATCGCAGGCATTCGCAGAAAATTATTGAACATGTTGAAAATTTCCGAACTTACTCTGCGTGTGTCTGCGATCACCTGCGTGCTTGTTGCGTACTTCAAACCTATAAAACCTATTAGTTGCGTGTGAGTTGTGTTCGGAACTTATGGCCACTATTTTTTATTCGCAACCATACGCAACTGGTGATCGCTATAGTGTGAGGGCAACTTAACTTTTGCATATATGCAAAATTAAGATGTGGGCATTTCTATCAAGTGAACGAGCTATTTGCTTACATTTGATAAAATTATTACAGTATCGTACCTGGTCGATTATAGATCTTGTGTTCATGTTCAGAACCTTTCAATATTTCTGATTTGTTTGTAGTAAAGTATACTGCATAAGCATTCAGTAAAGCGGGGCGATAGTGCAGTGGATAGAGTGTTAGTCGTCCACGTAAGAGGTTGCTAGGTCGATCCCCAGCTCGACCCAGTTGCCTCCCAATAACAACCCTCAGTACTGGTTCTACCCAAAAGCAGGCTCGAGAGTGGCTCATATAAGCTCTGAGCTTACTTCGCAACCAGGTTGAAATAAACTAGTATGAAGTAATAAAACTGTTCAAGTTATAATGCTGTCACGATTATGTTACAGTTCCAGATTATTTTGACGTTTTGTTGTCCAAGATTGCACCAAACGCAAATAGGGTTCAGGTCAGTTGGCCTGGTAGTAGAAGGTCCTCATCGGAATGTAATTGTGCCGGGTTCTATTCCTGATAACTTACGTCGTTTCACTGAGCATGTCACTAAAGTTTCTATTGCCTAGTTATGATTCTTACCAAAAAGTTGCTTAAGTGATAAAGATCTTGTTCGCATTCGTTGTGAAGTACATTTCATATAAAAAGATTCGGTGAGTTCAATCTTTCGGCGTAAATATCGAATTTAAGCCAGATTTGAAAAAGAGCATCGATTAGCTAGTGCGTACTGTGCGCATTTATTCATCGTCGCCACCAAATTACAATACGGACGAGGCCTCTAGAAGAGTCATTTTTGGTGTTTGGGCAAAAGGGCAAGAAACAGGAGACGTCCCGGTTCCAGGGCCCTCCTGGTCCTTTTACGTATTCGATGTATAGCACTGATACACGAAATCTCGCTTTAAAGTTTCACCTGAAAGATCGTAGCTTTAGTTGGAACGTTCATCATATAAAGTACACGATTATCGTATAAAATACACGTTCATCATATAAAATATACGTTCATCGTATAAAATACACGTTTATTGAATGTATAAATTACATGACCATTTCTTAAAAAATACACGTTCATCGTATACAATACACGATCATCGTTTAAAATATGCGATCATTGTATAAAATATACGTTCAACATACAGAATACATGTTCATCATATAAAATACACGTTCATCATACAGAATACACGTTTATTGTATAAATTACATGTCCATGGCGTATTTTGACCATTTTTAAAAAATACACGTTCATCGTATACAATATACGATGACCGTATATAATATCGTATTTCTTATGCAATGAATGTGTATTTTAAACGATGGTCGTGTAAATTGCATAGTATATGCTGAACGCATAATTTATACGATAATAGTGTATTTTATTCGATTATCATGCAATTGTTTACGATGATTGTGTTGATTTCAGAAATTTTGTATACTATATCAGGAAAGTATATTTTATACGTTGATTTTATACGGGTTCTCCGTGGCCGAGTGGTTTAAGGCGACATCTCAAAATCACTTACCTCTCACCGCTAAGGTCGTAGGTTTGAGTCCCGCTCGCTCAAAAAAACCTTTATGTGAGAAAAATTACCAGTAACTTGCGGAAGGACGGTGGTTCTACTCAGTCTGACTCAGTCTGAGGTCTTCCTCCACCAATAAAACTGCCATATATGACCTGAAATGTGTTGAAAATGGCGTTAAACCCCATTAAAATTTTCTAAAAATTGAATTTATACGTTGAGTATATAATTTTAACATGATAAACGAATATGAACGAACTGTCGACCATATTGGTGTACCACAGAAAAAAAAGTACATGTAATTTGATGATTTGGTTAATAGATAGTTGGCAATTGATAGCTGACAGTTGACAGTTGGTAAATGGATATTCAAATAACCATCTACAGAACATGTAAATAAAAACACCACCTGTGTTAATAAAAACAAATCAAGAGAGAAGCTCTAGCATTTTACTTTCGTTTTAATGTTTTAATGACATTGACGTCGCGCACGGTAATCGTACCTCTTAGCGAAACACCACAGTAACGTTAAAATGGTATAAAATGTAATATGACGTTTTTTTCATGTTTTTCGTATCATTTATTTTACAACAAATAGCCGAATATCGGAATATCAATTACTGCAATGGAATCATGATTTTTGCGGATATTAAATGGCTCAAAACCAATGATATTACTGTACCTACGTAAACTATGAGAATGCAGTATACCGTGTACATAATTAGCGGAGTCCATAGGTTTTCGCCGTATTAAAAGAACGTCAAACTGACGTTGTAAATATTTGATAAAGGACATCGGAAATGCTTGATACGAGGTATAAATGATTTTCCATTTTTTTTCAGTATTTTGGGACATTAACAGAAACTATATTTACTCGTTAATTTGATTTTCAAAAGACATTGTTCTGTGTTAAAATATGGTAAATATAGTCAAAATGTGAGGACAGACGTTTTTTTTTTCTAAAAATGCTAAGGGGCGGCAAATTATAGAGGACATTTTAAATACGAAATCTGTACAATTCAGAGCAAAGTGAATATATTTCATTCCACATAAGCATGTTCCATTGAAAATTGACTTTAGTATGATATGATTTTAAAATTTATATGTTCGCGATTTTTTCTAAAATAATTAAATTAATCAAATACATTTCAATTATTTCTTTCAAATAACGTTGGCGAACAACACCTTAAAAATGTAATATCTCATAATCGCAATATGAAAAAAGTCATCAAGTACCATATAATAAAACAATGAACATATACATACATATGTTTAATGCAAAACTAGCCATTATTTTTCATTTTGACAGTTCAGTATGACTTAATTGACGAGTCGTTTGTTTTTCGGGACATTTAGCATATACGTAATGAACCGCATGTTCCGTAATGGCCGTTAAGTTTGTTATAAAAAACACACATGTTTGTAACCCGAAATTATGTCACTTTTTCCAGTGAATAGACGTGATAGCTGTCCTTTCGCGCCGTTTTTAAACATAACATTTTAGGCCGGGACCCGTGGTAAATGTTACGCGGGACACGGGGAAAATCACTGATTGATAGTTGGCGAGCCGACCGAATCCCCAACTGGAAGTTTTAAATTGACCTCTGGTAAATATACTGATTGTATTGAAGGAACAACGCGGCACTGGTGTTTTATGTATTTATAATCGGTGTTTTCATTGTTGAATTATTTTGTTTAATAAAAAATAAATCAACGATTAAATATAATCAGATTGTACAACTGGAAAATTTGAATCACCTTCTGGTGAATATATCCATTTAATTAAAGGAACAACATGGTGCGGTGTTTATTTTATTGTTATAAACTGTTATTCTATTGAATGCCTTTGTTTAATAAATATAAACAAGCGATTGAAAGAAACAACGAATCCCCAACTGGCAACTGGTTGGTGTGAGTAATGTAATTGTGCGAGGATTTTATAAATAGAGTTCGGTCATAGCGCTAGGAGGGTAAGATAACCCGGTGGAGGTGGTATATGATGAAAAATCCGTACCCAGTAAAAATAGCGAGAAATCCTTGTCCGGTATGCAAGAAAAATATATCATGTGTTAACATAATCAAGACAAAACATTTCGTCATATGACAATGGCAGGCGAAGTGAGGCTTTATTATTATATACAACAACACCGTTATCAATTAAATTATTTATTGAAAAAAAATCAAAATAACTGCTATTTACAAACTCACAGCCAAAAATTACAAATACAAATTAAAATTCTTGAATTTAAAAACGTAGATAGTCAATTAAATAAACATTTAACATGTAAATATTAAAAAAACACTACACCGTACCACATAGATAGTTAAACGAATAAACACGCTGTACCGTACTGCATAGATAGTAAAACGAGCGAACAAGCTGCACCGTATCACATAGATAGTAAAACGAGTGAACAAGCTACACTGTATCCCGTAGATAGTAAAACGATTGAACAAGCTACACCGTATCCCGTAGACAGTAACACAAGCTACAGTGTATCACATAGATAGTAAAACGAGTGAACAAGCTACACCGTATCACGTAGAAAGTAAAACAAGTGAATACGCTACACAGTATCACGTAGAGAGTAAAACTGGTGAACAAGCAATACCGTATCACGTAGAAAGTTAAACGAGTGAACAAACTACACCGTATAACGTAGAAAGTAAAACGAGTGAACAAGCTATACTGTATCACAGATATAGTTAAACGAGTGAACAAGCTACACCGTATCACGTCGAGAATAAAACGAGTGAACAAGCTACAACGTATCACATAGATAGTAAAACGAGTGAACAAGCTACACCGTATCACGTAGATAGTAAAACGAGTGAACAAGCTACACCGTATCACGTAGATAGTAAAACAAGTGAACAAGCTATAACGTATCACGTAGAGAGTAAACGAGTGAACAAGCTACACCGTATCACGTAGATAGTAAAACGAGTGAACAAGCTACAACGTATCACGTAGATAGTGAAACGAGTGAACAAGCTACACCGTATCACGTAGATAGTAAAACGAGTGAACAAGCTACAACGTATCACGTAGATAGTGAAACGAGTGAACAAGCTACACCGTATCACGTAGATGGTAAAACGAGTGAACAAGCTACACCGTATCACGTAGAGAGTAAAACGAGTGAACAAGCTACAGCGTATCACATAGATAGTAAAACGAGTGAACAAGCTTCAACGTATCACGTAGATAGTAAAACGAATGAACAAGCTACACTGTATCATGTAAATATTAAAAAACACTACACCGTACCACATAGATAGTAAAACAAATGAACAAGCTATACCATATCACATAGATAATAAAACGAGTGAACAAGCTACACCGTATCACGTAGAGAGTAAAACGAGTGAACAAGCTACACCGTATCACGTAGATAGTAAAACGAGTGAACAAGCTACAACGTATCACGAAGAGAGTATAACGAGTGAATAAGCTACACCGTATCATGTAGATAGTAAAACGAGTGAACAAGTTACAACGTATCACGTAGAGAGTAAAACGAATGAACAAGCTACACCGTATCACGTAGATAGTAAAACAAGTGAACAAGCTACAATGTATCACGTAGCTAGTAAAACAAGTGAACAAGCTACACTGTATCACGTAGAAAGTAAAACGAGTGAACAAGCTACACTGTATCACGTAGAAAGTAAAACAAATGAACAAGCTATACCGTATCACGTAGAAAGTAAAACGAGTGAACAAGCTGCACCGTATCACGTAGAAAGTAAAACGAGTGAATAAGCTACACCGATAGTAAAACGAAGGAGCAAGCTTCACCGAATCACTAAGATAGTAAACGAATAAACAAGTGTACCGTACTAAATAGATAGTAAAACTGGTGAACAAGCTACACCGTATCACGTAGAACGTAAAACGAGTGAACAAGCTACACCGTATCACGTAGAAAGTAAAACGAGTGAACAAGCTATACTGTATCACAGAGATAGTTAAACGAGTGAACAAAATACATCGTATCATGTCGAGAATAAAATGAGTGAACAAGCTTACCGATAGTAAAACGAGTGAACAAGCTATACCGAATCACTTAGATAGTAAACGAATGAACAAGCTGTACCGTACTAAATAGATAGTAAACGAGTGAACAAGCTACACCGTATCATGTAGATAGTAAAACGAGTGAACAAGCTACATCGTATCACGTAGAAAGTAAAACGAGTGAACAAGCTACATCGTATCACTTAGAGATTAACACGAGAGAACAAACTACACCGTATCACGTAGAGAGTTAAACGACTGAACAAGCTACACCGTATCACGAAGAGAATAAAACGACTGAACAAGCTACACCGTATCATGAAGAGAGTAAAACGAGTGAACAAGCTACACTGATCACGTAGAGAGTTAAACGACTGAACAAGCTACAACGTATCACGAAGAGAATAAAACGACTGAACAAGCTACACCGTATCATGAAGAGAGTAAAACGAGTGAACAAGCTACACTGTATCACGTAGAGAGTAAAACGAGTGAACAAGCTACAACGTATCACGTAGAGAGTAAAACGAGTGAACAAGCTACAACGTATCACGTAGATAGTAAAACGAGAGAACAAGCTACACCGTATCACGAAGAGAATAAAACGAGTGAAAAAGCTACACCGTATCACGTAGAGAGTAAAACGAGTGAACAAGCTACAACGTATCACGTAGAGAGTAAAACTAGTGAAAAGGCTACACCGTATCACGTAGATAATAAAACGAGTGAACAAGCTACAACGTACCACGTAGATAATAAAACGAGTGAACAAGCTACAACGTACCACGTAGATAATAAAATGAGTGAACAAGCTACACCGTATCACGTAGATAGTAAGACAATCGAACAAGCTACATCGTATCTCGTAGATAATAAAACGAGTGAACAAGCTACACCGTACCACGTAGAGAATAAAACGAGGGAACAAGCTACAGCGTATCACGTAGAGAGTAAACAGAGTATCAAATTCAAACCGGTGGAACTAAATTGAAACATTAAAGTATACTGAAAGGATATAGAAAGGCCAGGTAAATTTCAAAGCCGCATTATCAAACTATGGTTAGCGATATTTACAGTTTCAGAATGTGTATCATATTGACAAAATCTTTGATGAAATACCTTTATATATATATATATATTGTGAATCTGTAAATATTGCTTACACGTTTGATGTGGCTGTGAAATTCACCCGGCGTTTCTTTAACCTTTCAGTATATTAAGTAACAATATCTACTATTAAAGGCTATACTAACCAAAAGCTATAATTCAGTCGTTACTTTAAAGGGACACACGGCAATATTCATCCATTTTTGCTTAACTGTATTTCTTAAAATTATATACTCCATATGATACAAATATGAAACTATAATACCCCTGTATGTGGAAAGAGCCTTAGTTTCGTCTCTAAAAGGGCGGTAACTCCTGTAAATGTTTGAAATGCATCATAGTTTGTATACTCGTGGTCCATAAGTGTGTAAAAATACTTTTTCAGCAGTTTTATCGGTATAATAGAAAAAACTACGAAGGTAATATCAATTTGGAATTTTAAAGAAATTTTGTTCTTTTTTTAAAAAAAAACAACAAACTAGCCAATAGTTTTATATTCAATATTTTTGTCAATATTATAACTATATAATTTTAGATAACACAGTTTAGGGATTAATATATATCATTCTGCGGTTATAGGTTCATATATAAACAAGAATAAAATTCGATTTCAACATTGCCTTGTGTCTCTTTAACCATCTTTAACCATCAGACAAACTAAACCGCACACGTGATTTAGGTTAAATATATGTTATTCTATGTCAAATATGTGACCATATTTTACAACTACATTAAAGGGACACCTGACAATGTTGAAATAGAGTATACTCATGTTCAAACACCAAGTAAACCTTTACACCTATGAATGTATAATCAAAAGGGATTATTAAACAGTGTTAATATCTGAAACGTCAAATTTGGGAAAAACTATTTTTAAACTGGATATATGTCCACAGGACATGGGTGCTCCGCTATATGTTTGTAAATATTACCAAAAACTAATCCAAAAAGGGATCATAAAATTTGACCAACATTAGCCTCGGACAGATGGATGGACGGGCAAATGGACGGAGGGACAGGAATTACATGTAATGCCCCTGCACCATCATTCGAGGGCATAAAAAATAGCGGCGTCACGCTAGTATACAAGTAAAAAATACAAATTTATGTTTCCTTGATTTTTTTTCTATTATATCGATAAAACTGATGAATTTGGAATATATTGAGCAGTTTTTGTCATGTGACCACGATTCTATGGTCAAGGACGCCTTTCAAGCATTTAGTAGAGTCATGACCGTTTCCGAAATGGATATAAAATTAAGAGTCTAAATACATTCTAAGGTATTTTTGTTTCATATTTGTATCAAGTAGATATAATATTTTCAAAAAAGACGATGATTGAAAATTATATTCGAAATTGCTAAGTGTCACTTTAAACCAAGACGATGCTATAAATAGAAGAGGCTGTATCCCCTAACATTCTTCCACTTAACGGTTTTACACAATTGGTAAGTAATCATTGTTGACCATCCTACGAAATATGAATTAAAACTATCAGCAATTATTTTATCATAAACGTAATATAAGATTCGGGCGAATGGATACATGTTAGAGACGTAAAATTCCCGAAATAATGACAGGGGATACAACGTCTTATTTGGGCAATGATCGAAATAAAAAGACACTAATATAAAATCAGTCAGTCAGTCAGTCATATTGCACATCTCCCTGTCCTCTCCACAATCCTCTACTCCATCCTCCCATTAATCCTCGCCATCCTCCTAGTTCTTTCCCACCGGTTCCTCCTCCACCCACGGTCCACTTGTTCCACCTGAGAGACTTTAACCTGAGTGTCCGCTGCAAAGAAAGACATTGTTTTGTTTAAAGTTGACACGTTGTCGAAAATATCTAACGAAAATAAGACAATATGTGCTCTACAAAAATATCGAAGGACAACA
This sequence comes from Panopea generosa, assembly GCA_029582155.1. Taxonomy (NCBI): domain Eukaryota; kingdom Metazoa; phylum Mollusca; class Bivalvia; order Adapedonta; family Hiatellidae; genus Panopea; species Panopea generosa. The sequence continues at coordinate 64,162,654 of CM055898.1, read as the reverse complement.
ACAACAACAACAACAACAACAACAACAACAACAACATAAACATAAACATAAACATAAAAAACAACAACAACAACAACATAAACAACAACAACAACAACATAAACAACAACAACAACAACAACGCGTTTAATACTAATTAAAGAGGACGTACAGACAGACAGAAGGGACAACATGCCTTCAAAAGGTCAGATATGTTAAGTAAGGCAAGTTGTAATATAAGGCAAGTAATAAATGAAAGAAGTATGCTTTTGAGTGATTGGAATTTTAGAAATAGCGCTCGTCCATTGTTCTTCGTTATTGGTTTTACTAAACATGAAAGAGAAGGACAACTATTCATGGTCCAAGTGTTAGCAATAGAATGATGAATGCCGATAGCCAGACCCGGTTACTCAATTGGTAGCGCGTTTTTCAATCCAAGCGTCGTGAGTTCGAATCCCAGCCCTGCCACAGTTTCCGTGGTGATTGATATACGACTTTGCATCACATTATTCTATCTCTCATTGCTGATTTAAGTGAGAATGTTACAAGTAACTTTTTGGGAACAGTGTGCTGGTTAACGTTACAGGATTTCAGGAAAAAATGTAAGGTTAATTGATCGTCTGTTAGCCCTCGATGGCATAAACTGACGCTAAATATTCAAATAATCAATCAATCAATAACATGAATGCACATGTCTCATACATAGTATTTAGTCATAAGTTTGTCGAGAAAAACAACAATATTTTACAATGACGAATAAAGGATGAATGGATGGTGTTTGACGGCACGTCGAAACATAAATAGGTAATGTTGTGTAAGTACATATTTTACAAACAAACTTCCGAATATTCACCATTTTTCATGTCTTTCTTGCGGAGGAGACTATCTCCATACACTGGTGTCTGTATTCTTTTTGGGAAACACGGTTCTAACTGTGGATGTATGGAAATATTGTTGATTAAGATGCATTCAATAGGAAATGTGACATTTGAAGGACATTATAATAGAAACACCGAATAGAGTAATTATAATAAGGGCATTACAATACAAAACTTGAAACACAAACACAAATGTGAGCTTATATAAATTTAGTAGATTTTGCCATTTCCTTCAGAAAAAAAATGTTTTAATAACGTTAAAATGAACACAGGTATATTAAGCTAACACTGTTTAGTTAGTAATATTCAAACGGAAAACGAATGTATAATATTTCGTCTATCATTTATATATATCACGTGCGTCATATATACAATTTTACGTTTGCTGTTCGACTTATAATACCAAGTTTCACCAAGCGTAGACAGTGGTGTCCCGTGTAATAAAGACACCAGAACAACATAAATACGGGTGATCCCACTAATACATATTACTGAGCCTAATAGTAGGAGATATATTTCTTATAAAAGAACGAATTCGAAATTAATTATAAAAGATATGATTGTTAATCAGATAAAATCGATGTGGAAATAGGACCAGCAAAACGTTCAAAATAATAGACAAAAACTTACTGTCGGGCACTGGTACTGATAAGTTCTGCACGTGTACCTGTACATCTGTTCTGCTAGATTCTGTTCATCAGCATCACTGTATAATACCAGGTATTGCCATAAATATCACTGTTTTGGATTTATAGTTTCATATATTGGACATATCATTAATTAACTTCGATATTGAGAATTCATCTTTTTTTATTAATACTTAAATCAAATAATGTTATTACCACTGTTTTAATACAAATGCTGATTTGAATCATCTGTGTGTTGTATATGGTTGAAGAACTGCAATCAGCTAAATGTATGTATTTGATTAGATTCTTTGTTAAAAATAAAAATCTATTCGACTGAGATAAATGGCATTACTGTTATTTAACAATGAACAGTTTTGTTAGTCTGCTATGATGAACATGTTTTTACTTACAAAGTTTGCTGTTTGTTAACCTTCATCATGTGCCTGATGGCTTCTTTCATTTTGTCCTCAATGTCAGCTTTCAGGGAAAAGGCAAGCTGTGTTGTAAAAATAAAGGCATGCAATTCAACGTGAATAAGAACATGACCAAAAACAGTCACAACTTCACAAGCCCACCAACTCCATGTATTTATAAGTATTGTGTATTAACTAACAATGTTGCATTGTATTGCACTGATTATGGAAAAAATTAGACATTATTAATTTAATAAAATCTAAATTCGAGTTTGCACTCAACTACAATTTATTTTCCATTAGCTTAACCTGTCTATTTTCTCCCTATAGTTGATCTGTTTCAGCACGAGTTTCTGATATTTTTTGTAATCCTTGTCATGCATGGCTGATCTTTCCTGAAGAACCTCTTCCATCTCCTATATCAAATAAACAAGACACGTGGCGTGACCATATACTCGCTATTGAGTCATGAATTTGTATATTTAAATATGACATAGTCACCCTTATTAAAAGTCTTGAAAATGACAGGATGTCAATCAATTTCAATTTGATCGAATAATTTTTGTCTTCAATATATTTGAACAATGTGAAAAATTGCCTTATTTTCCAGGTTTTGTTAAACAACTTTATTTATTTCTAATACAGGAACTCAAACACCTGTAGGTCGTTTTAATAAAGATAAAACTTGTGGTCTTGAAATCTGTATAAAGGTCTACTCCGTCGGTCCGTCTGTCTGTCTGTCTCTCAACTAAATAAAACGCGTTTTTACATCTATAGGCACTTTTTGCCAAATACAAAAAAACAGACATAAAATAAAGATTATGCCCTAATAACATATTCGGAAAATGTTTTTACATGAATGGTTTATATCCATCATTATGTCCGAATTTTATGAAAAACATCACTTTGAGCTTGATTCCTTCCATTTAAACAATACGTACTAAATTATGTATAACAAAAGAAAAAGACATTCAAGTGGCACGGCGGTCACCGCATTTCTGAACTTTAAACGTTTTCTCTTTGAGAAACTATAAACCTAAAGCTATTAATCCATAAATAAGTCTATGTATCGGCTATGTAGTCACGTACATTTTTGGATTTTAATCTGGCCTTGACCTCGTGTTGGTTATGTTCCAAAGCTGAAGTTTGGGTCATGATTATCAGCTGATATTTCTTGACCTTTGCCTTTGTTCTCCAGCATTTCTGTATATATTTTCAATTATAATGTCAATATATCATTTATATGATCACACTTGATATCTTATCAATTCGTTAATCAAGAAACATAATTGAATACAACAAAGAATTAGTTTTAAAAATTAGTATTTCCTTTTATAATTTATATGTGTTTAACTCTTTTGAACTCTAAAACAGTTATGTAATATGTATAGGATATGTATATCATATATACTTTATGCATTATGGTATTTTCCATTGCTAGAGCGATGTAAGGTATATGTTGCATGTATAGAATATTTTGAACTTAATTGTTTTACATCAATTGTGAATCAAATTCTTACAACAAAGATAATCATTCGTGAAATCGTTGAGTGTAGAACTAGTAATAAGCATATGCAAGTGTCTTGCTCAAGGACGACCTTCATGGCCTTGTAGAGGGATCGAACCCATGACCCCCTGATCTATCGTGGGTCCGATACTGTACATAATGTACCACTATACCACGTGTTCCACATGGTGCATACTGTGACATACGTACGTGTCGTTTGCACGACCGGATTTTAGTATCAAGTTTAATGACATACCTCCTTTGTCATTCGTACAGACGGACGGTTGTCTACTGACAAATGCATTATAGTTACTACGTTACTTACCTCTTGTGCCCTTTGCATGGACCTGATGGTTGCATCGTGACAGGCTAGAAGTTCTACCAGCTTTTTCTTGTCATGTCTCCAGGAATTCTGCAGTTCCTTAGAGAACCTGAATGTTATACAGATTTAAGTTGTTGTGAAATCAGAGTTATAGTTAAATGTATTGGGCAGTACACAAAAACATATATTACAAACACATTTTAAAACATTATGGACGCAGTCTGATGTTACGGCAATGTTAAGACGCTTACTTGACCTCTGTTTACCCTGATTTACAACACACAAACGTTCCATCTAACAACATAAACAGACATAAAGCACTCGATGCTCATCATTCACGTTTCACCGCTACTGCTGTAATACAATGCACGAATCATACCGAACAAATTATTTAAGTGTGATTCTTACAGGGTATTACACATCTCGTTGTCCTCGAAAATCTCGTAGTCGCCTCTGGTTCTGTTGAGAGCAGCACGTCGGATCTTGCCAAAGAAATTGGTGAATCCAGTAGCTAAACGTGAACAAATGTAATAAACACAAACATAAATACATGGAATAACGAAGACCATACAAACACAAACTAACTATGAGACAAACGTGTAAATACATACAGAAACATCACGTCGGTGCGAACGTGGACATTCAAGTTGAAACAGGTGGACACGAGAATACGGATACAGGATAATTGTAAAATATGTATAACATCACACATCAATAAAATAAAGTGAAAACGTTGTGTTAATTAAACAATGAGCCATTAAGTCCTACTTAAATTGGAATACCTCATTCAGAAATTGCACACGTGACTTGAAACATACTGCCATAGTATACTGACATGAGTTTGCCTATGTTTCAACTACCGTTTTGATACTCAGCCCCCACCCCACACCCCACACACATCACATACGCACATACGCACGCACGCACGCACGCACGCACGTACGCACACTTACGTAGCAGTATACTTTACATGGCTCATCCAAGTCAGAAATAAATCCGGAAAGCTCTCGTCTGCAAAACGGGTACTCTAACACTAGTTCATTCAGATCGTATGTTTCCAAGACGAAGCAGACGAATGTAAACATAACAAGTCTGTACAACAATCTCTACTCTTGCATGGTTCTGCATATGATTTAATCAAGAATGCACATTATTAACAGCAAATAAACAACACTTCAGTATCCATGTTTTTAACTATTTATCAATTAATATGTAATCTTACCTGATTGTTTGAATTTATCCTTTGCTTTGTTCGTTGTTGATGGTGGAACTATTGGAAGTGGGTGGGGAATGTATCCGGTGATGGCGGAGAACTTGTGGAGGTGTGTGAAGCTGAAATGATTTAAAAAAAAAGCAATAAATATAAATGGATTTTATTTGTTGAACGTGCTGAAAGGTCATGCCTACTTTTACCCCCGCATCCACTAGAGTTAACGTCAAAGCGTGGACTAGATTAATCATAACCTACTGTAATATCTTGATAACCGTTTTTTTAATCTTAAAATCCGTCAGTGAAGTATATGAACATAATAATAATGATAATAATAATAATTCGAGTCAATTAAAATCAACATTCTATTAAACATTAATATAAAATGATAATAATAATTAGAATAACACTTATAATAAATGATAGTAATAATAATAATAATAACAATGATAATAATGATAATAAATAAATAAAAATATTATAATAAAAAATAATTATAATGATTATTATTATCAATATTATTATTTATTTAATAACAATAAAGTGTAAGTAATGATAATAACCAAAAGGATAATAATGATAACAATAATAACAAATATAGATAATTTTATACACGAGAAAACTCATTTTGATATATTAAATTATGGTCTATTCACACAACTTGCGGCTCTGGTTCCACTCTCCTTAATAATGAGAGAATGGTTTGAGTGAACACTGAAATAATATGTTCACAAGTGTAGGGGACATAAGTGTGCATGCTATTGTTCACAAGTGTAGGGGACATAAGTGTACTCTCTAATGTTCGCGATTGAAATTTAATTGTTATACATGGATATGTATAACTGACTTTTATTTGTATTAAATCTATGTTTGAAAACTGAAATTACCATTTATAATTTAACTATTTTAAACAGTGAAATTACTAAACATAAATATTGAGACGTCTCTGTATTTCATCATAAAGCAAAGATAAAATTATCATCAACATTATCAATATATAACATTATTATTAGTTTAATTATTATTTTAATGATTGTCATTTTTATTATTTTGAGAACTATGAGTTCTCAACTCGTTTTATTTATATCATATCTAAACACGCGTGAACTTGTTATAACTACATGCAAGCCATCACGTGTAATGTAACTACAGCAACTATTTCAACCTTTAAATACGGTAATAGAATAAAATTAAAATGCATTTTTTTTTTACATAATCAAAGTCCAACCCCACCCACTTTCAGTTATATGATTCAAACACAAATCATAATTTTTAAGAAAGATTCGTGAGCGCAGTAACGGAATCGACAATGGTTGTCGCCTTGGTTGCCAGGAAACTCCCAAAACTCCGGGGTAAATTACAGCACCGGGCATTTATTATTCTCCTGGACAAAGAGTCTGTTAAAGTTGTTCATCAAGTGTTTTATTTTACTTCTTTTTTTTTTTCTTCAAAATTATTATTTTATATATTTTTTAGTTGATTCTACTAAATTAATTCATAAATTCCAAAACGGCTTGCGTATTTGATGTGACGTCAACGTTTCTATGGCGTTAAAATTGACATGACGTTTTCCCGCGTTTTTGGACGTTATTTAGCATAAAGATACCAGGGAGAAATTGAGATTTTCAATATCTTTAATGTTATAAATGTAGTTATCTGGATAGAGGGATACAGTTGTTTACTCAAAGCACAAATCCGGCTACCAGCATTGTAAGGGTGCAAAATTGGCAATGTCAAACAGACTGAGAAAAGTTACTATTTTACATGTTGTAATAAATAATTTACAAAAAATGGCTAATGTATAACGGATAATCATATTTATGTCTCCATGCAGGAGCGTAATGGGCTTAACTAGCCGGAATGGACTGTAAAAGGCTGAACTGGACTGTAATAGGCTGGATTGGACCGTAACGGGCTGGACTTGACTATAATGGACTGGAATGTAATGGACTAGGCTAGACTGTAATGCACTCGATTGGACTGTAACGGGCTGGACTTGACTGTAATTGGCTGGACTGGACCGTAATGGGCTTGACTGTAATGGGCTGGGCTGGGCTGAACTGTAATGGGCTGGACTGGACCGTAATGGGCTGGACTGTAATGGCTGGACTAGATTATATTGGACTGGACCGTTATGGGCTGGACTGGACCTTTATGTGCTGGAATGGACTGTAATTGGCTGGACTGGACCGTAATGGGCTGGACTATAATGGCTGGACTGGACTTTAATTGGCTCGACTGCAATGGGCTGGATTAGACTAATGGGTTGGACTGGACTGTAATGGGCTGGGCTGGACTGTAATAGACTTGACTGTAATGGGCTGGACTTGACTGTAATGTGCTAGACTGTACTGTAATAGACTGGACTGTAATGGGCAGGACTGGACTTTAATTGGCTAGGCTTCACTGTAATAGACTTGACTGTAATGGGCTAGACTGGACTGTAATGGGTTTGACTTGACTGTTATAAGCACGATTGGACTGTAATGAACTGGACTGTAATGAGCTCGATTGGATTGTAATGGACTGGACTGGACTGGACTGGACTGTAATGAGCTTGACTGGACCGGGAATGTACTGTAATATGCTGGACTGACTGTAATAGGCTGAATTGGACTGTAATGGGCTGGACTGGACTGTAATGGTCTGGACTGGACCGTAATGGGCTGGACTGCAATGGACTGAGCTAGACTGCAATGCGCTCGATTGGACTGTAATGAGCTGGACTGGACTGTTATTGGGCTTGACTGGACTGTAATAGTCTGAACTGGACCGTAATGGGCTGGACTGTAATGGCTGGACTGGACTGTAATGGGCTTGACTGCAATGGACTGGATTATACTAATGGGCAGGACTGGACTGTAATGAGCTGAGCTGGACTGTAATATACATAACTGTAAAGGGCTGGACTGGACTGTAATGTGCTAGACTGTACTGTAATAGTCTGGACTGTAGTGGGCTGGACTGGACTTTAATGGGCTAGACTTTACTGTAATAGACTTGACTGTAATTGGCTAACTGGACTGTAATAGACTGGACTGTAATGGGCTTGACTTGACTGTAATGAGCTCGATTGGACTGTAATGGACTGGACTGGACTGTAATGAGCTCAATTGGACTGTAATGGACTGGACTGGACTGTAATAAGCTTGACTGGACCGGAATGAACTGTAATAGGCTGGACTGACTTTAATAGACTGAATTGGACTATAATGGGCTGGACTGGACTGTAATGGTCTGGACTGGACCGTAATGGGCTGGACTATAATGAGCTAGGCTAGACTGTAATGCGCTCGATAGGATTGTAATGAGCTGGACTGGACTGTTATGGGCTGGACTGTAATGGGCTGGACTGGACCGTAATGGGCTGGACTGTAATGGGCTGGACTGGACTGTTATGGGCTTGACTGAAATGGGCTGGATAAGACTAATGAGCTGGACTGGACTGTAATGGGCTGAGCTGGACTGTAATATACTTGACTGTAAAGGGCTGGACTGGACTGGGCTGGAAAGGACTGTAATGTGCTAGACTGTACTGTAATAGACTGGACTGTAATAGACTGGACTGTAATGGGCTTGACAGGACTGTAATGGGCTTGACTGCAATGGGCTGGATAAGACTAATGGGCTTGACTGGACTATAATGGACTGAGCTGGACTGTAATAGAATTGACTGTAATGAGCTAGACTGGGCTGTAATAGACTGGACTGAATGGGCTTGACTTGACTGTAATGGGCTAGACTTGACTGTGATAGACTTGGCTTTAATGCGCTAGACTGGACTGTAATAGACTGGACTGTAATGGACTGGACTATAATGGACTAGACTGGACTGTAATGAGCTGTACTTGACTGTAATGGGCTAGACTTGAATGTAATAGACTTGACTGTAATTGGCTAGACAGGACTGTAATAGACTGGACTGTTATGGGCTGGATTGTACTGTAATGTGCTAGACTGGACTGTAATGGGCTGGACTTGACTGTAATAGACTGAACTGTAATGTGTTAGACTGGACTGTAATGGGCTGGACTGGACTGTAATGGGCTAGACTTGGCTGTAAAAGACTGGACTGTTATGGGCTGGATTGGGTTGTAATCGGCTAGACTTGGCTGTAATAGACTGGACTGTAATGGGTTGGACTGTGCTCTTATGGGCTAGACTGGATTATAATAGACTTGACCGTAATGGGATGGACTACAGTGAACTGAACAGGCCTGGAAAGCACTACTGGACTTATACTTAACTTTCATTTATGTTTGAAATGCTACAGATTTAAAAACAAATAAAAACAATAATGGTTTGTTTGATTCATTGATTGGTTCACTAATTGGTCGATTAATTAATTAATTAATTTATTCATTCAATTACTTTATCCATCAATCCATCGATTTATTCGTTCATCCATTTAGTTTGTATCTATTTATTTATTTGATTAATTTCATCCTATCAGCATATTTTGTTTGACATACATGTAATAAAGGTTAATAATAAACTTTTATTTATTGGCAGTTGCGAAAAAAAACTATTTGTATTCCTCCAACTTCAAATTATTTGCTAAGATGTTGCAATTATAATAAATAATTATAATAATACTTTCAATGAAAACACTAACCAAACAGAACGTGCGTGCGTGCGTGCGTGCGTGCGTGCGTGCGTGCGTGCGTGCGTGCGATGATTATATATGTATAAACACATATAAATATTTGTCTTTGTACGTACAATATTAAAATGTACTTCTCTTCTTCTTAGTCTTCTTCTTTTTTTCTTCTTCTTCTTCTTCTTTTTTTATATTATTCATCATCTTCTTTTTCTGTTTCTGCGGATCCTGCGTGGCGAAATGATCTAAGGCATCGTCCATAAACTTTTATGTGAGAAAGTTTGCCAGTCACTTACGGAAGGACGATGGTTCTACTCAGATTCATTCTGAGGTCTTCCTGCACCAATACAACTCGATATGACCGTATATATCCTGAAACGTGTTGGAAATGGCGTCAAACTCTATTCTTCTTCTTCAGTCTTTTTTTCGGTACTTGTATACTCGCATATTGTGATAACATGTACACGAGTGTAAGGCTCTGGTATGCAATTAAAAAAAAGGTTAACGCATCATATATCTCTGGTTACTCCATCGTGCCAATCATGCTTTAATGGACGGTTCGCCGATAAGGCTGATTGGAAGTGAGCTCCATAGTCTGGTGAAAACTCCACGGGACTGGTTCACTCTACTTCCGGCCGGGAAAAAGTGAACACTGCATTTGACACGGTCGTGGGTTCGAGTGGATCTCTATCCAAACACGTTCTGTAAGTTGCAAGTTACTTATGGAAGGACGGTAGAGTACTCAGATGCTTGTAAGTGTATATTATGGAATCCTCATCCACCAATTAAACTGGATCCCATATATAGCTTTTAATGTGTTGAAAATGAAGTTTTATCCATTAAACGTTTCTCAATGGTTATCATTTTTTTCCATTTATATAAAATGTATTATTAAAAAATAAAAATAATTAATGTTTATAACTTTATTATTTTTACCCAATTGTGAAAGAAGATTTTGCGTGTACGCGTTGTTTAGTGGTAAAAACTCAGTCTCAGACACGGCGAGTCCCAGTATCGATCCTTCTCCTGGATCATGTATTGGTTCTTTAAAGGGAATATGTCAGGACTTTACAAAATGTTTTTGTTGGCTAAAACTTTTTTTCAGTATAACATGCCTATATATACTCACTCGCTCCGTATTGCAAAACGGATATAATTTTATGTTTAAACATGATATATTGAAATAGGGATTTTCTAACTTGGGCTACAATATACGCGCCTATGTTAGGCTTAAATAGATTTCCCGCTTAAAATTGCAACATATTTTGTGACACATTATATGAGTACCGGTTTACAGTATTTAAGTGATGTCTATTTTTAAAATGGGAATATCGTTTCAAGTTTACAAGTCCGATTTAGATATCGATTTTGTTACATGTTGGTGGATTTGACGTACCAAACAATTCGGATTTTATTTATTAATGATAAGGAGACTGATGCTTTTTTAATCTATTTTAAAAATAATTTTATTTTTAAGACATTTATAGCATTTTCCATTCTACTCCTTTTAATAAAAAGTATTTGATTCGCATGTGGTAAAATACTTGTTCAAATCAGGGCTTGTAGATAAATTGTATAGATTTTTAATAAACTACGCCAGATGCCAAAAAATCCGATAGCAACACTGCGAACTAGCTTAGATATATTGTAAAATGTAGACTGTATAATGTAAGACAAATGTATTCTGTGTTAAATCTACTGTATTTTTACATGTGATTGTGATAGGCGAAACGACGTTTGATTATAATTCACAAAAAAACAACAACAACAACGTCATCAATTAAAAAAACTGATTTATTTAAAAGCATCAAAGTATCTGCTATTTACAAACACACAGCCAAAAACTTACAAATACTTAAACGTGAAAACGTTAACAAAGATGATCGAAATGTCTCTCTGTATTTAGAAAAAAATGATTTATACTGCAATGACATTTGCACAGTACGATAATAGCATGACATGTATCCCTGTGTCAATATATACATTATATAGCCTGATAACAACATAACCGTAGTGTACAAACGTTATTACAGTCGGAATCAATTTAAACAGATCCATGTATAAAGCCCTACCATTCAAAAACTTAACTTAAGTGAATATACCATTACCATAACAGGAATACGAACACCATATGGAACTGTGTAAACTTTTACAAACAAACTATTTACTACACCGTATCACATCGATGGTAAACAAGTGAACACGCTACACAGTGTCATGTAGATAAAACAAGCTGCATCGTACAACGTCGATAGTAAAACAAGAGAACAAGCTACACTGAACCACTCAGTAAAGCGAGTGAACAAGTCGCACCGTATCACGTCGATAGTAAAATGACTGAACAAGCTACACCGTATCACGTAGAGAGTAAAACGAGTTAACAAACTACACGGTATCACGTCGAGAGCAAAACGAGTCAACAAGCTATACCGTATCAGGTAGATACTAAAAACAATCTACACCGTACCACGTTCGAAGTGTACAATGAGTGAAGAAACTATGCCGTATCATGTAGATAGTAAAATAAGCTAGACCGAAGCACGTAGGTAGTAAAACAAGCTACATCGTACCACTTAGATAGTAACACGAGTGAAAAGCTACACCAAACCAATTAGATAGTGAAAAATAAGTTAAGAAACTACACCGTATCATGTGGATAGTGAAATAAGCTTCATCGAATAACGTAGATAGTAAAACAAGCTACACCGTACCACATAAATAGTAAAACGAGTGAACAATTTACACCGAGCTACGTACATAGTAAAACGAGTAAACAAGCTACACCGAACCACGTACATAGTAAAACGAGTGAACAAGCTACACCGAACCACGTACATAGTAAAACGAGTGAAGCTACACCGAACCACGTACATAGTAAAACGAGTAAACAAGCTACACCGAACCACGTACATAGTAAAACGAGTAAACAAGCTACACCGAACCACGTACATAGTAAAACGAGTAAACAAGCTACACCGAACCACGTACATAGTAAAACGAGTAAACAAGCTACACCAAACCAATTAAATAGAAAAACGATGGTATAAGCTTCATCGTACCACGTCGATAGTAAAACGTAGAGGTAAAACGAGCGAACAAGCTACACCGTATCACGTAGAGAGCGAAATGAGTGAACAAGTAATATCGTTCTACATAGATAGTCAATGAGTGAATAAGCTACATCGTTCTACGTATATAGTAAAACGAGTGAACTAGCTACATCGTTCTACGTAGATAGTCAAATAAGTGAACAAGCTACATCGTATCACGTAGAGGGTAAAACGAGTGAACAAGCTACATCGCATAACGTAGATAGTAAAATGAGTGAATAAGCTACATCGGTCTACGTAGATAGTAAAACGAGTGAACAAACTACACTTTATCACGTAGAGGCTAAAACGAGTGAACAAGCTACACCGTACCACGTAGATAGTAAAACGAGTGAACAAGCTACACCGTATCATGCGGATAGTAAAACGAGTGAACAAGCTACACCGTATTACGTAGAGAGTAAAACGACTGAACAAGCTACATCGTTCTACGTAGATAGTAAAACGAGTGAACAAGTAACATCATATTATGTAGATAGTAAAACAAGTGAACAAGCTACACCGTTTTATGTAGATAGTGAAATAAGCTAATTGAACCACCTAGATAGTAAAACAAGCTACACCGTACCACGTACATAGTAAAAGAAGTGAAGAAGCTACACCGTTTTATGTAGATAGTAAAATAAGCTACACTGAACCACTTAGATAGTTAATCAAGTTACACCGTACCACTTAGATAGTAAAATAAGCTATACCGAACCACTTAGATAGTAAAACAAGCTACACCGTACCACTTAGATAGTAAAATAAGCTATACCGAACCACTTAGATAGTAAAACAAGCTACACCGTACCACGTAGATAGTTAAACAAGTGAAGAAGCTACACCGTTTTATGTAGATAGTAAAATAAGCTACACCGAATCACTTAGATTGTAAAACAAACTACTTCGTACCACGTAGAGAGTTAAACAAGTGAACAAGCTAAACCGTATTGTTTAGATAGAAAAACTAGCTACAACGAACCACTTAGATAGTAAATCAAGCTACACCGTACCACGTAGATAGTTAAACAAGTGAAGAAGCTACACCGTTTTATGTAGATAGTAAAATAAGCTATACCGAACTACTTAGATAGTAAAACAAGCTACTTCGTACCACGTAGATAGTTAAACAAGTGAACAAGCTACACCGTATTAATTAGATAGAAAAACAAGCTGCACCGAACCACTACAAGCTACGCCGTACCACGTGGATAGCAAAACGCGGCTATATCGTAACATTTAACACGTAACATAAAATAAACTTTAACGTACCACGTAGATAGTAAAACGAGTAAACAAGCTACAACGTATCACGTAGATAGTAAACAGAGTAAGAAACCAAACCCTCTTGATGAAACTGAATTGAATCCCTAAATACACTGAAAGGATAAATAAAGTCGGGTATTTAGAGCCACACTATCAAACTAGTGTAAGCGAGTTTTACAGTTTTAGTATGTGCATGTAAAGGTATTCAATTAATGATTACGGTCATATTGACAAAATCAGTATTGGAATACCTTTACCTACATACATTATGAATCTGTAAATATCGCTTACAAGTTTGAAAATGTGGTTGTGAAATTCACCCGGCGTTTCTTTATCCTTTCAGTTTATGAAGTGACAATATCTACTCTAAAAGCTAAACTTACCAACAAGCTATAATTCAGTCGTTACTTTAAAGGGACACACGGCAATATTCATCATTTTTTTGCTCAGCTCTATTTCTAAAAAAATTATACTCCACATGATACAAATATGAAACGTGAATATCCCGGTATGAGTACAGAGCCTTAATTTCGTCTCTAAATTGAAAAGGGCGGTAACTCTTGTAAATGTTAAAAATTATAGTTTGAATATTCGTAGTGAAAAGTGTTTAAAAAAATACTCTTTCAAAAAAAAAAAAAAATACAGCCACTGGTTTTATAAAAAGCAATGATAATGTTTTTGCAAACACTGTAATTTCAGATATCAATTTTTAGAGATTATTATAAGCATCTGGTTATACGTTGATGTGTAAAAAAAATACGTTTTTCATAAGTTTTTATCGGTATAACAGAAAAAACTACGAAAAAAGTTTCAATTGTGTATTTATTAAGAAATTGTATTCATTTTAAAAACTAGTTTTATAAAAACAATGTTAATATTTTGTAAATATCTATATAAAATTTTATGTTACCAAAAACTTAAGTAAAAATGCCACAATTACTGTAAAATTTGACTAACATTAACTTGGGACGAACGGACGGATCTATATACCGATAAAACTGATGAATTTGAATCATATTGATAACTTTTGTCACGTGACCACACTTCTGTGATAAAGGACCCCTTTCAAGCATTTATCAGGGTCAAAATCCTTTACGAAATAGAAATAAAATTAAGATTCTAAATGCATGCTAAGTAATTCAAGTTTCATACTTGTATCATGTTGATATATAAATTTCAAAAACAACGATAAACGAAAATTAATCAAAATTGCGATGTGTCACTTTAAACCAAGACGATGCTATAAATAGAAGAGGTTGTATCCACTAACATTTTTTACCGTAACATACGGGTTTTACATAATTGGTAAGTAATTATTGTTAACAAGACTACGAAATATAAATTAAAACTTTCAGCAATTCTTTTATCATAAACAAATTACAAGTTTCGGGCGAATGGATAAAAAATAAAGACGTAAAATTCCTGAAACAATGACAGGGGATACAACTCTTATTTGATTCAAAATGGACATTGATTGAAATTCAAAAAAAAATAGACATTTATATAAAATTCGTCAGTCAGTCAGTCATATTGCACATCTCCCAGTCCTCTCCACAATCCTCTACTCCATCCTCCCATTAATCCTCGTCATCCTCCTAGTTATTCCCCACCGGTTCATCCTCCATCCACGGTCCACTTGTTCCACCTGAGAAACTTTAACTTGAGTGTCCACTGCAAAGAAAGACATTGTGTTGTTTAAAGTAGTAATATATATATATATATATATATAATAAGACAATTTGTGTTAAAAAAAACCATTCAAACAACAACAACAACAACAACAACATTATCATTAGCACATTAGCATTAGCAGCAGCAACAACAACATAAAAAACAATAACAACAACAACATCAGCATTAGCAGCATTAACAACAACAACAACATAAACAACAATAAGATCAAAAACAGCCTTAGAAGCAGCAACACCACCACCAACAACAACAACATCAACGCGTTTTATACTAACTAAAAAGGGACGATACAAACAGACAGAATGGACAAAGGGCCTTGCAAAGGTCAGATATGTTAAATAAGGCAATTTGTAATACATGATAGGAGTATGACGTTGAGAGATTGGGATTTTTAAAAATAATGTTCAGCTCTTGTTCTTCGTTATTGGTATAGCTATACAAGGATGAAAGGATAAGTATCCATGATCCAATTACTAGCAATAGAATGATTAATGCACGTAACCGGCCAGCGATTAGCTCAGTCGGTAGTGTGTCTTACTATCAATCCAGGCGTCGTGAGTTCAAACGCCTGCCAGGCCACATTCTCCGTGATGATTGATATACGACATTCTAGTATTATATTATTATTCCTCTCTCATCGCTGATTAAAGTGGTATTGTTACCAGTTATTTATGGAGGCAAGTGTGCTCGAGTACTGGTTTACCTTACAGGATCCCAAGAAAGAATGGTTAGATTAGGTTAATTTATAGTCTGTAAGCCTTCGATGCCATACACTGACGCCAAATATTCAATCGATCAATCAATCAATCAATTAATAACAGATGCACATGTCTCACACAGTATTCATTCAAAGGGTTATCGAGTTTTATACAACCATATTTTAAAATGACCAATGAAGGATGAATGGATGGTGTTTGACGGCACATCGGCACCTAAATAGGAAATTTTATGTAAGTTCAAAGTTTACAAACTGCCTAATATTCACCATTTTTCATGTCTTTCTTGTGGAGGAGACTATCTCCATACACTGGTGTCTGTATTCTTTCTGGGAAACACGGTACTAACTGTGGGTGTATGGAAATAATGCTGCTTAAGATACATTCAGCAGGGAGCGTAGTATTTGAAGACATTACAATACAAAACTTGAAACACAAACATAATATGTAAGCTGATATAAATTTAGTAGATTTTGCCATTTCCTTCAGTAAACCAGCTGTTATAAAGATGGACACGGGTATATTAAACCTTTACTGTTTAGTACAATACAAACAGAAGACACATGTATATGTTTCGTTTATCATTTATATGTATATCACGTGTGTCAAATATTCTGCTATTCAGAATTTTTAACACATTGAATAATCTAAAAAAAACAAAAAAAACAACAACCATGTTTCACTAAGCGTAGACTTTGGTGTCACATGTTATAAAGAAGTAAAAAATAAAGACTATATTATAAAAATAACCCATACAATAGATCACTGTACATAATCTACAAGTTCTTATGTAGGAAACATATCTCTTATAAAAGCCGAATTCGAAATGATTATAAAATGTGATTGCTAATCAGCTAAAATCGAAATGGAAATAGAACCATAAAAACGTTCAAATTCACAGACAGAAACTTACTGTCGGGCACTGGTACTGGTAAGTTCTGCACGTGTACTTGTACAGCTGTTCTGCCAGATTCTGTTCATCAACCTCACTGTATAATATGTACCAGAATATTTACATCATGCAGGTATTGGTATATAGATAATTACAGGTATTGCTATATCGATAATTACAGGTATTGATATATATAGATAATTACATGTATTGTTATATCGGTAATTACATATATTGCTATATCGATAATTACAGGTATTGATATATCGATAATTACAGATATTGCTATATCGATAATTACAGATATTGCTCTATCGATAATTAAAGGTTTTGATATATAGATAATCACAGCTATTACTATATCGATAATTACAGCTATTACTATATCGATAATTAAAGGTATTGAAATATAGATAATTACAGCTATTGCTATATCGATAATAACATATATTGCTATATCGATAGTTACAGGTATTGATATATAGATAATTACAGATATTCTATATCGATAATGACAAATATTACTATATCGATAAATTTGCTGTATTTTGTATAAAGACAGTAAAGCAAAGATCAAATGCGTTAAATTCAAACAACTGATTTGTATATGTACATTGTAACTATATGTTTTATTCTTTACTTCATGTATGTAACATAATTATGTTCACTCTCGTATTGCTGCATGCATGCATTGTGTTGTTTGTGTAAATAACGATGAACTGTTCTGTTCTGTTCTGATAATTACAGGTATTGATATATAGATAGTAACATGTTCTGCTATATAGATGTAGTATCAAGTATGTTACAAATCTCGGTTGATTGAAAGACAGTATTAATAAAAAGAAGGAAAAAAACAGCAAATGTCTATTTAAGATTCGTCATCATAACTCGCCCTTAAGATTATCCAATCAACATTTATTATACTAAGCTCCCCTGTAACGAGTGTTCAAGTAAATGGGTCCGTGTCGCTAAACTTCGTGGATGTTTTCGCACAAACAATAAAGAGACCAGATACGTTTCATCAACTAAACGTTTGAATTCTCTGATGCTTATGATGTGTGTTCAATTATGTTAATTGAACTCCAAATATAAGGCAAACATTGGCGTTGTAACTTGACATTTTATACTTAAGATGTTCAAACCTTAGTGAAATGGGTCCAAGGTTTTTAGGCGGTGATTTCTATCATTTATGTTTAAGTACATTTCTAGCGTCGTTATATTTTTTTATTAATCATTCCAATCATTGTGTTTGTGCTTTTTTCGATAGCTGCAACCTTTAAAAGTTACTGCGTATCAAGTTGAATATGTACATATCACAACATATATTGGACATAAATTTCAAACATTGGACATATAATTACATACATTATACATATTATATTGGACATATGATTACATACATTATACATAATATTGCACATATAATTACATACGTTATGTATATTATATTGGACATATAATTGCATACATTATACATAATATTGGACATATAATTACAAACACTATACATATTATATTGGACAGATAATTACAAACGTTACACATATTATATTGGACATATAATTACATACATTATAAATAATATTGGACATATAATTACATACATTATAAATAATATTGGATATATAATTACATATATTATACATATTATATTGGACATATAATTGTATACATTATACATAATATTGGACATATAATTACATATATTATACATATTATATTGGACATATAATTGCATACATTATACATAATATTTGACATATAATTACATACACTATGCATATCATTACATATATTGAACATATAATAACATACACTACACATATCGTTACATATATTGGACATATTATATTGGAAATATAATTACAAACATTATACATAATAGTGGACATATAATTACATACATTTTACATATTATATTGGACATATAATTACATATTTTATACATATTATATTGGACATTTAATTACAAACATTATACATATTATATTGGACATATAATTACAAGTATTATACATAATATTGGACATATAATAACATACATTATACATATTATATTGGACATATAATTACATACATTATACATAATATTGGACATATAATTACATACATTATACATAATATTGGACATATACTTACATATATTATACATATTATATTGGACATATAATTGCATACATTTTACATATTATATTGGACATATGATTACATACATTATACATAATATTGCACATATAATTACATACGTTATGTATATTATATTGGACATATAATTGCATACATTATACATAATATTGGACATATAATTACAAACACTATACATATTATATTGGACAGATAATTACAAACGTTACACATATTATATTGGACATATAATTGCATACATTATACATAATATTGGACATATAATTACATACACTATGCATATCATTACATATATTGAACATATAATAAGATACACTACACATATCATTACATATATTGGACATATTATTGGACATATAATTACAAACATTATACATAATAGTGGACATATAATTACATACATTTTACATATTATATTGGACATATAATTACATATTTTATACATATTATATTGGACATTTAATTACAAACATTATACATATTATATTGGACATATAATTACAAGTATTATACATAATATTGGACATATAATAACATACATTATACATATTATATTGGACATATAATTACATACATTATACATAATATTGGACATATAATTACATACATTATACATAATATTGGACATATAATTACATATATTATACATATTATATTGGACATATAATTGTATACATTATACATAATATAGGACATTAATTACATACACTATGCATATCATTACATATATTGAAAATATAATAACATACACTATACATAGCATTACATATATTGGACATATAATTGCATACACTATACATATCATTACATCTATTGGACATATTATAACATACATTATACATATCATTACATATATTAGACATATAATAACATACACTATACATATCATTACATATATTGGATACATAATGACATACACTATACATATCATTACATATATTGGACATACAATAACATACACTATACATATCATTACATATATTGGATATATATTACATACACTATACATATCACTACAATATATTGGACATATAATAACATACACTATACATATCATTACATATATTGGATATATAATAACATACACTATACATATCATTACATATATTGGACATACAATAACATACACTATACATATCATTACATATATTGGATATATATTACATACACTATACATATCACTACAATATATTGGACATATAATAACATACACTATACATATCACTACATATATTGGATATATAATAACATACACTTTACATATCATTACATATATTGGACATATAATAACATACACTATACATATCATTACATATACTGGACATACAATAACATACACTATACATATCATTACATATATTGGACATATAATAACATACACTATACATATCATTACATATATTGGACATACAATAACATACACTATACATATCATTACATATATTGGATATATATTACATACACTATACATATCACTACAATATATTGGACATATAATAACATACACTATACATATCATTACATATATTGGATATATAATAACATACACTATACATATCATTACATATATTGGATATATATTACATACACTATATATATCACTACAATATATTGGACATATAATAACATACACTATACATATCACTACATATATTGGATATATAATAACATACACTTTACATATCATTACATATATTGGACATACAATAACATACACTATACATATCATTACATATATTGGATAAATATTACATACACTATACATATCACTACAATATATTGGATATATATTACATACACTATACATATCACTACATATCACTACATATATTGGATATATAATAACATACACTATACATATCACTACAATATATTGGATATATATTACATACACTATACATATCACTACATATATTGGATATATATTATATACACTATACATATCATTACATATATTGGATATATATTACATACACTATACATATCATTACATATATTGGATATATAATAATATACACTATACATATCATTACATATATTGGACTTACAATAACATACACTATACATATCATTACATATATTGGACATATAATTACAAACATTATACATAATAGTGGAAATATAATTACATACATTTTACATATTATATTGGACATATAATTACATATATTATACATATTACATTTGGACATTTAATTACAAACATTATACATATTATATTGGACATATAATTACAAGTATTATACATAATATTAGACATATAATAACATACATTATACATATTATATTGGACATATAATTACATACATTATACATAATATTGGACATATAATTACATACATTATACATAATATTGGACATATAATTACATTTATTATACATATTATATTGGACATATAATTGCATACATTATACATAATATAGGACATTAATTACATACACTATGCATATCATTACATATATTGAACATATAATAACATACACTATACATAGCATTACATATATTGGACATATAATTGCATACACTATACATATCATTACATATATTGGATATATAATAACATACACTATACATATCATTACATATATTGGACATACAATAACATACACTATACATATCATTACATATATTGGATATATATTACATACATTATACATATCACTACAATATATTGGATATATAATAACATATACTATACATATCACTACATATATTGGATATATAATAACATACACTTTACATATCATTACATATATTTGATATATAATTACATGCACTATACATATATCATAACATATATTGGACATATAATAACATATCTAATTACGTACATTCAATGGTATATGAATACATTATATCTAATATATAATAACATATATTGGACATATAATTGCCTAATATCGTAATTGAGAATTCATCTTTGTTTACTGTACATATGTTAGATACTAGTATACCATCAACACTGTTTTTATATAAACACTGATTTATATTATTTGTGTGTTGCATTTAGATAAATGGCACAATTGTTATCTAACAATAAACATTTTTGTTAGTCGACTATGATGGAAATATTTATAACTTACAAAGTTTGCTGTTTGTTAACCTTCATCATATGCCTGATGGCTTCTTTCATTTTGTTTTCAATGTCAGCTTTCAGGGAAAAGGCAAGCTGTGTTGTAAAAATGAAGGTATGCAATTCAACGGGAATAAAAACATGACCAATAACAGTGTAAACCAAGCTATTTATTTATAAGTACTATGTAATAACTAACAATGGTGCATTCTATTGTACTACTTAAGACAAAATAAGACATAATAATTATTATTTAAAAAATCTAAAATTCTTTTTTTATAAACTACATTTGTATTCCATTAGCTTACCCTGTCTATTTTCTCCCTGTAGTTGATCTCTTTCAGCACGAGTTTCTGATACTGTTTATAATCCTTGTCATGCATGGCTGATCTTTCCTGAAGAACTTCTTCCATCTCCTATATCAAATAAACAAGACACGTGGTTTTATTCGTTATTGAGACATGAAGTTGTATATAATAGCATACTTATTAAAATGTCATGACCACCCTGATTAAAAGTCCTGAAAATGCCAGGATGTCAATCAATTTCTCTCTCTCTTTCTCTCTGTCTGTCTGTCTGTCTGTCTGTCTGTCTGTCTGTCTGTCTGTCTGTCTGTCTGTCTGTCTGTCTGTCTGTCTGTCTGTCCATCCGTCCGTCCGTCTGCTCGTCGTCTGAATGTCTGTCCTCCAATTTAATTAAAACGAATTATGTTTTAACATCTGAAGGTACTCAATATCATACTTCTACAGACTTATAGTAATGATTGTGTCCTAAGAACACATTTGGAAAAAAAATACATAATACATATTAATAAGTATATTCCAAGTTTATGAAAAACATCACTACGAGCTTGATCCTTCAATTTAGGAAATAGGTAAATCATGTTTAACAGGACAAAAAGTTTTCAAAGTATACAGTCACAACCTTTCTGGACTCTATAAGTTTTCTTTCTGCAAAACTAGAAAAAGTCACCTACATTTCTGGCTTTTAATCTGGCTTTCTCCTCATGTTGGTTATGTTCCAACGCGGATGTCTGGGTCATAACTATCAGCTGATATTTCTTGACCTTTGCCTTTGTTCTCCAGCATTTCTGCACATATTTACAATTATAATGTTAATATATCATTTATATGATCATATTTCATATTTCATCAGTTCGTTATTCATGTAACATATTTGTTTATAACAACAGATTTGTTAAATTCGTAATACCTTTTTATATACTATTAGATGTATGTAACTCTTAATAAAACGACAAAAAAGCAGCGGACGGAGGTTTTAACTCTAAACCAGTTGTGTAATATTAGATTTACGTACTTTATGCATGATTAGTGTATTTTCTATTGGCAGACCGATGTTTTTCTATTTGTGACATGCATACAATATTTTGAATTTAATTATTAACATCGACTGTGAAACAAGTTCTCATAACTAAGAGAAATTATTCTTGAATTGTGGAACTAGTACTAATCATATGCAGCTAAAGTGCCTTTCTCAAGGACACCCTACATGGTATTGGCCCGCCAAGGATCGAACCAATGACCCCCTGATATATTTTAGGTCCGATGCTGTACCACTATACCAATCGTTCCATATGAGGCATATGTACACGCGTGTCATTCGCACGACTGGATTTTAGTATCAAATTGAATAACATACCTCCTTTGTCATTCATTTGTACAGACGGACGGTTACTGACAAATGCATTATAGTTACTACATGGCTTACCTCTTGTGCCGTTTGCATGGACCTGATGGTCGCCTCATGCAAGGTTAGGAGGTCTACCAGCTTTTTCTTTTCATGTCTCCAGGAATTCTGCAGTTCCTCAGAGAACCTGAATGTTATAAAGATTTAAGTTGTGAATTGAGAGTTATAGCTAAGTGTATTTGGTTGTACACAAAAAGACAAATTAAAACATTATGGACGCTGCCTGATGTTACAGCAATGTTTAGATGGTTACTTGACGTCTGCTGGTCCTGATTTACAACACACAAACGTTCCAACCAACAACATAAACACACATAAAACATTGTGGAGGCTGTCTGATGTTAGGGCAATGTTTTGACGCTTACTTAACCATTGCTGGTCCTGATTTACATCACACAAACGTTCCATCTAATAACATGAATAAACATAAAGTAGTCGATGGCAATCATTCACTTTTCACTGCTACTGCTGTAATTCAATGCTCGAATCAATACCGAACAAGTTATGGAAGTGTGATTCTTACAGAGTATTACACATCTCGTTGTCCTCGAGAATCTCGTAGTCACCTCTGGTTCTGTTGAGAGCAGCTCGTCGGATTTTGCCAAAGAAATTGGTGAATCCAGTAGCTAAATATGAAAAAATGTAATAAACATAAATACATGGATTA
Source organism: Panopea generosa (assembly GCA_029582155.1). NCBI lineage: Eukaryota > Metazoa > Mollusca > Bivalvia > Adapedonta > Hiatellidae > Panopea > Panopea generosa. Next base: position 64,137,865 of record CM055898.1, on the reverse strand, counting down.
ACGTAGTAAAATACATGCATAAACTGACTATGAGACAAACGTGTAAATACATACAAAAACATCGCTTTAATACAAACGTGGACATTCGAAGTGAAGTAGATGGACTCGAGAATACAGACCATTACGAACCGTCTGCTCATTTATGGAAATCATCTAATGAGTGAAAAACATAAACAACAAACAACGCTTATGAACAGAGTTTGACAACATTTTCAACGAACTGAACATGGCTAAATATTTTGTCAGAGATCACTTTCTTTATATAAATTAATGTACAGTTCCGTTCATATAGCTTACCTTTTCCGCCCTCAGTTGAAACATGGCGTCTCTACCTTTATAATGTACATACATCATAACTTTTGCGTGAATCTATTTGATTTCTTTATAGTTTCCAGTTATAGTAATGAATAAATATTTGTATCGATGTATGAATTTCATTTTTGTTCTGATCAAACAGAAATTGGCTATTTAAACTGATAATATCAATGTTTGTCTTCTATAGGTACTGTTACATACTACATCAACTATTATACTGGTATTGTAAATATTGAAAACAGTACTCGAACGGGACAAAATGATTAAAACTAACATCAGGAGCAACAGTAAGTAACGCTGAGATGATAGCTAAATGGTGATTTTTTTCCGGTGTCTCAGCAAACTTTAACATAAATCACGACGTTGTGTTAATTAGACAATGAGTAATAAAGTTCCTACTCATATTTGACCACCTCACTCGGGAAATGCACACGTGACTTGAAACATACTGCCGGAGTATAATGACATCGAGTATGCCTATGTTTAAACTATCGTTTTAATATTGACCCCTTCCCCCACCTCCTCGAAAAGAACAACAATAAAAACCACAAACGCAATGATATATTATGCATGTCTCATCCCAGTCAGAAATCATACCCGCAGTCTTTCGTCTGCATAGCGGGTTCTTTAGCATTAGGTTATTCAGGTTATATGTCGTTTCCTAAACAGACTTAGGTGTTACGTTTCTCATCACCCAACGCAATAACATATATGGGTGAATTACAATCTTTCTTCATGAATGGCCCTGCATATGAGATAAACAAATAATTAGCAGAGCAACTTAACAACAAGTAAAATGAAAACGATTCAGAATCCTTAAAGACAATTTTGACCTATTTATCAATGAATTATATATAATCTTACCTGATTGTTTGAATTTGTCTTTTGCTTTCTCCGTTTCTGATGGTGGAACTAGTGGAAGTGGGTGGGAAGTGTATCCGGTGATGGCGGAGAACTTGTGGAGGTTGGTGAAGCTGAAATGATTTTAAAAATGTGTAATCATGGAATGACTTGTTACACGTACACGTGATTTATGAATTTGTATGCACCACGTGTTAAGTAAGTGAAGACCTATCTGACAACTATACCGCCACATGATTAGTTGTATCCGTAAGTATAAGTAGATTAACGGAGCAGCAAAGGTCACGCCTACTTGTGCCCCCAGCATCCATCAGAGTTTAAGTAGAAACAAAGACCATATTAATCGTAACATAGTTTGTATATAAACCAAGTTTTATCTTAGAGAACGTTGATGAGTATGTGAGCATAATAATAATCACAGCGATAATGATATTAATCAATAATAGTAATAATAATCACAGTGATAATGATATTAATCAATAATAGTAATAATAATCACAGCGATAATGATATTAATCAGTAATAATAATAATAATCACAGTGATAATGATATTAATCAATAATAGTAATAATAATCACAGCGATAATGATAGTAATCAATAATAGTAATAATAATCACAGCGATAATGATATTAATCAATAATAGTAATAATAATCACAGCGATAATGATATTAATCAATATTACCAATAATAATAATAATAATAATAATAATAATAATAAAAATAAATAATAATAGCAATAATAATAATGATAATAATAATAATAAAAATAAATAATAATAAAAATGATAATAATAAAAACAATGAATAATAATAATAAGTATGATAAATCAAATGATGATGATAAATATTGTTATACACGAGACAACCCATTTTAATAAATTAAAGTATGAATTGTTTACAAAATTAACTTGCGGATCTGGTTACAGTCGAATTCTTTCATTGATAAAGCGGCAATAATTGTTGGTTTGAGTGAAATATTGTTTTTATTTCATCGAGTGAACATTGTGATAATATGTTCACTAGTGGCGGAGACATAAGTGTGTGCACTAAGTTAGCGTTTTGTGTCTCAATTTCATTTTATGTTTGAAAATAGTGAAATTACCATTTATAATTTATCTACTTTAAACAGCGATGTTACTAAATACAAATCATGGAGACTGAAATCTGTATATTTCTCCATTATTTTTATAATGAGTTCTCAACTCGTTTTAAGTTATTTATGTTGTGTCTAAACACGCGTGAACTTGTAAATTAATACATGCAAGCCAACACATTTAATTTTACTATGTTAACTATTTGAGCCTTTAAATACGATAATAGATTAAATTGAAAAATACAAAACAATATCATTTAATTATAGTCTAACCCCACCCACTTTCAGTATTATTGATTCAAATATAAATCATAATTTCTTACACAAAACGTCATATTTAAAGTTCGTTTACATGTCCAACTTACATTTCAGTGTCAGTTGTAAAAACTGACACACGTGGGATAAGAATGGTCTCCATAGAGTTGTAAATATTCTGAAAATATAAACTGAGAAAAATTCGTGAGCGCAGCAACGGAATCGACAATGGTTGTCACCTTGGTTGCCAGGAAACAGCCAAAACTCCGGGGTAAATTACAGCACCGGGCATTTAATATTAAAGAGTTCTTCATGAACTGTGTTTATTTAAGTTTTTGTATTTTTTTCTTTTTTTAAAAAAAAAATGTATTTGTTTTACTTAATTCCATTAAATGTTTTTATAATTGCGAAAGCCGTCTTGCGTATTTGATGTGACGTCAACGTTTTTAAGGCGTTAAAATTGACATGACGTTTTCCCGCGTTTTTGGACGTTATTTAGCACAAAGAACCCTGAGAGAGACTAAGACTTTTGAGATCTTTAATGTAAAAATGATGTTATTTAGAAAGAGGGGTACAATTGTTTACTAACAACGTCTGCTACTGGCATTGTAAGGGTACAAAATGGGCGATGACAAACATCTGCTGAAAAAAAACACACTATTATTTAAGACGATCTAATAAATTATTCACGAAAACTATTGTGTTCGAGAAACTACAACTGTTTTAAAAGGTGTATCTTTTTCCAAAGGTGTCTAATATACAGTGGATAATCACATTTCTTTCTCCATGCGACACGATTGAAACCTGCTTATGACCATTGATGAAGAGATAACAGCTTTAAATCTGTACTGATCTACTGGAATGTATCTAACAGCTTTAAAATGAGTTTCAGTCATGCCTTTTTGGTTAATAATGTTCTTTAGTTAAATATTGTTGAAATATTAGATTGATATTTGTTATCTGAAATTAAAACAAATATTAACAATTATTATTTTTATGTAATTAAATTATAAATTATGTTCACTAGACCAATACATTTAAATAAACTCGCCCGAAAAAGATTTACCATTTACAAATGATATGAACCAATAAAACAATACATAATTAGATTAAATAATGTATTTGTAAATGTCATATTTCTAATTAATTTTAATGATTGAATGTTGTGGAGAAAACCTGTATTGGACGAGACGCCACAGGCGCCGATGATTTGAAGAGAATGAATAATAAAAAAGATGCCGCGTCAACTGTTATTCTAAAGTAGTGGAAACACTTAACAATTTTGTATCCAAGCATATATTTGAATATATCTACAATCTCAGGAAAAACGTCACTTTGTTGGATGTCTCCCGATCCGATCAATCCGACCCTGCAAAGTGAATTATATTATTACTCAATTGCTAATTCAAAATTGACGTGTTATATCTTTTGAAAAGCTGCAGATGTGTATTTGCACACAAAAAGGCATTTGAACTGGGAACACATTCATGAATGTCAAACTTGTGTGTAGTTGCATCTTCAAATGGCTACTCAAATCTCTTAGGACACGGTAATGACATTGTCCAAGTTAGGACACAGTAATGACATTGTCCAAGTTAGGACACAGTAATGACATTGTCCAAGTTATTTCAATTTCTATTTTAATTTCAATCTTCATTATATATATATAATTATTATTTGTTCACCAAAAGAAATGGATTCCATTAAATTAACTTAAGTACTTGTTTTCATATGACCACACGCACGAGTATAGCATATGGTACTTTCAACCATTCACAAAGAGTTGTTCCTTTTTTCTAAAAATTGAATGTGTTAAATTATGTTGTAATTTATATAATATTTAGGACCTCGTGGAAGATTTATTATCAGTCAATGTCCGTTAATAGCAACAGCTCAGTTAATGTCCTTGGAACTATTTTAGCATGTTTCTTATTGCTTCATTTGACTTATTTGTTTAAATTGATCCTGCACGTTTTATTTTTTATTAATATTTATTTGAGGACCTCATGAAAGATTAATAAAACTCTTGTTTCATTATTTCTATCATTAGTGCTTCCGTGAAGATTACTTTGATTTTTTTTATTTATTTATTTGTGATAATATATATGTCATATATTTAAAAATACATCAAGCACATAAACATACATTAACACAGAAGCAATAACATGTATTTTAAATAATATATCAAACTAGTTAACTGTCTAATATAATATATATTTATCTTGTTACACAATAATAATTTTGAGACATATATATATCACAGGGTAACCCATAAAGTTTTACATTTCCAATGGGGTCCTTTTTTAAAAAAATAATGCCATTGATAAATATATTGGCATTTATTGCAAAACTTATGAAATGATACTTTGTTACTCCTCAAATATATTTAAAATATGTATCACAGCTATAAATCCACATAAATAACAAAGTTTTTCAAAAACTAAATAATTTGATAAAAAATAAATTCACATTCCTCTTCATTTTCCATTTGCACGAATAGATGTTTCTAAATAATAAGGCAGTTAAAATTTATATACTGCCTGTTTTTATTATTTGTTATCATTATTTTGGTTCAGGGAGTCAGGAAATATTAATAAATGTCTTTATTGTTTTTATTTTAATTATAATTATCGGTTTTATTATAATATGTGCTGTATATAAAGATGATGACTGAACTTTGACCGTAATGAAATTAATTTGTCGACAATAAAATGCTACCTCAGAGTGGAAATACAAGCCATACAATACATATGCTTGTCATACAGTTTACTGCCTTATTTCAGCTGTTTATATGTCCGTCACTATCAATGACATCAAGAGTGAATTATTGCATTATATTGAACCTGGAACACTTTTGATAAATGTCCGCTTTGTGAAAATGATACAGAGAGAGAGAGAGAGAGAGAGAGAGAGAGAGAGAGATAGAGAGAGAGAGAGAGAGAGAGAGACAGACAGACAGACAGACAGACAGAGGGAAAGATACAGAGGCAGAGACAGAAGGAAAGAGAGACAGACAGAGGGAAAGAGAGAGAGAGAGAGAGAGAGAGAGAGAGAGAGAGGGAGGGAGGGAGGGAGAGAGAGAATTATTCAAGGCATGTTGGTATAAAAAACAACACTTTATTACGCAGCGGTTTATGGCGGAAATCCGTGTGGCGATGAATCCGTGTGGCGATGAATCAGTGTGGCGATGAATCCGTGTGGCGATGAATCAGTGTGGCGATGAATCAGTGTGGCGATGAATCACGTTTCAGTTTCATTAAGTAAGGAAGACCATTAGAAATAAAATTATTTCAACAAACGACAGGATTTGATTTGATAACTTGTTTACATGCAAACATACGAGTTAGAGTAAACCATAACCCTCGTATTTATACAATAACGTTTTTAAAGTATTTCATAACTGATTGCAAAACTCACGCGTTTGTTTCTAAATAAGACAGTTAAAGTTAATAAATGCACATCGAGATAATGGTACACGTGTGATACAGGGGACAATAGAGAACGTGTCCTATCCGGATGCCCCATTGGCCAGGACATCAGTCCACATTGTCAACCTAAATTTGAAAAATAACCTGTCCGATATACCATCAATGTCTGTGGACAAGTACTTGTAATCTAGAATATAACTTTAGTTTAGAATATTGCCGTAACACTTTGTGCTTACTCATTACTTTGGCACCAAACGTGTGACTGATTATTTCGAAAATTGTTCACAGAATTATGTTGACCAACAACAAATCGAGAAGGAAATACACTTTGTGGTATTCTTTTGTGGATGGGGCGTGAAGTGAGCCATCTCGAATAGCTAAGTCAACTTTATTTTAGTGAAAGGTCCCACAAACAGATACCGAACTGCTGGATAATTTCACATCATCATAAAACATTGTCATATCCACTGTTCTATGCAACAATCAAATATGTGGCCGCCAATAACAGATACTATCAAGAAGTTGTGGTATGGATTCCAGACTGTTTTTTTACATAAATCAATATAGAACGAAGCATTCCCATTTGTAGCATACAGCAAACAAGATAATTCTAGCACTGATAATTACGAAGTTAAATTGATAAAACTGAAAAAGATCCGAATTAAAGATGTTTATGACATCGGTATGACGGTTGTGTAAGAGTCAAGAGAAAGCTATATAGCAAACGCCGCCGTAACATCATCAAATTAAGGGCACTGGTACGTTCACCGGTCTGACATTGTTGAGCAATATTGTATCCTGATTATAAATAAGTCTGATGTATCAAGTCAATCAGTGAACCTAAACAGGTTAACCAAATCCACTTGATTTTATCTAATTTTCTATCAGTTCTATGTTTTATATAGCGAGAATAGAGAACACCAAATTGAGTATTTAAATTTTGTTTATTTGTTTTGGTTCACTGATTGAAGGGTCAATACACTAAAATGCTATTAAGTAAAAACTATCCAAAATCCAATTTCGGTCGACAATTTCAGACATAACCACGAACCAATGACCGTTACACATAAAACTAATCAAAGCCGTGAAGCATGCTTGACTCACGTGGAAAACAAACGACGTGGTAAGATACGAAATTATACGACGATATATTTGATACGACGATAGGATTCTATATATTATGCTACGACGATAGGATACTATACACTATGATACGGCGATATAATACTATACACTATGATACGACGATATAATACTATACACTATGATACGACGATATAATACTATACACAAGGATACTATACACTATGATACGGCGATATAATACTATACACAAGGATACTATACACTATGATACGGCGATATAATGCTATACACAAGGATACTATACACTATGATACGGCGATATAATACTATACACTATGATACGACGATATAATACTATACACTATGATACGACGATATATACTATACACAAGGATACTATACACTATGATACGGCGATATAATACTATACACAAGGATACTATACACTATGATACGACGATAGGATACTATACACAAGGATACTATACACTATGATACGGCGATATAATACTATATACTATGATACGACGATATAATACTATACACAAGGATACTATACACTATGATACTGTGATATAATACTATATACTATGATACGACGATATAATACTATACAGAAGGATACTATACACTATGATAAGGCGATATGATACTATATACTATGATACGACGATATGATTCTATACACAAGGATACTATACACTATGATACGACGATATAATACTATTTACTATGATACGACGATATAATACACTATGATACGATGATATAACACTATACACTATGATACGACGATATAATACTATACACAAGGATAATATACACTATGATACGACGATATAATACTATACACTATGATACGACGATATAAAACTATACACAACGATATTATACACTATGATACGACGATATAATACTATACACTATGATACGACGATATAATACTATACACTATGATACGACGATATAATACTATACACAAGGATACTATACACTATGATACGACGATATAATACTATACACTATGATACGACGATATAAAACTATACACAACGATATTATACACTATGATACGACGATATAATACTATACACAATGATGCTATACACTATGATACGATACATAGGCAAACGTATAAATCTGAACAAAATATTAGAAAGGATAAGAAATTGATCTATATTCATCCATAACACCGAAATACAAGACGGCACGACATCAGATAAATGGATACCGTTCTACGTGTCAAAACAGGTTTCCGTACCTTTTTACTTGTTTGCATGATATAAATAATGTTTATATGATATATAGTTTGTTTTCATCAGATTGAATTGCTGATAAATGTCAGTGTTGCTATTAATGCAAAGAATATCAAGTATAAAATAATAAGCGTTTCCACCGGTTCTTACAAAAATATGTTTGAAAACACAGAAACCGCAACTGTCTGAGCTGATCATGTCAGTTCCTATCCCGCAGCGATGATAAACATTTATTAATAAACAGACTTAACAATGTAACCTTGAACAAAAAACACTCTGATTTATACATATTGTATTGACATATGAACACATATTATATTATATATTATGTATATAAAGCATAAATGATTATGGGAAAAAAGTATGGCTCTAACGGTGACATGTAGTGTTTGTCTCTCACTCATTAAATAAATTACTTAAGAATTACCCCTCCCACCCCCACCCCGACTTACATGACGGAGCAATATTCTAACGCCCAAAAAATCGGTTAGGCATTATTTTTGTTAAAATGCATAAAATTGTAATATTGTCTTGTACATATGTGTACATTGGAATATTTTCATGATTTCTTTCAAGTTTGGATGACAATGGGTACCGTATGGTGAAGCTATAACAGTGTACAGATGCGTAGTGATACACTGCCACAAATGGGCAGAATTGTCAAGCATGAAGGGGGTCGTCAAACCATTGTGAAAGAGCAACCTGGTCAACCTCATGTTTTATCTTCATTATTGGACCAACAGATGGCTATCTATGTCCCACAGGGCACTTTAAGAATAATTGGTAATGTGTCCAGTGTTCCAAAAGTGTATTTCTCTGTCTGTCGAACAATGCAAATGAATTGCTATAGACCAATGCAAAATTAATTGTTGTGTGAGGTGTAAATGATTAAAAAAATGACACACCCGATGTGGACCAAGATCAGTATTCGATGGATCCACAATCTCAAAATCTTATCTGGATATACATTGTTTCCCTCCACCGATACTTATTTGTTAACACACCTATTATATATTAAATGATAATCGTGTTGTACATGGATAGTGTATATCTACCGCCGCCAAATAACTTAGTATACTGAGCCAGGCCCGATTAGCTCAGTCGGTTACGCGTCTGACTATCAATCAACGGGTCGTCAGTTCGAATCCCCGCTCGGCAACAGTCTCTGTCATGATTGATACACGATATTGCGTCTCATTATCATTCGTATCTCACTGCTGATTCAAGTGGGGAAGTTATCAGTTACTTGTGGAGATGGGTGTGCTCGAGTACGGTTTAACCTATCAGGAAACCAGGAAACAGTGGTTAGGTTAACTGACTGTTAACCCTCGATGGCATATAATGACACTTAATATCCAATCAATCGATCAATCAATCAATCAATCAATCAATCAATCTTATATTGAGCTTTTTCCATGTATCTAGTGTTTATTTCACCGTTCAACACTGGCAGCCAACATACGACTAGCCATGTCACGGTTCGAAACAGTTAATCAAAACAAATTTACCTTGAAACAAATTACGACACAATAAAATTTTATTTGACAAGCGTATAACAAATGTCAAAATGACGTACTGCTATCGTTTAAAGGGACACCTGACAATTATCATCTAACTTTTATTTTCTGAAAATAATACATATATACATGATACAAGTATGGAATAAGATTGACTATTGATTGATTGATTGTTTGAATATTTTTATTGTCATTTAATGCCATCGAGGGCAAACAGACGATCAATCAACCTAACCACTGTGTCCTGGGATCCTGAAAGGTTAACCAGAACTTAAGTACACCACATCTCCGCAAGTAATATACAGCTTTTCCACTTGGATCAGCGGTGAAAGTCGAGTGATAATGAGACGCAATTTTGTATAACAATCATCAATGATAATGGACGGCCGGGGTTTCGAACTCACGACTCATTCGAATTTTGAATAAAGAGGGACAACTCTTTTAAATGATTAAAAATATTATGGTCACATATGACAAAATGTATGCAAATATCTTATTTCGATCAGCATAAACCGGTATTTAAGATTAAAATCCAAAGAAATGTCAATTTGTATTTTGTTTTATTCATATTTCTCAAACTAGCGTGAGTTCGCTAGTTTGATAAAAAAATTGTTAGTTATTTCATATTTCGCTAGTTTGATAAAGAAATTGTTAGTACGAGGGGTTATCCAGAAGTTCGTGGACAAATTTCATAATAAGAACATGACATGTCTGATTTATTTGAAGTTTCACATGTATTATATTTAATCTAACGGCACACTGTATGCAAAGTATGAAGGAAATATATATTCAAATATAACAGTAACATGTATTTCAAATATGTCATGTACGCCTATCTGCCGCAGGCCATATTTACGTTACGTCGATTTATTATACAAACACTTTTCCTACTTTTACTCGTTGCTCCATTTATACTGGTTTAGCAACCGGGGAACCCAGCGAGCACTTAAATGCATGCTATTTTTTCTTAATTATCGTGCGCACTGTATTGTAACCTATTCTTAGTTCATGAATTGTATTACGGCAATCCTTATTAAGGCCGTTTTTAACACGTTAACGTGACATTGACGCGATTTTGACACAGGGCGACCACATATGTTATCATCCATTATTGTTTCTCGTTCCTCACTATATCGTTTGTGTACTCTGTAGACTACAAAATGCACTACAAATAACTTTCTCGGAGCTTTACTATACATATCTATCGTCTGAATCAGTGTTTTGCTAATATTGACTTAAACTGTATTACTGTTCGTTGTTTTACTTTTTCATTAGATGCACTATTTGCATATGAATTCATCTATATTTTCAATAGAAGTTGATTTAAACTCTTAACACCTGCGCGCAATGCTGGAATGACAATGTCCTGCAGACATTGATGCCGTGTCCTCTAATTATAAATGATTTACCGCGAGTGTTACGGGAAAATGATTGTTATTATTCACATATTTGTCTGTCGAATTGTTCAACATTTTGAGCTGTAGCACTTATCATGTATGTATGTTGCTAGGGATACCATAACATTATTACTGACATAAGAAATATACTAGATACCGTACATCGATGACAAATACACCGATACTTAAGTTGTGAAAAATATAGCTATACACTTGCATAAATATAGATTTTATTAAATTTATCCAGGAACTTTTGGATTACCCCTCGTAATTTCATATTTCGCTAGTTTAATAGAGAAATTGTTAGTAAATTCTAGTTTGATAAAGAAATTGTTAGTAATTTCATATTTCGCTAGTTTGATAAAGAAATTGTTAGTATTTTCATATTTCGCTAGTTTGATAAAGAAATTGTTAGTAATTTCTTGCACTATGAAGCTTCAACACCAGATCACCACTTCAGTACTATCGATATAACAGAGAGCTCTTTAAGAATATGTTCATATTGACAATTAATTATAAACAAATAAAAAAGTCATACAATTTTAATAAAGGATTTAATTATTGTTACTTATAATAAACATTTGTTTACTACATGACATCGCTGGAAAGATGATTTATTTACTAATATGTTATACACGTGTCGGGAATATAAACGACTTGAACTGCGGTGTATATATATAACGACATTGCTCGGTGCAACCATATGCAATAAATCTGCCAGGATGATTGCTGCGTACTTCGTCATTTGTCTTCTGTTTGTATCACAGACTGAGGGTAAGTTAACACATGTTTGAAATTTTCTTTTTTACTCGTAATTGCAGATTGATGAAATTGATATGTGTTTACAATGACAATTCTGTTTTAATTATTTGCACACTCTTTTGGAAATATACCTGGAGTACAATTTTCGCCGTTGTATTACTTATTTGTTTTATTTATCAAATTATTTTAATGTGTTCTTTTTTTTTTTTTTTTTTTTTTGGTTTGTTGTTCTTGTATTAAAGCAAGTTTTATTCAATTTAATAGCCTTGATTAAAAACGTTTGTGTTCATTGATGCTGGCCAAAATGACGCTAAACATTAAATCAATCAATCAATCAGTCAATCAATCAAAATATGTCCAGTTGAATATGTAACTTATGTTGACAACTAAGTTGCCTCTATAAAATGTATTTAGTAAAATGTGTACATATCTTCATGGAACACATCTTTAGTGTCTAATTATTTGCAGGCTGGAAATATTTTGACGGTCGCAGTATACCATGTATTTGTATAAAAGCTGGTGTTTGCATTTATATAAAAGTTGGTAATTTCCTGCAGTACACCATGGTAAATACCTTGCAGTACTGCCGATTTTGTACAAATGTTGGTAAATACCTTGGAGTACTTCTGATTGTGTACAAATGTTGGTAAATACCTTGCAGTACTTCTGATTGTGTACAAATGTTGATATTGCAGTACTTCTGATTGTGTACAAATGTTGATATTGCAGTACTTCTGATTGTGTACAAATGTTGATATTGCAGTACTCCTGGTTGTGTACAAATGTTGATATTGTAGTACTTCTGATTGTGTACAAATGTTGATATTGCAGTACTTCTGGTTGTGTACAAATGTTGATATTGCAGTACTTCTGATTGTGTACAAATGTTGATATTGCAGTACTTCTGATTGTGTACAAATGTTGATATTGCAGTAATTCTGATTGTGTACAAATGTTGATATTGCAGTAATTCTGATTGTGTACAAATGTTGATATTGCAGTAATTCTGATTGTGTACAAATGTTGATATTGCAGTACTTCTGATTGTGTACAAATGTTGATATTGCAGTACTGCCGATTGTGTACAAATGTTAATAAATACCTTGCAGTACTTCTGATTGTGTACAATGTTCATATTGCAGTACTTCTGATTGTGTACAAATGTTGATATTGCAGTACTTCTGATTGTGTACAAATGTTGATATTGCAGTACTTCTGATTGTGTACAAATGTTGATATTGCAGTACTTCTGATTGTGTACAAATGTTGATATTGCAGTACTGCCGATTGTGTACAAATGTTGATAAATACCTTGCAGTACTTCCGATTGTGTACAAATGTTGATATTGCAGTACTTCTGATTGTGTACACATGTTGATATTGCAGTACTTCTGATTGTGTACAAATGTTGATATTGCAGTACTTCTGGTTGTGTACAAATGTTGATATTGCAGTACTTCTGATTGTGTACAAATGTTGATATTGCAGTACTTCTGGTTGTGTACAAATGATGATATTGCAGTACTTCTGATTGTGTACAAATGTTGATATTGCAGTACTTCTGATTGTGTACAAATGTTGATATTGCAGTGCTTCTGACTGTGTACAAATGTTGATATTGCAGTGCTTCTGATTGTGTACAAATGTTGATATTGCAGTAATTCTGATTGTGTACAAATGTTGATATTGCAGTACTTCTGATTGTGTACAAATGTTGATATTGCAGTACTGCCGATTGTGTACAAATGTTGATAAATACCTTGCAGTACTTCTGATTGTGTACAAATGTTGATATTGCAGTACTTCTGATTGTGTACACATGTTGATATTGCAGTACTTCTGATTGTGTACAAATGTTGATATTGCAGTACTTCTGATTGTGTACAAATGTTGATATTGCAGTACTTCTGATTGTGTACAAATGTTGATATTGCAGTACTTCTGATTGTGTACAAATGTTGATATTGCAGTACTGCCGATTGTGTACAAATGTTGGTAAATACCTTGCAGTACTGCCGATTGTGTACAAATGTAGGTAAATACCTTGCAGTACTGCCGATTTTGTACACATATGTTGGCAGTTTCCTTGCAGTGGCTCTGTTTTTGTATGAATGTTGATAGCTTCCTTGCATTGTACTCTGTATTTAAGATGATGGTAGTTTTCTAGAACGTAACATTTTTTTTCAATAGAAAATTATTAGAATATGTTCACTGATCTCTTATTACCACAAAACATGCCAATATGAAATATTGAAATGGATTTCCTAACTTCACCTGCGCGCCCAGATTTGACTCAAATAATATTCTAGCCCAAATTTGCAATCGCAGTGCATTTTGAGATGTATCAGATGCATCACGTGACTTCAGTTTGATTTTGAATTTATCCGCCCTATTGATAATCCTTGTTGAATATGATTCATCTAAGAAAAAGGGGAAGAGTCCGAGTGCCGATGTGAAGGTCGTCAAGCAGGGTGTGTTAGATATTTATTTTAAGAACAGAAATCCCGATATTTATTTTTGACGACTTGGCAGATTTAAGATTTAAAATAATTCCTTCTTTAGTCATACATGGTAAGTAAATGCTAAGTATTCATTCAGAACTGTAACTTAGTTTTAGGAATCGGTCTAGATATTTTCCGGACACATCGTATTCAATGATGATAGTTTGTATAAAATATCTGTATTACATTTAAAATCGCTTAAGGAAACACAAACAATTTACTATAACCCCATCATTTCAGGAAACCTGATTAGAATCTTTTCTTATAGAGATACTTCAGTTTTCATCAGAAACATCCATCTGAACTTTGAGTGAAATAATTGGCACGGTGGTTTCAAAGAAAAACTGCTGACGGAATGCGAACGATGACGGACAACTCAGCATTGCATTAGCTCATCTGGTATTTGGCCACTCGTGTTTCAAACCGTTGAATGTAAATTCTTAGTCAAATTATTCGCAGATGTAGTATACTCATTTTAACACTCGAAATCTTGTCTGCTTTTTTTTTTCTTTCCAGGGTATTATGTAAAGCATTGTGCTGGCTGTACATGCTATACGCCATACCCACAATGTTGCCATGTGTGTCCACTGTATCCATCATGCAGGAAATGCTGGTGCTATACACCTTACCCACGGTGTTGCAAAGTGTGTCCATTAAAGTGAAACTGAACATAAAGAAAGATTGCTGTCAGTCTGAACATCGAGACTTTTGAGTAAGTATCAAACATAAATTACTTTTATTTCACTATATTTATTTTGAACCTCGTATTTAAATACTTAATATAAGGACTTTGATGATTTGGTATATTTATTGATTGCCAAAATAAGTCATGGTACGTATTGAATGGACGTCTGAAAGAGCTGACATACATATAATCCAGAGATCTTAAAACAAGTAAGGACTATTGTTAAATCTGTACGTCTAATTACACAGTTACGCCCCTTTTTTCCCCCACGGTAGTAAGATTCTTACGCTTAAACAAAGTCATATGTAATTTGGTTTTGAAATATTTTTCAAAATGGTTCATGTTGGTTGTGATTTTTTGCTACAGATGAATAGAGCAAAAGCTGGCATAGCATATAATGTAAATCACTGGTGTTAAAAAGGTGACGTTTTTAGGATTACAGCATATGCATGTATTTATGAGCATATGAAACTTCATTTTAAAAAAAAATCTTAGGGTGTCACTGCACTCTCTTTGAAAAAAATAAGCTGGTCAACCCGCCACTTATTGTGCATTTGTATGTGGGATTACATTCCTGCTATGAAATCTACGTTGAATTTATTTTTACTGTGAAATCCTACACCTTATTTTATACAGAACAAAGAACAAAATTCAACTGTGTAGTGAGACCTCTGTAAGGAAGGAATCAAGGAAGGATAAAGCAGCGTGTGCATATTCATTCCAGAGTCTCAAAATCAACACTTTTTAAACCATTTCTCGACGCAGTTTCACACAAACAAGCTGATATACAATCATTAAGTCTAACAATCGTAATAGCAATTTGCACAAAATTCAGAAACAGCAACGAAACACATGACATGTCAAACGTTGCAATATTTGAAACACATGGCAGGTATGCCAAACGTTGCAATATTTGAAACATATGACATGCCAAACGTTGCAATATTTGAAACACATGACATGCCAAACGTTGCAATATTTGAAACACGTGGCAAGACAAACGTTGCAATATTTGAAACACGTGGCATGCCAAACGTTGCTAAAGTTAATATTTGTTATTCATTGTTCATAATATTTCTATAGCACAGTGTAATATGTGTGTTCTACATTTGCTTATTTGTATTTAATACACGTTTTAGAATACAAATGATACAATACACAATATAAATAAAATAGAAATAAAAAACAAATTATAAATAAAAATAACTGTAACACTATACAACAGAAATGTATGAAGATTGAATACAAATATAAAAAAAAAATATTGACTATTAAAGCATTTCGCATGCCATATAAGCACGTGCTTCCGTACCTGGTTCTCAATGTTAACACATTTGAAGTTGAGCAATACGAGCAGTTACTGAGTTATTTGTTTAGCAAACAAATACTACAACATGGCTCATAATTATAACGTAAGGCCAAAGTTAAAAGAAAAGTTTTAAAACAGATCAGGGCCAAATCATGAAAATGTGTGTATAAATTCCCATGAGTAGCTTCTAGGATATCGGTGTACTGCGTATATAAGAGTTATATATAAGATTTACATGGTTAGTAGCTTAGAATGGCAGCTGTATTTTGGCTAGTGTTAGAAAAGTAATAAGGGAGGCAAATACAGCTGCCATTCTTAGCTGCTAACCGTGTAATTTAGCTATCATAAAATACTATTAATTTTCACAACTTTCTGTTTAAAAGGTGAAAATAAATTTATTCATTGTCATTATTAACAAAATACGGCAGTTGCCGTAAGAAGTTTAAAGTACGACATCGCGTACTGGTGAATCGCCTACTGCAAAAATATTCTTTTAATAATCGATAAAAAATTTAAATAATTCAATGAAATCTTATATTTACCTAATGATTCAATCACAAAGTTATGATTATGTTTTGCTGTTATGGTGTACGTGTCCTTTGAATGGTACGTCTCCTATTTGACCTATATTTTCTTATTCTTATTTGAGAATCTGGTGTTATGACAATATCAAACTACAGATTTGTTGCCAGTTCAAGGTAAATCTACATAACTCAAAAGGAGAGTACTGTTGCTACACCCGTGTATTTGAATGCACTTTGCAATATAGATAAAGCGGGACAGTCGTGTTATGGATAGAGTGTTGACCGCTCTCGCCAGAGGTTGCGGGTTTGATTCCCCGCTCGACCTGATGCCTCTCATAAAACAACACTCAGTACTGGTTCTAATATTAATTTCTCCAGGTGGACAATCTTACTGTTTCCCTCAAGAGAATATAGTATTTATAGAATACTTTCAGAGGTCCTCTGTGGCCAAATGGTCTAAGGCGCCGTCTCAAGAACATTTAACTCTCACCGCTAAGGTTGTTGGTTCGAGTCCCGCTCGCTCCACAGACTTTATGTGAGAAAGTTTCCAGTTACTTGAGGAAGGAAGGTGGTTCTACTCAGATTCATTCTGAGGTCTTCTTCCATCAATAAAACTGGATATACCATATATTATCAAAATGTGCTGAAAATGGTGTAAAAACCGAATTAAAAAAAATAGATGAACACTTTCATAATTTAATTTCTCATTTACGTTATCTTTCGGTCAAAGTCATATTTACATGACGTGTTGCTGTGAATTCAAAAATGATTAAAATCATTTAACATATACCACCTAACGGTCAATGACATTTTACCCTGAGACCCTATCACTGTTGTATCTAGACGAACGACAACACATGGGTCAAATGACATTTACCCAGAGACCCTATCACTGTATCTAGACGAACGACAACACACGGGTCAAATGACATTTACCCAGAGACCCTATCACTGTATCTAGACGAACGACGACACACGGGTCAAATGACATTTACCCAGAGACCCATTCACTGTTGTATCTAGACGAACGACGACACACGGGTCAAATGACATTTACCCAGAGACCCATTCACTGTTGTATCTAGACGAACGATGACACACGGGTCACATGATATTGCTTATCTTGAAAGACTCACTTTTATCTCATGTAATCATTTATCTGTTTCTGATAATCGATATTTTTATTTTACAGACATAAACAACATATAGAAGAGGAATGACGAATAACATGATACACCGATTCATTTCCTCAATTAAAATGTTATTACATAATGATTAAACACTATCTAAATTTAAAATGATGTACGTTTTCAATGATTCATATACATCTATATATAGAATAAGCAAACATGATTTCCTGTCTTTACATGTTAAAGTCTCACTATATGTCGTGTCTGTGTGTTATTTTGTTTGTACAGCGCGTGCTTGCTTGCGTGAGTGCGTGCATGTTTCATTTTATCACCAGTTAAAAAAATGCTGAATTACTTTCCGCCTTAATGGCGTCGATTTGTCATGGTTTACAAAATGACGTTATCTTGAGGCGTTACGATGACAGGCGGAAACTAATATGTGCTCTTTTTTACTTTCCTTATAGAGGTGGTCTGAAAAATAATTTGCAAATGTTACGCACTCAAGCGTTATGTGATTAAAGGAATCTTACAGTCAAGCTTATTCATTATTGAATTTATTTAACTCATAGGCAAAAATGGTATGATGCTCGGTAGAGTCTCGCATAATATGTTTGCCAACTTGTTTAATAAATAAAACAATAAATAAAACTCATGTATATCAGTCTTTTGTATATTAAATCTGCTCTTGATGATGGGAATAATTTTTATCATTAGAATTCCAACTTTTAAGGAAATATAGTTTAACTTCAGAGGAACTGTAATATCTCTCAAGTGTTTTTTTGTGTGTGAATAAATGAATGAATTTATGAATAAATGAATAAATGAATGAACGATGAATGGGCTGGTGTTTTTCTGGCGTACCGACATATGCACGTTATATGACTCCAATAGAAACGAAGATTTCAGATTCACTCTTCATCAACAATAACAACATCATCATACAGATTGGTGACAAAGAAAACAAATCGACAAATGAAAATGCAGAATTAATCTAGACCCTTCATGCCTACAAAATACAGATCAAGTTATACCCAATACTCAATATGTCACTTCCTGAAGTCACGCAGGGTTTGATAATTTAATCACGATACTGAATGTAAGTGGACAAAGTACATTTTAGAAGATCATTCCTAGCCCTTTGCTAAGATTGACAGAGATCATGTTCTTAAGAATATTCTAAGACTTGTACTCAAGAATGAATTTTGAAAAACGAACTTTTTGAAACGAAAATCTGCAAACAGATAATAATATATTATAGTCAAATAAACTCTTACAATTATTGTATCGGTCATGGTGAACGAAATATTAAAGCTTGAAATTGGGATTTTGAAGCTAAATTCTAACAATATTCTCAGGAATTGTTAATGAATACGACCTCTGAACTCACCAAATGCATCAAAACCATATTCTCTCCAGTAAATCGTGATTGCACATCGATTTTAATCTAGCTACAACATTAGGGCCCTTGATGTGTCCCCAGCAACGGTTACTAGGTAGATCGGAACATAGTTACTAGAATCAAGGTATTATATATATAAAGAAGGAAAAGTAACTGATTGAAATTTTGTGAACGTAGTCATGCAAAATGTCTCGAAATTTCGTCAACACTTATCTTCCATTTATCTTAGTAATGCAAATGAAAAATGTTATCGTGCACACTGAAATTACCTAAACAAATCAGACCATTTTCAGCCAATTGGGTTTTATACTGTATAAGTGCTTAATGATTACAAAATCTGTATACTGTAATTAAAGAACAATAACAAAATTATTTAAAATTTTACTTCAAAATTCAAGAACATGTTGCATTACCAAAACATAATGAAACATATGAAATTACATACACCTTACATTATACGTCTAATATATCAGTTGCCTGTGACTTTTGACGGATTAATTTTCCAAATAATTAATTCTTCGCGTGCTTTTTTATCAACATTTAGTCAAGAGATGCAAGTTTTTTATTCATATACAGTCAAACCTGTGTTGGTGGTCATCTCTATTAAGCAATCACTTGTCTTTAACAGCCACATTTTCTATATACCATGTTTATACTTTAGGTTAAAAACAACCTGTATTAAGCAGCCACCTGCCTTAAAAGGTCATTTTTGCGCTTTCCCATTAGTGGCTGCTTAAGACAGGTTTGACTGTATACATAAGTCCTTGTCGATATATTCCTATAATAACCATGCCGTGGATCAGCCAGTGAATAGGGTGTCAGACATAACACATGATTCTGATATTATATTCACAAATAACCAAAACAAGCCTAAAGCAGACAAAATACACAGAGAGTCTTGGTCATAGATACAATCAGACACACAAAAAAACTGAGTCTTACATTAAAACAAAAAGATAGATAGACGGATAGAACATCTCCGATCTCTTTCTATCTTCTAGCACCTTTTCCACATATCAAACTTTACCTGTATTTTATAATTATACGGGTACATGCCATATATTGATTATACACATATACCATTGCAGAGGTAATTGAACGGAAACCACATTTTTAACGAAAATTAAATCGAAAAGGGACAAAAATCTCCTACAAAGGTAGAGAAAATTTAAAGTGAAGAAAGGCGACAATAATTCGATATAATACTGCCATAGGAATGCAACAAATATTTATGCTGAGGGCCTCATGGAAGATTAATAAAAGTCTTTGTTGATATTATGTTTACAATTATTTATGTAAGGGCCTCGTATAAAATTGACCTCAACTGTTTAACAAAGCTACCTCAGAAGGGAAAGGAATACAAGCCAAACCAATGATCATCATGTAGTTTGACTTGCTTATCTCATTTATATTATCATATCTGTGCCACTAAGAGTGATTTAAACCTCTTGCTGAGCCCCAAAAGGAATACACAACTTTTTTAAATAATTTTCTTCTTAACAACATTTTTGTTATTATTTTATTCACAAAAATGAAATTAGAAATTATGTTTGCTCAAATTTTGTTTCCATTATGATAAGGGGAATAACTTCAGTTGAACTGTCACAAAATATTTTAGTTTGTATATAAATAACATGATAGAAAGAATTAAAACAGTTTCATTAAATAAAAAGTTTCATTTGGAGGATTATTACAGAAAATTACGTTCATATTTCTAAATTGCTGTCTGTCCTTTACAATTTTTTGTTATTGAACGGATTTATAATTTCTATTTTTCTTAGACGATTTGTGCTTTTTCAGCATACTATATGTATATTTTTATCGGTATAAAATGAATTTCATCTTCATGATTTGGCTTTAAGTCATTTAATTCTAAGCATCCAATTTGTATGATTAAGAGTTAAATCTTTATTATATGAGCAAGTTTTGGATAATTTGAGTGAAAAAATAATAAGTTCATATTTTCATCATATTCTTACTTGTGCTCACGTATGTAAAATATATACTAACGGTAATTCAGATTAAATAAGGAATACGTATTGACATGAACCAGTACAGTATATTCTTATACTTTTTGAAGATCCAACTGTTCAATGTTTAACAAACTTGAAAAGTGGTTTCAGTGATATCACTAAAACAAATACATGTAGTGAGTGGACAATGACGACGAAGAGCTTGCTACAAGGATAGCACAAATGGTATTTGCTCAGGAGAGCTACAAGATATAGTTCAGTTGAGTTTTGCTCCAAGTGAGCTAAAAATAAATACAGGTATGCAAATGTATGAAGATTTGAATGTTTATATGTCATCGCCTCAGTTGTGTGTTCGAGCCCAGTGTGGTAATTTCACTTTAGAGAAAAAAAGATTCTTGTTACATGCATTACAATGATGGTGGATATAGCTCAAGTCTTCCTCAGCCATTATGAGCTGGATGCCTAATATGGCCTTAACATGGTATGTTGAAATAACGTATTTACAAGCTGAATATACTGGTCTAATGGATTCATTTGCCTGGTATATGTCGAAAAAATGAACTTCCTCTCATCATCAACTCTACAGTCGAAGGTCTTGTACAGTTTTCATGGGTAATTTAGAATGAATGATTTGATCCATCCAATACGTCTTGACTCGCAGTGCATGTGTGTGTGCATGCATGCATGCGTGCGTGCGTGCGTGTGTGCGTGTGTGTGTACGTACGTGCGTGCATGTGTGTGTGTTTAAATAATAACACATAAAAGTAAAAAAACACAACAACATTGGCGTAAATAACGACCATATTTCCTAAGAAATGAGTAAAATTCAGCAGTTGGTCTTCATGATATCAAAATGTTTTCGGAACGGTTCCCGTATCTGAATAGCTGGTTAATAAAGTAGAATTACCGCCACCATCAAGACAGGTGTACCAATTCTCACACACTACCCACAGGTTGCCTCTCTCTAATAATCAAAGTGCTTTTACGCCAACAAAAGTATCGTTTACCTACAAAACACTTATAATTACGTAAGTTACTCAAAAAGGCAAGTCGTTCCATTTAAAAGGAAAATTAAGTATTGCCATATGCACTGAATAACGCCATTTTCAACACATGACAGGTTGTGTGTGGCGTATACATGTTTAATGGTAGAGGAAGGCTTATTAAACAATCTGATTAGAACCACAAGTCCTTCGCAAGTAATTGGAACAGTTTTACACATACATATATGTTGAACCAAGTTCGGACCCACGACCTCAGCGATTGAAGGAATGTTGTCATAAGATAACAGAGCCGTAGACCATTCCATACGTATTAAGATAGTTTAGTTTAAACATATTTTATTTCAAATATTTTGAAATGGGGTTTGGCCACAAGTTCTTCCAACTTAGATTCGGCCCACCCCCTACAAGTAACAATTTTACAATGTATAACAAAACAAATTACATGTTTATGCTAATATACACATTATAAACATACAGTAGGTGATTGAGTGAGAGGAAGAAATAGTGGGGGGGGGGGGGGGGGGGGGGGGGGGGGGAGAGAGAGAGAGAGAGAGAGAGAGAGATTTTATAAGCAGATAAAAAAAAAGAAAAAAAAGTTTATGATTATATGTTCTTGTCTCCCTTATGACAGGCATTCTCAGATATCATAACTTTGTGTTTGGACAGAACATACTAGAACACAAACGGGTGTGTATTTTTAACTTAATATATAATATATTTAAAATCATTTATTATTTGCAATAATTATTATTATTATTATTCGTTCAACTGTAAATCATTTAATGAAATTTCCAGATTACGTATTAAGACAACACGACTCTTTAGTTTGTAATTTTTGCATGATATGAAATGACAACACAAGTAGAAATTAAATATTATGTATTCTATTTCATTTGAATGGAAGTTTTGGAATGTTTATGGTTTCTAAGTTTACTGTAATGCAGCGACATTATTATAAAATATAACTACGTATAACTGATAACATGCTATATTTAAATGCTTAAATTAAATTCTGAATCGGTTAAACTTTGAAATTAAAGTATTTCAAATGTAAATAAAATGTGTATGTGTGTGTGTGTACGTGTGTGCACGCGTGCGTGCGTGCGTGTGCGTATGTATTATAGTAAAATATATAAGTATTAAACTTATTATTTTGGACAAATCGGATAAGATCGCCAATCTGGTAAGAAGGTATTTTTATGTGTTGCCTTTCAATGGCTGACTAAAATCAGTCTGAACATATCGGGCAACATTTTCCTATCGGTGTTTGGTAGTTGCCACTGTCACATTTTGGCTGTGCACATTTCACATTCGAACATTTGGGACATATTGGACAGCATTTTCCTTTCGGTTTGTAGTAGTTGTCACATGGCGGCTTTGCGCATTTTACAGTCGAACAATCGGGACATATCGGGCAGCATTTTCCTTTCGGTTTGTAATAGTTGTCACATGACGGCTTTGCACATTTCACAGTCGAACAATCGGGACATATTGGGCAGCATTTTCCTGTCGGTTTGTAGTAGTTGTCACATGACGGCTTTGCACATTTCACAGTCGAACAATCGGGACATATCGGGCAGCATTTTCCTTTCGGTTTGTAATAGTTGTCACATGACGGCTTTGCACATTTCACAGTCGAACAATCGGGACATATTGGGCAGCATTTTCCTGTCGGTTTGTAGTAGTTGTCACATGACGGCTTTGCACATTTCACAGTCGAACAATCGGGACATATCGGGCAGCATTTTCCTTTCGGTTTGTAATAGTTGTCACATGACGGCTTTGCACATTTCACAGTCGAACAATCGGGACATATTGGGCAGCATTTTCCTGTCGGTTTGTAGGGGTTGTCACATGACGGCTTTGGACACAAAAATTTAAAACATGGCGCTGCAAATGAATGAAATAGAACATGGAATACATTAATTTACATTGATTGCGAAATAATGCTATGGTTCATCGAAGAACAATATAAAATAGTTCTCGGAAAGATATAACCCGAAGAAGTATTAAGAACTCATCACATTGAATTGTAAAGAGGCCTCAACTATTCCTTGGGTTTTAGATTTAATTTTCACATCAACAATGCAGCTGTATATTTATATAACAACTTATCTTATATGGATACTGTTCTATATTATTGCTATATTAAAGTGATAAACGATTACAACGGAAAAATAGGAAAACGTTGACGAGAGTATTCGTGGTTAACTACACAGTTACGCCCCTTTTTTCCACGGTAATGATTCTTCCGCTTAAAAACAAGGCCTATGTAATTTGGTTTTGAAATATTTTCAAAATAGTTTATAGTAGTTTTTATTTCTTGCTGCAGATGGGTAAAACAAAAATTGGTATAGCATATACTGCAATAAGACATCACTGGTGATGAAAAAGTGACTTTTATAGGATTTCAACATATGCATGTATATATGAGCATTTGAGGACTTCTTTTTTTTTCAAAAAATCTCAGGGTGTCACTGCACCCTCTTTTAAAAAAAAAAACGTGGTTATCCTACCAGTTATTGTGCATATTTATTTGGGTTTACATTCCTGCTATGAAAAAAACTTTAAAAAAATTCTATGTGGAATTCTTTTTTACCATGGAAATCCTAGATCTTATTTTATATAGAACAAAGAACAAAATTCAACGTTGTAGTGTGACCTTAAGATTTACTACAATAACTGACTGCTATACTAGGCCTACTGCGTACCATGGCCAATGACACAAAATATCATTTGCTAGCACAAAGTTTATAGATTTAACATGCAGAAACTTACAGAGCTGCATGCATTACCCAGTAAACCGTTTATATATCAAATTAGATTAATATTTATGGGGACAATTTGGAATTCATGGCCGCTATAAACTCGTCGTAATAGTAAGTGTTCATTAAGTAAAAAAATAACAATAAAGAAACCCAAATAGTGCTAAACGTCATTTGACTGACAGTTTATGTAACTTTTGGCGGAGCTACGATGAAAACTGCGATGATTAACGTTTGATAGTTGATGTTTGCTAAGGCCATTTCTAAGCCTAGCTCGCGCAGCTTTGTAGTTTGTAAATGACTCGTTAAGAATTTAAAAAAGGGCAGAGTCTGTGCAATGTCATTCATGCATGTGCAGTGATGACTAACTTCTTAAACACTAAATTACTGAGGTATAAATTGTATAAAGTCAGCATATATTTACTCACGTCATGGTATTGAACAGAGAAAGATAGAATTTACAAATCATTAAATACAAATGAGACAATAAAGAATAGAAATGAAATAATAGACAAAATAAATCAAGATTTATTAAATACAAATGAGCAAAGTATAGAATATAAATGTAGCAATACACAATACACCTGTTTGAAGATTTAATACAGGTATAAAAATAATGAATATTCTAACGTTTGAAATATGCCATATTGTTAGGTCATAACAGACGTCATCATTATTTCACTTATTTGGGATTACACCTCACCTAGGAAAATGAATTGATGCAAATCAACGTCTCAAATAA
Source organism: Panopea generosa (assembly GCA_029582155.1). Lineage (NCBI taxonomy): Eukaryota > Metazoa > Mollusca > Bivalvia > Adapedonta > Hiatellidae > Panopea > Panopea generosa. Next base: position 64,111,859 of record CM055898.1, on the reverse strand, counting down.
AAAGAATATTGCACAGTAGATCTTCAAAATTTAACAGAATTCCAATTTGCTGCTAGCTAGTCAAGGATGTTTGAATATGTAAGTACTGCTACAAATGTTAGACATGACCATTAAAGTACGATGGCTGATACTGGCCAGACATGACAATAAAGGAAGTCCAAAATACTTACTTGTTATGAATACATTCAGACAAGAATGATTAAAATGATTAAAACAGAACAAACTTTGAATAGAAAATTGTTCGATAAAATACGAATATGGTTTATGTCGTCATTATACTTTAAGATATAAGTTATAAAAGTTTAAAGTGTAACATATATTTTAAACACACTGTACAAAAATATGTTTAGTGTAGCTGAGCTAAAGAGAACCAGTTTGCATTCCATTGGTACCACACAATGATAACAAAATGATAGCAATACTTAATTTTGAGGGATACACTTAACATAGATGCTGAAGACGAAATATTCTGAGACTTACATTCTTACATTCTTGAAGGTATCATTAACTATGCTCTTGATATTATATCTAAATTGTCTAAACAATGGATGGTGAATTTTAATCTGAACAAAACTGAAGCTATGTTCTTCTCTTTAAGAAAACCTGATAGACTACCTAATATTATGTTTGAAAATACTTCTTTACAATTTGTTAATTCTCATAAAACATCTTGGTGTTACTTTAAGCCATGATGGTGCTTGGTCAACACATATTGAATGCATATTACTTACTGCTTCCAAGACAATTATATGAGACGTTTAAAATTCACAATTGGAAGAAATGCACTCATTCAAATGTATATATCGTATGTGCGTCCAATTCTAGAGTATTGGGATGGTTGCACAGTTCACCTCACATACTCAATAGAAAAACTACAAAACGAAGCAACACGAATGACACTGGACTTACCCGATCAGTATTTATTAAAATACTGTATACTGAATGTGGATGGGAACCACTTAAAAAGAGGTGAGGAATTCTCAAATAATACTGTATATAAAAATAACAATTAAAATATGATTATCTAATTTGAAAAGTAGACTAGAATTTGGGGTAACAATGTCATATTTTTGGAGCACATGTTCACAATATTATGAATAAACACTCCGAAAAAAAAAAAAGATATTAAAATAGATCGAGAACTATTTACGATCTCCATAACTTGGGCTCCAATGGTTTACCCGGCTAAAAATATCGTGTACTCAGCATCTTAAAAAAAACACTGTTTCAACAATCATTTTGTAATTCCTTATTTAAAAAGCAGATGGTAACTAACATCATATAGTTCTATCTAAAAGTAATAGAAAATAAATAGATATTAGCACCGAAATCTTGAAACTAATCAATACGACAGTGTTTGATAACCATAAATTAATTAAAAATAACAACTGTTTAGAGAGAAACTCATTAAAAACGCTAGAAAAGCATGTTGAACAAAGATTAACATCACAAAAAAGTAAAACTATACGTCCAGTAGGAGAAAAAACATCCAAAGGACAATCACCACACCAACATGAACGAAACAAAAACACAGTACGTACATACGGAACTCGCAGCTGTATTTCAAGAAATTTAACTCTTTCCTTCCCCTTTTATCTGGTTTCTTGTTCAAATATAGCAACATACTTACGAAGGCATGCTTTCTTGGTGCACGAGACTATTCCATTATAACACCTGCACGAGTTACATCTGTCTTTAAAGTGTTCTCCACTGGAATACCACTTGACTTTGTAAAAGCATTTTCGACCTGAAATCATTACGTGATATATATATCATTCTAGCATGTGTCCTTCCTCTTCCTAAAGCTCTCGCAATATCTCGTTTTCAATTATCTTAAGCATGAAAAGTATTCGTTTGTTTCTCATTTGTTTATGCCCAACAAAGTGTTATTGTAACCAACTTAATTAATGATGTAAATAATGAGACTACAATTATATGATTAAATTACTTACCACAGAATATTTTATAACATTGTATCCCTTGTCGTGTACACCTACACAAGCTACAACCACGTATGAAAATCGACCCTAGCCTGAGCCACCTTTTGTTGTAATAACAGCCGGCTGAAAGTAGTAATACAATCTAGCGTATGTATTTTTTAAATATAATGATATCTAATAAAGGAATAAAACACACAAAAAAACAACAAACAAAACAAACAATGAACGTAACGAAAAGACGAAAATGCCGAACGTTATTCATGAGTGGCCTTGTAACGCGCAACAACCTTCACGTCCAATTACACAGAAAGTTCTCAAAAAACACTGAATAATCTCCATGATTCCAGTAAACCAAAAATAATGACACCAATGGGTCAATTACGTGGCGACATTTTACGACCGACTCTCAACACGTAAGACTAGTGCTGTGATAAACAATCATATCTGATTAAAAAAAACATTGGAATCACAAAACGTAGTCTAAAGAAGAAAATATGAGAAAATACTTTTCCTTTTCATTCGCTGTTGTTCTCTAATCTAATTTCAAAAACAACGTGATTTTCTGGTGCATATATCTTACGCGGCTGATTTTATAAAAGTAAGTCTCTGCCTTTCAGTAGTTTTGCAATATCAGTCGACCCATTTCTGTGACGTTTGATGGAATACCATTACGTAGTTTGGCAGAATCTGTTGACTCACTTCTGTGACGTTTGATGGAATACCCTTACGTAGTTTGGCAGAATCTGTTGACTCACTTCTGTGACGTTTGGTTGAATTCCCTCAAGTAGTTTTGCAATATCAGTTAACCCACTTCTATGACGTTTGGTGGAATTCCCTTAAGTAGTTTTGTAGGATCAATTGACCCATTTCTGGGATGTTATGTGGAATTCCTTTAAGTAGTTTTGCAGTATCAGTTGACCCTTTTCTGTTACGTTATATGAAATTCCCTTAAGTAGTTTTGCAGTATCAGTTGACACTTTTCTGTTACGTTATATGGAATTCCCTTAAGTAGTTTTGTAGTATCAGTTGACCCTTTTCCGTTACGTTATATGGGATTCCCTTAATTAGTTTTGCAGTATCAGTTGACTCAATTCTGTGACGTTTGGTGGAATTCCCTTAAGTAGTTTTGCAATATATATAAGTTTACTCAATTCTGTGACGTTTGGTGCAATTCACTTAAGTAGTTTTGCAATATTAGTTGATTCAATTCTGTGACGTTTCATTGAATTCCCTTAGGTAGTTTTTTCAGAATCATTTGACTCATTTCGGTGACGTTTGGTGGAATTATCTTTGATTAGATTTGCAATATAAGTTGACCGACTTGTGTGACGTTTGGTGGAATTCCCTTAAATAGTTTTGCAGGATCAATTGACCCATTTCTGTGACGTTTGGCAAAATTCCTTAAGTAACATTGCAATATCAGTTGAACCACTTCGGTGACGTTTGTTAGAATTCCCTTAAGAGGTTTTACAATATCAGTTGACCCTTTTCTGTGACGTTTTGTGGAATTCATTAAGTAGTTTTGCAAGATCAATTAACCCACTTCCGTGGCGTTTGATGGAATTCCCTAAGTAGTTTTGAAATATCAGTTTACCCATTTCTGTGGCGTTTGGTGGAATTCACTTAAGCAATTTCGCTGTATCAGTTAAGCTACTTCTGTGACGTTTTGTGAATTCCCCTTAAGTAATTTTGTAATATCCGTCGGACAACATATATGATGTTTGGTGGAATTCCATATCAGTTGACTCACTTCTGTGACGTTTTGTGGAATTTCCTTAAGAAGTGATGCAGTATCTGTTAACACACTCCTGTGTCGTTTGGTAGAATTCCCGTAAGTAGTTTTGCAATACCAGTTAACCTACTTCTGTGGCATTTGGTTAATTTCCTTAAGTAGTGATGCAGTATCTGTTAACACACTCCTGTGGCGTTATGTAGAATGCCCTAAAGTAGTTTTACAATACCAGTTAATCTACTTCTGTGGCGTTTGGTTAATTTCCTTAAGAAGTGATACAGTATCTGTTAACACACTCCTGTGTCGTTTGGTAGAATTCCCGTAAATAGTTTTGCAATACCAGTTAACCAATTTCTGTGGCGTTTGGTTAATTTCCTTAAGTAGGGATGCAGTATCTGTTAACACACTCCTGTGGCGTTATGTAGAATTCCCTTAAGAAGTTTTGCAATACCAGTTAACCTATTTCTGTGGCGTTTGGTTAATTTCCTTAAGTAATGATGCAGTATCAGCTGTTTCACTTATGTGACGTTTGTGGAATATCAGTTAACCCATTTCTGTGGCATTTGGTGGACTTCCCTTAAGCAGTTTCGCAGTATCAGTTAAACTACTACTGTGACGTTTGATGTACTCCTCTTCAGTGATTTTGTAATATCAGTTGACCTACTTCTGTGACGTTTGTGGACTTCCCTTAAGTTGTTTTGCAATATCAGTTAACCCTTTTCTGTGGCATTTGGTGGACTTCCCTTAAGCAGTTTCGCAGTATCAGTTAAGCTACTTCTGTGACGTTTGATGTACTCCTCTTCAGTGATTTTGTAATATCAGTTGACCTACTTCTGTGACGTTTGTGGACTTCCCTTAAGTTGTTTTGCAATATCAGTTAACCCTTTTCTGTGGCATTTGGTGGACTTCCCTTAAGCAGTTTCGCAGTATCAGTTAAACTACTACTGTGACGTTTGATGTACTCCTCTTCAGTGATTTTGTAATATCAGTTGACCTACTTCTGTGACGTTTGTGGACTTCCCTTAAGTTGTTTTGCAATATCAGTTAACCCTTTTCTGTGGCATTTGGTGGACTTCCCTTAAGCAGTTTCGCAGTATCAGTTAAGCTACTTCTGTGACGTTTGATGAACTCCTCTTCAGTGATTATGTAATATCAGTTGACCCACTTCTGTGATGTTTGGTTGAATTCCCTTAAGTAGTATTGCAGTATCAGTTTGGGGCAGAATTATCAGTTTTGAGTATTCGTTTGTAGCATTTGGTTATTTTAAATAGTTATAAAAGTTATATCATCACATATTTAAGTATACATATTTTCAAATTGAAAACTCAGAAAACATATAAAGGTATTTGATGAAGTAAACTTTTCCGTAATGGATACTTTATTTAAAATAATTTATTTTGAAAGTCAAGCCTCATCTCCTTAAACGATATCCTTAAACGGCAGAGTTGTTGTCATGAGTCAATAAATATGTAGAGAGTGTGACAACGTGATTTACCTTGATAAAACATGACTAATTGCAAGATTGAACATACAGTCCAGTTAAACAGTGTGTATCACTTTCATTCGATTTAAGATATTTTTCAAAACAGCCTATGGTCTTGCCAGGTCAGTGTAAGATGTACATTTGACGGAAACAGTTGTTTGCAGAGGTTTAAATTGTGTATTCATACACATGTTAACATTTGACGTTAGACTAATGTCTACATTCATTTGTATAATGTGAAACGTATCAGTCTCAATAACCTAATTTTGTAATAATTAATATTCTATTATATTATATATTTTATGATTAATTTAGTAGGATATTATATTCAAAGAAAAACAATAAAATGGTGACTGGGAAATTAAAAAAGAAATGCCAGTAACATACCTAAGATCTTTAAAAACGCAATATGTCTTAATATTGAATATATTTTATCCCAGACCTGCTATCATCTTTATCGGTTCATATATGATTAACATTTTAAATTTGTCACGGTTTTAAAGTGATGGTATTGTTAGAATAAAATCGAAAAACGTGGTAAGACAAATTTTTTCTTAATTTATAAATCATTTCATATTATGATTTGGTACAAAACCCGTACTTACGTTTTCAAAGTATTTATGTATATATAAACTTATATGAAAACGTCTCCAAAATTTTATAGTGTGGCTTATATAACGCAGTGTATGTTGTAACTTGACATTGCTGCGTGAAGTGATCAACTGTGTGACTGGTTGACCAATCCGCTTTTGATGTACGTGCCGGACTGGTACTCAGATATACGTTATATATATATATATATATGTCGCTGGGGAGCTAACGTTGAATCGATGAATTTATGAGGAAAAAATTACAAAGGATTTACTTACGTCTTGATACACGCCATGCATCTGCCACACATATACATGTCAGTATTAACGTCACGACTACAGTCAACCGCATCTATCGGAATAAAACAACATTGGAACAACTGTAATGGTAACTGATGGAATGATACAAGAACAGTCAACCGCATCTATCGGAATAAAACAACATTGGAACAATTGTAATGGTAACTAATGGAATGATACAAGAACAGTCAACCGCATCTATCGGAATAAACAACATTGGAACAATTGTAATGGTATCTGATGGAATGATACAAGAACAGTCAACCGCATCTATCGGAATAAACAACATTGGAACAACTGTAATGGTAACTAATGGATTGATACAAGAACAGTCAACCGCATCTATCGGAATAAAACAACATTGGAACAACTGTAATGGTAACTGATGGATTGATACAAGAACAGTCAACCGCATCTATCGGAATAAAACAACATTGGAACAACTGTAATGGTAACTGATGGAATGATACAAGAACAGTCAACCGCATCTATCGGAATAAAACAACATTGGAACAACTGTAATGGTAACTAAAGGATTGATACAAGAACAGTCAACCGCATCTATCGGAATAAAACAACATTGGAACAACTGTAATGGTAACTGATGAAATGATACAAGAACAGTCAACCGCATCTATCGGAATAAAACAACATTGGAACAACTGTAATGGTAACTGATGGAATGATACAAGAACAGTCAACCGCATCTATCGGAATAAACAACATTGGAACAACTGTAATGGTAACTGATGGAATGATACAAGAACACCCACAACGCATTGAATAAGAAAAGCAACACCGCTACATATACACAGAAAAAATGAGAACATGGGTTAAAACATTTGATTGGCAATATTGAAACTGTCATCAGACAGCTTGAACCTTGTTTACGTGTCTACCTATAACCTCTCCGGTTAAAATGAAAAAAGGAAGTTATCCAATTTAAGTTCAATAAATAAAATATATCCAATGAGAGGCATCTCTTTCCCAAAAATAATACGGTTTACTCAATTATGTTTTCTTTCATAAGAAATATATTACGAAGCACTGGAAATACGATTATATGTAATTAAAAATACGAATAAGGTTATAAAAATACACTTACCTTAAAATATCAGAAATCGGATAATATTGAAAGATATCGACGTCGCCTATTAGTGTCTTTGCTGAGCTTTAACGCTGATTGATGAAAATAAATGCAAACTACTAATTTTTAACAATGCATTAAATTTTATATTTTCAACTGAATATTTACCCATGGCTAACCAAGAGTATATCCGCGTTTACAGCTGCATAAGAAAACTATTTTTGTATTATATATACTAGTTGTGGGCTTTTATACACGAAAGACTGGTTTTACATCATTTGGGCGTTGTACACATATATGATGTGCATGTGTATTTCTGTATCGCTTACGATGATATTTTAAAATCAGCTCAACGCACTGTTTATCTAAATATACTTTCGTATATATGTAGTTATAAACAATAGTCGAAGTGGGCCTCACATGCAAAATGTTGTGTGAGAAAACTCGTTCCCACCCAAATTCATTCGTTGTTGTTTTTGTAAAGCAATTATATAGGACGTATGTGAAATTTGATCATGGAGCAATAATCATTATGTAGTATATATAGATGAAGGGTCCTACATTAAAGCGGCATAACCAGTAAGTTATACCATTTTATTGCAATAAATAACTGGTTTAAAGTAATATTTAGCTTAAATTGTGACTATCTTGGCCATAGCTTGTGCAAAATATCGTTGTTTATAGTCAAAACACGTCGTTAAGCTAATTATTTACGCTGATATTTGTATTAGACCCGACCTGTGGAAGAAAGTAATGATTTAGCATTTCTAATCAGAGTTATATACGTAAACGTCCGGAAATGTCCGGGCAATGTCGGTTAAACCCGGGTCTGCAGTTAAGTTTAAACTTAAGTTTATACCGCCGATTTTTTTAAATTCCTACATAGCGAAGCGGTTAGGTTGTCGTTCGGGCGCTACGACTAAATGTCACGCGAACCGAAGCCCTTTATAGTAGTTCAGTATTAGTATTAATTTGTAATAAAACACCTATAATGAAATGTGATTATTTCTAATGCCAAGACAATTTGAAGTTTCTTTCCCGTCAAGTATATTACTTTTTTTAAACATTTGTGTGTATGTGTGTATTTATCAACTTTCATATCTGAATTATTTAAAGTGCAAAAGGCATGTATGTTTGTTTTGCAAATATATACAGTCAACCAGTTTTTTAGCCAGTCAAGTGAAGGAGCTTTTACGAAAGATTGCATAATAAAGGTTAATTTTCTCTGAAATCATAGAATGGGAAATAGCAAATGTGGCTGCTTAAGACAAGTGGCTGCTAAATAGAGGTGTCCATTCAAATACATGTGACGACACCCTTAATTTGACAAAGCATGTCGAAATTTACTACTTTTTATTAAATATGAATATGGTTGGAATTCATTTAAATGTAGTCAACACACATGTGAAATTTCATTTACAAATGCTAGTAGTTACTTAGATCTGATACAGGAGCTTACTATATAATCTTTAACCGATTTTTTATACTTATGGAACTGGCCATACTTCTGCCTAAATGTTAATGGATACGCACATAAAGTTTCATTGATTTTTAAATAGTAGTTATTGAGATATGCATGCTAAAAAAAATTAGTACAGTACGTAATTTTCCCTTTCTTTTAAAAGTGAAGCTAGTACTACAGAGATATTTATATCTATAGATAGTATTACGTTTAAGGGTGTAAAAGTGCAACTGAAACGCAAACACGAGAAAAATGTGATTTTAACATTGCCTTTAAGTAAATGCAAGTTCAAACTTAGGTAGAATTTTGTCAAACACAGTTTCTGGCATAGTGATCGCTGGTGATGTCGTTGAATGTTACACCAAAGAAAGTTGTCAGCGCAGTCACATCTTTTAGGAAACACATGTTGATAACAACGTTGAAGTCAAAGGAGACGCATTTGAAGAGTGTCGCAGCTATACAGAAAGAGGCACATCTCTCAGCGGTAGTATCGACAATTTGTTCTTGGAAGCCTAAGACGGACATTTGTGGATGCCTCTGGAAGGTGCTGCCAAGCTGAGTACATGCTGAAACACAGAATCAAGATAATTTAATTTAGATAAAAAGCTAATATAATTTTATTTACTTTCATGACGTAATTTCTTCTTCAAATATGTATAAAACTGAATCGTTAATTTTCATTGAACGCTTACCAATGAACGTTCATTTGAACGCTTACCAATGAATGGTCATTTTTAGAGTTTCCAGTGGATCCTTATAGATAGTATTAGTTTTTTTGTGAAGAAAACAGTGTTTTGAAGAGAATACGACAATAGCAAACAAAAGCAGACATAAATTTAAGCAAAGCAGTCGTACAGTGGATAACGTCTTGACCGCTCAAGCCATCGGTTATTGCCGATATCACTAAAAACAACACTCAGTACTTGTTCTACCAAGGAAGCGAATTAGAGTTAGAGAGCGACTTATGTAAGTTATGAGCTTTCTTCCCGCTCGTTTTTGGTATACCCGGCACTAAGCATGTCTTGCTCAAGGACATCACATAGCTGTGGCGGGGATGGGGGATAATTCCCACGACCTTCTGATCACTTGAAATAAACTTCCTTTTTTCATTATGACATTAATATCAGTGTTATTTTCATAGCAGTATATCGATTAAAGATATCAAAATAAATGTTGAAAATGGATTTTTCTACATTGGCCTACGCGCCCAGCTTATTCTTAAATATTATTCTCAATTAGAATTAGTGCTTTGCATTTTGGAACATATCAGATGAGAACCATGCATTGTTGCACTTTCCATGTTACAATGCAATTCGTAAATATTTACTTTCTCAAGTCTGCAAATAAAATAGAAAGGTTTCTCTATCAAATGATTTCGATACAATAGCTTTTATACTGTAAAGTCCAGAAATTGGTAATTTGAGTACCATAACCTGGCGCATGCATGTATATTATATAGGCCTTTATCGATATAAGGTTTTAAAATTATCGGGAAAACGACCGAAATGAACGAGGACGTTGCCGAATATAAATTGTAAATAACCGATATTAAAGTAGCAGGTGGTTATTTTAAGAAATACACATTTCAATTTTAAATTCAAGTTTTTTATTGTGTCTGTTTAAAAAAGTATATTATAGATATATAGTCGATATATAGTCGATAGAAATTGATTAAACGCAGTTACATATTTAATATAGATCAATATCTTTTGCTATTATTATTATAGTGTCTTGAAGATCTGAACCTTAATTTTGAATTATGTTATTGAAATACAGCTAATAATAAAACATACTTCTAAATAATGGTTTAGTTACAGTAAGTATTTACAGGTAATTAGTTTGATCAGTGTTTCCCAACAGATGAATGGTTTCTCAAATAAATTGGTCTGTCCACGGCTAACACCTGCCATGAAAGTTAACGTTTTGGTAAGGCCCGATAAGTCTAATTCATTTATCACATGCTTTGCTATGTATTTTCTGATATAAAATGGTACATGTCCATAGACGGAAAAAGCGGTTTTACTTGTATAGTATACTTATACTCCATTTTCGTAGGTGTTCTTTTATATTCACTTGTAGACGTTACAGACCAACTAGCGCTGATCGGGACCTTACACGTATTAACCTTACGTGTTTTTACTTATCAGTAAATGTATGTTAATAGGTTATCCATATATTACATTATCAAAAACATAGAAAACTTAATTTGTTATAGACACACAAGAATTATAAAGACAAATAACTTACAGTCTGTGTGTATACAAGAGTCCGATCCCGGATCGTAACTATACCCAGGACCACATACACAAACGGAAAGTATACTCTCACAAACAAACTGCCCGTAACAATGGCTGTCAAAACTGCAGCTCGCCTGGTATACTGAAAACAATAAAAATACGTTGAGTAAATGCATCTTACATAATAATTTATAGAGTTACAGATATGCGACATCACGGGTAATATTTATTCCTTTTCTTATTTTTTTATCAGTCATGATTTACAATGAAGTGTTCTAAACTTAGCTCAAAGCATACCAAGACAATTTGGCTACGTCGTATAGCAGATCACGGTTATTAAAGGCAAGAAACCGACTGGTGCATCGGAGGCATTCAAATATCAACATACTCCAGTTATAATTCGCGGTGAATTTGGGGAACAACGAAATGACAACTCAAGTCATGATATATGTTATTAAAAAGTGTTTAGATAAATGGTACCATGTGTAATAGCGACGGTGAAATAAAAGATGACAATTTCACACTACATGTATATATTTCTAAAAACTATTATAGACGAAGGCTTTCTTAAGATAATTCACAAAAATGTAATTGCACTATATATGAGACCAAAATATAGATGAAGTGATAATGCCATACTGCCATGATAATCAAAGCTGAACCGGATAATTCCGGTAGCATAATTCAGTGAGTCCAGGATTATAACCAAGTGACATTAAATGTTAATCTTTACCGTTAGTTGTTTAAGTTCTTATCAATAGTAGTATCCTCCCACTCACCCCCCCCCCCCCCCCAAAAAAAAAAACAACAACAACAACAAATAACACAACAAAACAACAACACAACATACAAAAAACAACAACAACAAAACATACAGATGTAAATCATTACATAGAGCAAAAAAACAATAGGTATGTAGGAAACAACAAAGAGCGAAGCGTCACATCTTTAGTTGTAGCGAATGCTAGAAATTTGTATCTCTGCAATCATTCAAGATATAAGAGCATTATAAAATTATTACAGTTTTTATACGTGTTACATGTAATTCTCAACAATATCAAAGTATTATTATCAAAGTGCATGTGTTACTCTCAGGTAAAATATACATATATGTGGTATTTTGGTGCATCGGCTTTCGATATAAATATCTGCACCTTTAATGTTTCTCTGTTTTTTTGGGGTTTTTTTTAGAATGGGTTATTCCAGGTTATATATGGCTTATCAAGTTTTACTGGTGGAGGAAAACCTCGGACTGAGTCAGACTGAGTAGAACCACCGCCGTTCTGCATGTAACTGGAAACTTTCTCACATTAAGATTTTGGAGAGAGCGGTACTCGAACCTACGACCTTAGCGATGAGAGGTAAGTGATCTTGAGACGGTGCCTTAGACCACTTCTTTTTAATGTGTCTCGCTTAAGAGTTACCTCCCTTGCAAGACAGTAGCGACATAGATTCTTGCGACTTAGAAATAAGAACTATGTTAATCGGTTGGGCATTATTTTTGTTGAAAATGCATAATATTGTCATATTTCTTTGTTTTAATGAGAAAACATTTTTATGAGATCTGCCAAGTTTGGATGCCATCGGGTACTGTTTGATGAAACTATAACAGTTTAAATATGCGTAGTGATACACTGCAACAAATTGACAGAATTGTCAAAAATTAAGGAGTGTCATCAAACCATCACAATTGTGAAATAGCAACCTAATCATGATTGTGTTGTCTGCATATTTGAACCATCAGAGGACTATCTATGGAAACAAGGCACTTTTAGAACCTTTGATAATGTGTTCAGTGTTCCAGTGCATTTCTCTATATGTGGAACAAAATTAAGTGTTGTGTGTGACGTTCACGACAGTACCCATCCTGTGTACAGTGAGTTCGATCAACCAGGTGAGGTCATGTCTATTTATTTTCATATTTCATGGTTGTAACATTACTGTGGTACAAAAATGCCAATGATAAAATCACTAGATGATTTTGGTATATGTACAAATTGTAATTCGATTGACAGAAAGAAATGGAATGGAAAACAAATTATTTACAAACTTAGAAAGTTATTAATGTTTTACTTTTAACAATAGTGGTATGTCACCAGTTTTACATGTAAAGATATTTACTATGCTACATTTGGAAGCATATTCTTGTATAATTTATCCAATTATACCATGCGGTTAGTAGATCACATAAACCATGCATAAAACGTCACCGATGTATGTTCTGAATGAACTTTAACGTCAATTTTATCACAGACAGATTAACCTCAATATGACATATCCGGTTTCATTGGAGGAGAACGGTCTCAGAATGAATCTGAGTGCAACTACTGTCCTTCCGAATGTAACTAGCAGATCTCTCACATATTATTATGATCAAGCCCACAACATCAGCAATGAGAAGTACGTAGGTGGCAATCAGATGACAGCGCCGGATACCATTGAACATACTAGTACTTGATCAACTGCCGACTTAACAGATATGGCGCGATCAAGCGCGTTCTTGCTAAGATTAAATATTTGCTATCTAGCTGTATGTGTGTTGGGCTTCTTCCCTGACATTTGCGAAATTCTGAACAAATACCATTAATGGGAGTATTGTCGCGATGGCTACTTTATACCATTGGTGGGAGTATTGTCGCGATGGGTATTTTATACCATTGATGGGAGTATTGTCGCGATGGCTACTTTATACCATTGGTGGGAGTATTGTCGCGATGGCTACTTTATACCATTGATGGGAGTATTGTCGCGATGGCTACTTTATACCATTGGTGGGAATTTTGTTGCGATGGCTACTTTATACCATTGATAGGAGTATTTTCGCGATGGCTACTTTATACCATTAATGGGAGTATTGTCGCGATGGCTATTTTATTCCATTAATGGGAGTATTGTCGCGATGGCTACTTTATACCATTAATGGGAGTATTGTCGCGATGGCGTCTTTATACCATTAATGGGAGTATTGTCGCGATGGCTATTTTATTTAACTGTGGCTTTCCATCTAAATTAGAATGAAATGTGAGGCCAGAGTCGACATTAATCATAAAATGGAACTCAGATAAAAGTTGTGCATGTGATTTCGATCTTGTTTTTCATATAATAAAGAGCAGACAGTTGTTGTTGCTGATGTTGTTGTTGCTGATGTTGTTGTTGGTTGTCGTTTGATGTTTTAGCGTCGCTTTCAACAATTTTTCAGTCATATCGAGACGGTGTCAATTAGAGACAATAATTTAAATGCTGCCGTACTAGCCAAGCAGATTAAGTGAATAAATAAGGATACTCATTCAAAGTGTAATACAAGCACCGAAATCGGCATTGGTGTTCATGTGGACTACTTGTAGGAAAAAGTCCGATAGACACTTCATTTTTGAAAATGGCGGCCATCTTTCTAGATTGCCACCGTTTTTTTTATATAAAATAATATCTTTGCTGCTGATTTTGACTGGATTGTCCATTTTGAATAATTTTATGAACAAATTTAACTTTAACCGTCATGGAGAAGCCAAATGTGCAACATTAAAACTTTATAATTATTCGGATACGATAAAGAGTGCTTATCAAGGCACAACCAAGGCACATTGGTGATATCATAGCTGTGAAACTCAGCATGGGGTTTAGTGTCAGTTCAATAATTATTCTATTGTAGTGTCCCAAATGCTATCTAACGTGCCTCAAACACATTAGCTTGTAGTTTAGTAATAGATACAGTTCAGATCAGATAGCACCACCTGAATCGATAAGATATGCTAGCGCGGGAGAGCCAAGCCAAGGATAACACGGCTTCAGTTACCCGTATTGTGTACAGATCGCACAGGACTAAAATGGCACTAGGCAAACCTAGTTGCATCCTATTTCTGAATGTGCATAATCATTACTCTACGGTTCGAGCTTGTAAACGAATAGTTCTTCGGCTTTAAATCGAGTGTAAAACTCTCAAAAGGGAGAAAACTCGTTTTATTCGACAATTTCGTGTGACAAACGAAAGGCATGATTTATTTAAATGCAAACTATCCAGAAATAAATTTAAATCACTGTGTAAAAATAAAAAGTATTCACATTGTAAAGCAAATCGAAAGTTGTTAATTGACTCAAGAAAAAATGCTGAACAATTTTGGAATATTCTGTAAAATGGAAAAAGGAAAGATAACACATATTCATGTGGAGCGCGTGGTCTAGTGGAAGAGCAACGAACCCATGATCGGAGGGTCGTGTGTTCGATCCTCTACCACGGCTATGTGTGGTGTCCTTGAGCAAGACACTTTTTCCGCATATGCTTTGTACTGGTTCTACTCAGGAAGACTTCGAGCGTGATTTGTCTAAGTTGTAAGAACTTTCACAATCGAAGTAAAATAAATCAGTTTAAACTACATATTCGTTAATAACATGTAATGAATGGCATGACTACTTTAAAACCCTTTTAAACTCTGTTGTTGTTGTTGTTGTTGTTGTTGTTGTTGTTTTTGTTGTTTTTGTTGTTGTTGTTGAAAATGATATTAATGAAGATAATAATGTTTTGCCAATGTACACCATGATTTCAATTGTGATGAATTAAATGTACCAATTTCTGATATGGAAATTATTTAAAGAATCAATCATTTACGTGTAAATCGCTCACCTGGACCAGATGGTGTGATCTTAGAAATGTATACACATATTATTCATGTTATTTTACTTTTTTTAAATGGAGTGAAAGCATTATTACTCCGATACATAAAAAGGTTTCCAAATCTGACCCAAATAATTACCGCGGTATCTCGTTAATAGATTCACTATGTAAAATATTTGTTAATATATTATTTATTCGTTTAACAAAATGGTGTGATAACTTTAATGTTATTGATGAGTCTCAGGCCGGTTTCAGAAAGGGCTATTCAACAACAGACATATCTTTACTTTAATGGCACTGATTCAGAAATATTTATCAAAGAAAAGGGGAAGATTTCATTGTATATATATAGAGATTTTGCTAAAGCTTTTGACAGCATCCAGCATAACAAATTATGGGAAGCATTTGCTAAAAACAACATTTATGGAAACTTTTTAACCATTATAAAAAATATGTATGCAAAACTTAAATTATGTGTTAAAGTTTATGATAGACTCACAAACTTGTTTAGATGTAATATTGGAACAAGACAGGGCTGTGTTGGTAGCCCTATAATATTTTCTCTATCCATCAATGATCTTGTTACTTTCTACATGAAAAAACTGATATTGGTATTTTTGTTTCTAATGATTTTGAAGATTTGGTTGCACTTATGTTTGCTGTTGATGTTTCTAGTTTTTTAATACTGTTTACTACAACACCAGATCAACTATATTGAAGAATATTGCACGTTAGTTACTATGAATATAAATTTAAGTAAAACAAAAGTTTTTGTTTTCAGAAATGGTGGTGTTTTAAAACAAACTGAAAAATGTTATTTCAACAATGAACTTATCGAAGTTGTTCCTTACTATAAATATTTAGGTGTATTTTTCACATCCAAGCTAGTATTGTCAAAAACCCAAGAAACACTTTCACTACAGGGTCTAAAACCATCTGCCTGTATTTTTAACTTTCTACGACAATTCTGCCACATTGATCCTATTGATAAGTTTAAATTTTTTTTACTCAATTGTCAAGCCTATTTTATGCTATGCATCAGAAATTTGGGGTTATAATTATGTTGATAAAATAGAATCTGTACAAGTTAAATTTTGCAAACAATATTGTAATTTGTCTCAAAATACTGCCTGTTTCTTTGCTCTCGGTCAATGTGGAAGAGTTCCACTTTGTACTATTTATATGAAAAACTGTATTAAATATTGGTTAAAATTAACACGCATGAGAGACCACAGGTATCCAAAACATTGTTATGTTTTGCTAAAACGTCTGCATGAATCTGGTAGAAAAACGTGGGCAGGGTGAATAAAAGACATACTTTTCAAATTTGGCTTTGGGTACGTGAGGATCTCCCATGACGTAGGGAATGATTTAGGGTTTATTAATATTTTTAAGCAACGCTTAATTGACTGTTATTCACAAAATTGGAATGATGATGTTGAATCTTCACCAAAAGCATTACATAATAAATTCTATAAGTCTCTACTCGACGTCGATTATTTAACTCTAGACTTGCCATATAAATATAGAAGAGCTATGTCTAATTCCCGTTGCTCTACCCATGATCTAATGATAGAAAAGTGAAGATATATAGGAATTGATAGGCATTTAAGATACTGCTTTTTCTGCTTAAGGACAAACACATATGTTATTAAAGATAAATATCATTTTTTCTTCGAATGTCCATTGTATAACAACATGAGAGTTACAAAATCAGATGAAATTTTGTCAATCGCTAAATTTTTATATCACGCAATGAACACTAGAAAAATAGAAGTTAATATCCTATAGTTACTTTAATAATAGCCATTGTAATGCTACAACTACATTTATTATTTGTATATTTGTCACTCTATTGTAAAATTGTATTGTTTGTATGTTTGTATTTTGGGTCAGAGCCTATATTACCAAATAAAATATTATTATATTATATAACGAAAGTCAAGTGTGATTCTTCTGTGAGGAGTATCCAACATCTGAACTGTGACAAGCCATGGCAATGCAGTCTATAAGATTGAACGAATGTGCACCACATCTTAATAAGTTTCTGGCCAGACTAAATGACGGAGACATTGTGACATAAGAGCATAATTCTTGATTGACAGCTATTATGAACAATACTGAGATTATTATCAGAAGGAGGACCAAATATATCGAGAAAAGGAAGCATATCCACTTGTGCTTTCAGAGCTTCTCACCGTCATAGCTGAGACAAATACAAGTAGTGATGGTCGTTTGACCTGTTTAATTTGACTTGCAGATCTCATGTTCCTTGTGCAGGCAGCGACTCAAACAATTAAAAATAGACGACTCCATCATACTGATTGACACGGTTTTTGCAGAAATCCCTGACCTCGAAGCTAACAAGAAGGAAAGGGATATCATTATATTGTTCAAGAAAGATATTGGATGGACCTTGTTACAAGCTTCCTACTAGTTTGAGGTCATTAATTTTGCCAAAGCCATCAAGATCTTGCGATGATTGAACAAATGCCACATTTCATGGAAAATTCCAAGAAAACTGTGTCGAAGACGCAATTTCATCGATTCTTTTTCCTCTTGTGTGCATGATCGAACGTGGTTCTGATAAAAAATCTCAACTTGGAGCATCCAAACTGACCTGGCCATGACCCCGCTTATACAATATATCGCTATGTAAGGTACCGAGAAGGAGCAGCAGCCCATAAGTACTTAAAGGTTCGCGAGACCCCATTTCAAGCTTTATGGGGATATCAGCAGATACAAGAAAAATGGAGATTTTTGTCCATCTATGTTTAGGAAAGGGATGTTAACCATGTCTGCTATGGACAATATAGATCATAACCTTACCGCTAATGGATTCAAATCATCAGAGAGAGTAAAATGAAGATGGCTCCGTAACTTCCTGACTCATTATTCATCAACATTCATCATGTTTTCTTCACAATGAAGGGACCTGCTCCACCCGAATTCGACACAGACTTACTGACTAGTTGATACCGATTTTTTCTCTAGTCGCAATTGGCATAAGGGTATGAATGGCTAGTGACGGTCAACATCACTGAACAATTTGAACGCAATGCCAACATTAATCACTTGGTCGGCCAACCATACATCCGTGAAAAGCATTAGCATACTTTAATCCATGTCCAGCTTTAATCATCGCTTCGACCAGTCAGTCTACGTGGTAGCAATTGCCAAAGCAGATACAGTGGCATTTATCTGAGCAGTATGGTAAAGACAAGTTTGTTATCATGTTTGGAGGACTACATATTGAGATGTCTGCACTGAAGTCCATTCAAACTCTCCTCTAAAACAGCGGCTTGACTTCACTTCCTCCTCCGCGGACCTTAAATACGTTTCACAAATATGTAGTACTAGACGTGGTCTCCAAAGTATATAAGGACTGGCAATTTGTTTGGCGTTTACTGGTGCTCTAATACGCGAGGTATAGGAGCTAGACGCAGGGTGACAGACACTAATTAAAGTAAATGAATATGTCGCATACAACTGTGCACCATGATGATCATGTATACTAAATTTCGTTGCAATGTGGACGTTGCGAGCCATTAGATTTATGTTTCAACAACAGACCAACAGAAGTCCCGCCAAACTGACTCCTATATACCCCGCAAACTTCATTTTGCTGGAAATAGTTATTATGAAACTAATAATGGTTTTAAGATTAGTATATTTGGCTTTAGAATTGCATGAAATATAAATTTCGCAACAAAATCATTTCGTTCGGTCACTTATCATGGCTATGTAGGTTTATATGACAAAAACGGTATTAATTACCTGATATGGCGGCCTTTTTGAAAAAAAAATAGCTGCCATTTTAAATTTTTGCGTTGTTAACGGGTTTTTTCTAGTTGCAGTGGCATGTGTATGCCAATTTTTGTACTTGTATCACAATGTGAACGATTGTTCACTTATGTGCCGGGCTAAACTGGATTATCACAGACACATTATATGATACCGCACCCAGTCACATTATACTGACACCGGGTCGACCAGATCCAAAACTATACTCTGAGCGCCAAACTAACGAAGATGCTTCAATACCATTTTGGTATGATCGCCGTCAACTGCGATACGATATAAATAGCCTTCTGTAAATAACAGTCTGCTGTTAACGCAATGGTGAAAGTGATCACTCCCGGGTGATACATAACCTCAAAAAGGGACCTATTTTAAAGAAATAGGGAATAGTTTCAGTTCTTACAGTTTAAATGACATTCGTAAACAGTTATAAAAGGTCGTTTATCTTATGATTGAATCGCATGAAATGAAAATACCTCCTGGTGCTAACGTTGTTGTCATTGCTGTCGTCTTTGTTGTTGTGGAAGCCGTTGTTGATGGTGCTGTTGGTGTCGTTGTGGATGCGATGGGTGGTGGTGCTGTTGTTGTCGTTGTGGATGCCATGGGTGGAGGTGCTGTTGTTGTCGTTGTGGAGGCCATGGGTGGACGTGCTGTTGTTGTCGTTGTGGATGCCATGGGTGGTGGTGCTGTTGTTGTCGTTGTGGATGCCATGGGTGGAGGTGCTGTTGTTGTCGTTGTGGATGCCATGGGTGCAGGTGCTATTGTTGTCGTTGTGGAGGCCATGGGTGGAGGTGCTGTTGTTGTCGTTGTGGATGCCATGGGTGGTGGTGCTGTTGTCATTGTGGATGCCATGGGTGGTGGTGATGTTGTTGTCATTGTGGATGCCATGGGTGGTGGTGCTGTTGTTGTCGTTGTGGAGACCATAGGTGGTGGTGCTGTTGTTGTTGTTGTTGTTGTAGAGACCATGGGTGGTGGTGCTGGTATGGCTGTTGTCGTTGTGGAGATCATGGGTGGTGTTATTACTGTTGATGTTGTTGTTACTCTCTCCTGCAAACACAAGAAGTAAAATTTAGATATAAGTTTTAAAAGGTGAAATACACATTCATCGTTCGCGATGATTCTTATAAAAATATATAAAAACTTAATAGATATCATTGATTCCAACACTTTAATGTTAGCAGTCCTTAAGGATTATATGGAAGTGTTATGTATATCATTGTTAATGATTTCAACACTTAAATATCAGCAGTCCTTAAGGACTATGTGAAAGTCTTATGTATATCATTGTTAATGATTCCAACTCTTTAATGTCAGCAATCATTAAGGATTACATAAAAGTATAATGTATATCATTGATAATGATTCCAACACTTTAATGTCAGCAGTCCTTAAGGATTATATGGAAGTCTTATGTATATCATTGTTAATGATTCCAACACTTTAATGTCAGCAGTCCTTAAGGATTAATGGAAGTCTTATGTATATCATTGTTAATGATTCCAACTTTTTAATGTCAGCAGTCCTTAAGGATTATATAGAAGTATAATGTATATCATTGATAATGATTTCAACACTTTAATGTCAGTAGTCCTTCAGGACTATATGGAAGGATTATGTATATCATTGATAATGATTCCAACACTTTAATGTCAGCAATCATTAAGGATTATATGGAAGTATTATGTATATCATTTATAATGATTCCAGCACTTTAATGTCAGCAGTGCTTAAGGATTATATGGAAGAGTTATGTATATCTTTGATAATGTTTCCAACACTTTAATGTCACCAATCCTTAAGGATTATATAGAAGTCTTATGTATATGATTGATAATGATACCAACACTTTAATGTCAGCAGTCCTTAAGGGTTATATAGAAGTGTTATGTATATGACTGATAATGATTCCAGCACTTTAATGGGAGCAGTCCTTAAGGATTATATAGAAGTGTTCTGTCTATAATTGATAATGATTCCAGCACTTTAATTTCAGCAGTCCTTAAGGATTATATAAAGTGTTATGTATATCATTGATAATGATTATAACACTTTAATGTGAGCAGTCCTTAAGGATTATACGAAAGTGCTATGTATAGCATTGATAATGATTCCAGCACTTTAATGTCAAAAGTCCTTAAAGATTATAAGGAATTATTATGTTTACCATTGACTATGATTCCAACACTTTAATGTAAGCAGTCTTTAAGGATTATATGGAATTGTTATTGATATCATTGATATTGATTCAACCACTTTAATGTTATTAGTCCTTAAGGATTATATTGAAGAGTTATGTATGTCTTTGATAATGATTCCAACATTTTACTGTGAGCAGTCCTTAAGAATTATATGGAAGTGTTATGTATATCATTGATAATGATTTCAACACTTTAATGTCAGCATTCCTTAAGGCTTATATGGAAGTATTATGTATATCATTGATAATGAGTCCAATACTATAATGTCAGCATTCCTTAAGGATTATATAGAAGTCTTATGTATATCATTGGTAATGATTCCAATATTTTAATGTCAGCAGTCGTTAAGGATTATATAGAAGTGTTATGTATATGATTGATAATGATTCCAACACTTTAGTCTTAGCAGTCCTTAAGGATTATTTGGAAGTATTATGTATATCATTGATAATGATTCCAGCATTTTAATGTCAGCAGTTTTTAAAGATTATATGGAAATATTATGTATATCATTGGTAATAATTCCAACACTTTACTGTCAGCAGTCCTTAATGATTATATGGAAGTATTATTTATATCATTGATAATGATTCCAGCACTTTAATATCAGCAGTCTTTAAAGATATATGGAAGTCTTATGTATATCATTGATAATGAGTCCAACACTTTAATGTGAGCAGTCCTTAAGGATTATATAGCAGTGTTATGTATATCATTGATAATGATTTTCGCACTTTAATGTGAGCAGTCCTTATGGATTATATGGAAGTCTTATGTATATCATTGAAAATGATTCTAGCATTTTAATATCAGCAGTCCTTAAGGATTATATAGAAGTATCATGTATATCATTGATAATGATTCCAACACTTTAATGTCAGCAGTCTTTAAGGATTATATGGAAGTGTTAAGTGTATCATTGATAATGATTCCAGCACTATAATATGAGCAGTCCTTAAGGATTATATGGAAGATTTTTGTATACCATTGATAATGATTCCTTCACTTTAATGTCAGCAGTCCTTAAGGATTATATGGAAGTGTTATGTGTTTCATTGAGAATGATTCCAACATTTCAATGTGAGCATTCCTTAAGGACTATATAGAAGTGTTATGAATATAATTGATAATGATTTAAACACTTTTATGTGAGCAGACTTTAAGGATCATATGGAAGTCTTATGGATATGATTGATAATGATTCCAACATTTAAATGTCAGTAGTCCTTAAGGATTATATGGAAGCGTTAAGTGTATCACTGATAATGATTCAACATTTCAATGTGAGCAGTCCTTAAAGATTATATAGAAGTGTTATGTATATGATTGATAGTGATTCCAACATTTTAATGTGAGCAGTCCTTAGGATTATATGGAAGTGTTTTGTATATGATTGATAATGATTCAAACATTTTAATGGAAGCAGTCCTTAAGAGTGATATAGAAGTTTTTTGTATATCATTGAAAATGATTCCAGCACTTTAATATCAGCAGTCCTTAAGGATTATATAGAAGTATCATGTATATCATTGATAATGATTCCAACACTTTAATGTCAGCAGTCTTTAAGGATTATATGGAAGTGTTATGTATATTTATATCATTAATAATGATTCCAGCACTTTAATATGAGCAGTCCTTAAGGATTATACGGAAGAGTTATGTATATCATTGATGATGATTCCAACACTTTAATGTCAGTAGTCCTTAAGGATTATATGGAAGTATTATGTATATCATTGAAAATGATTCCAGCACTTTAATGTCAGCAGTCTTTAAAGATTATATGAAAGTATTATGTATATCATTAATAATGATTCCAACACTTTAATGTCAGCAGTACTTAAAGGTTATATGGAAGTTTTAAGTGTATCACTGATAATGATTCCAGTACTTTAATGTGAGCAGTCCATAGGGTTATATGGAAGTGTTTTGTATATGATGGATAATGATTTCAACACTTAAATGTCAGTAGTCCTTAAGGATTATATGGAAGTGTTATGTATATCATTGATAATGAATTCAACACTTAAATGTCAGCAGTCTTTAAGGATTATTTGGAAGTGTTATGTATATGATTGATAATGATTCCAACATTTTAATGTGAGCAGTCGTTAAGGATTATAAAGAAGTGTTATGTATATGATTGATAATGATTCCAACACTTTAGTGTGAGCAGTCCTTAAGGATTATATGGAATTGTTTTGTGTATGATTGATAATGATTCCAACACTTTAATGTGAGCAGTCCTAAAGGATTATATAGAAGTGCTATGTATACCACTGATCATGATTACGACACTTTAATGTCCACAGTCTTTATGGATAATATAGAAGTTTTATGTATATCATTGATAATGACTTTAAAACGTTAATACTTGCAGTTCTGAAGGATTATGTAAAGTAGGCTATGAGTTGGTCAGAGTTCACAACCTTTGGGGTTTTTTTTTGTATTACAACTGTGGATTTATTTGACGAAACAATGAATGTTAGAATATTTAGCGTCATTGTTTTGCCACCAAGGGCCTACATACGATGAGCTAACTTAACAACTCTTTCCTAAGATCTGTGAAGGTTAACCAATACTCAATAACACCAATCTCTGCAGGAAACTGACAATTTTCCCATTCGAATCCGCTTTGATAGATGAATAACAATCAGACGCAATGTCATCAAGGAAACTGTGGCCTGTGAGGATTCGAACTCACAACCCCTGGATTGATTGTCAGGCGCTTTATTGGCTGAGCTAACCACACCCGGCTTTTGCCAATACAATTATGTTTACGTGGTATACTGAAATCAATATGTGTGCTTGACCTTTCGACAGCAAACATGAAACTGACCCTTAACTTGACCTGTCTGCAATTTTGAAGAGATACACACTTAAATATCGAAAGACGAAAAATCAAACTAACTTCTAACCGCTTGAATGCTTCGGCCTTTATGTCTATAAATGTTTTGTGTTCTTGAAATTGTCATTTTGTTTGACAGTATATATAATATACTTAAGGTAGGGTGGTGGTTCTAGATTACGGTATATACATTTGAGGTATTCCCCTAACGATGAATCTGTGTCACATTTTACCTGTAAAATGATGGAAATGGCTTTAATTCCCCCCCCCCCCCCCCCACACACACACCCACCCACACACCCACAGACACACTTAAAAATAAATTAGCAAATACGTACCACAACTTCGCCGTAGGTCACAAGAAGGCCGATATGGCCGCAATCGGATACTTCTGTTTTCCCGCTAAATTTGTCATTGTTTGTGTTACATCGTCTGCTCGTATTTTCGTATACAAACGACAAACATTGAGTGTCCATATGACATGTGGCACAACACAACGCACGACTTACTGGTGAAATAGCTACCAGTTCAGTCCCGTAGGTCCCAGAACAAATCTGGGTCAATTTGAATGTATCCATCCGTTGTGCGTCACTTGTTTGTATCTGAGCAATGCGCAACGCATTGATTACCAATAATGCAGTAAAATACATTTTCTGATATTTTAAATAAAAAATAGTATCCCACAATCCGGTAAATAAGCAACATTAAATTTTGTCAAAACAGCGCTGCCAAAATCCATAATTTTCATTTCATACGTTCCTTATCGGTAAAGACCACATTGTATGGATACTTCTCCTTTGCGGAATTTCATGTAATTTTTTTTTATCTTTTCAGCAACACTCATAGAACGCAAGTAATACCTTTTGCAAAATAGTTAATAATACTATATTGTTAAATTAACATACGTGTTAATAAAAGTATATCGTATGTAGTTTTAAAGACGCTGTTTAAAATTATTTAAAGAATTAAACATAATCGACATCTGTATTAATCATGTCGATATGAATGAACATTATAACCAGCGTCTACCACATCAAATACGAAAAGGCAGCTTTAGAGAATTGATTATTTTATTTAGCCATAGGTGTACATCGCTTAACATAATTGTATTTATACAATCAAATCACCAAAACTAATTTTAACGACAATATTCGTATTAAGCAGAGAGTTAGGAAAATACTGCACGATCAATTGAAACAACCGTATTTGTATTATACCGATAAACCACTTTCATTTTCGGGTCACTGAGACTCTATTTTCACAATATCGCTTGTCAATATTTCGAATTCTGGGTAACAATTCAATTTGAAATGTGGAGTAAAGTTAATTGGCTTACTTGCATGTTCTCTATTAATTGGATAATATTCCGAGAGCAATTACAGCTGACCGGATTATGTATTTGTTCAGTAATATAAACTTAGACGATGTTTTTGTTTCATATCTAATAGCAAAAGTAGGCTACGTTCAATGTAACCGAGAAAGAAAAATCAAATTTCGTATCTTGATTAAAAAATCTTACGGAGTAGTGCAGTTTTATCTCATGTCATTGGTATAAACGCAATGACGCAGCATATTATTCATCACTGTGGCCGGGCGGGGATTCGAACTCACGATTCCTGGATTGACAGTCAGGCGCACTGCCGACTGAGATAAACGAACCTGATTCACTATTAAAACACAGTTTCCGCTTTTGTCATAACTGACAATACACGTGTAAAATATGGTGGTCTTGCATTCAGATCTTGATCGTTTGACAGAAACGAGCTGAAGTGTCCGCATGCATAAGTTGCCGTGAGTGTCTGTACGTGTATAAGACATTTGCACGGCCGCATTGAATGCATTTTTACAAGGTAAAACGTTAGAAGTAAGTGAAAATATGTCCGTTCCTTTATAGCCCATTGGTAGTGGCCAGATTGAGGCATCAAGACGCACTATGCTTCGTTTGTTTAGAACTTCAGAAGTTTACAAAATAATGAGATGACTCACGAACTTGGTTTCGATAAACGTTCGACACCATTGCTTCAGTCAAGTGGTTTGTAATGGTCGATTATCAACACATGTGTTACGTATACCTTTGACGCATGTACTAAGTGGTTGTTTATTTACACGTAACAGTTATGTGTTTGTTGTTTTTTTTAAACTAAGCTGTATGCTCTATATAATATAAGTCCTGCTCTTCTTCTCTGATTTGTTTCTACAAAGAAACATTTTTAAAGCCTTTTCCAATAGCAGAAAGTTATCAGCTCATAAAAATGTGCATTAACTATATGTACTATTTTTTTCTAATTCCACACTTGTGTTGTTGTTGTTGTTGTTGTTGTTGTTGTTGTTGTTGTTGTTGTTGTTGTTGTTGTTGTTGTTGTTGTTGTTGTTGTTGTTGTCCGTTATCTTTATCAAATATTGGCATATTTCACTGAAAATTAGACACACTGTTTAATAATCCATCTAATAAAACGTAACATCAATAACAATCAGATCTTATTATATTGAGCCATAACAGTTACAATAATGTAACATTAGAATCAAAAGTCGCATATACATGTACATGTATACGGAGTGTGTCCGCCCTGTACCCTGATGGCTGCAGTACACCAAGAACGTCGCCAGCCCCGCACTCTAAGCGGGGCGGTACTCTAATGGATATAGTGTTGGCCACTCACGTCAGAGGTTGCGGGTCCGATCCCCAGCTCGACCCGATGCCTCTCATAAAACAACACTCAGTACTGGTTCTACCTGGGAAGCGGACTCGAGAGCGGTTCATATAAGCTCTGAGCTTTCATCGCAATGGAGCTAAAATAAATAAATATAAACTAAACCCGCACTCTCCAAGAGCCGGAACACGCCCTGGTTAGGTCATGGTACATATTCGGCAGGTGTACATTATGTATTACATCAACATATTTTCTTGGTGTACTGCAGTCATTAGGACACAGAGCGGCTATAAATTTACATGTTCAGTCTTTTTTTCAAGAAGTAATTTCTTCAGCACGACTAAGCTTAGCTGGGTATTTATTGGTTACAAGCGGTAATCACTGAAGTGGTATGGTTACGACTGGTAATCACTGAAGTGATATGATGATTACGAGCGGTAATCACTGAAGTGGTATGGTTACAAGCGGTAATCACTGAAGTAGTAATCGCTGAAGCGGTAAGCACTGAAGTGGTATGGTTACGAGCGGTAATCATTGAAGTGATATATATGATGGTTACGAGTAGTAATCACTGAAGTGGTATGGTTACGAGCGGTAAGCACTGAAGTGGTATGGTTACGAGCGATAAGCACTGAAGTGGTATGGTAACGAACGGTGATCAATGAAGTGGTATGGTTACGAGCGGTAAGTATTGAAGTGGTATGGTTACGAGCGGTAATCACTGAAGTTGTATGGTTACGAGCGGTAAGCACTGAAGTGATATGATGATTACGAGCGGTAATTACTAAGGTGATATGATTACAAGCGGTTATCACTGAAGTGGTAATCACTGAAGCGGTAAGCACTGAAGTGGTATGGTTGTGAGCGGTAATCACTGAAGTGATATGATGCTTACGAGTAGTAATCACTGAAGTAGTATGGTTACGAGCGGTAAGCACTGAAGTGGTATGGTTACGAGCGGTAAACAGTGAAGTGGTATGGTTACGAATGGTAACCACTGAAGTGGTATGGTTACGAGTAGTAATCACTGAAGTGGTATGGTTACGAGCGGTAATCAATGAAGTGGTAAAAACTAAAGTGGTATGGTTACGAGTGGTAATCACTGAAGTGGTATGGTTACGAGCGGTAATCAATGAAGTGGTATGGTTACGATCGGTAGTAACTGAAGTGGTATGGCTACGAGCGGTAATCAATGAAATGGTATGGTTACGAGCGGTAACCACTGAAGTGGAATGGTTACGAGCGGTAACCACTGAAGTGGTATGGTTACGAGCGGTAATCACTGAAGTGGTAATCACTGAAGCGGTAAGCACTGAAGTGGTATGGTTATGAGCGGTAATCACTGAAGTGGAATGGTTACGAGCGGTAACCACTGTAGTGGTATGGTTACGAGCGGTAATCACTGATGTGGTATGGTTACGAGCGGTAGTCACTGAAGCGGTATGGTTACGAGCGGTAATCAATGAAGTGGTATGGTTACGAGCGGTAACCACTGAAGTTGTATGGTTATGAGCGGTAATCAATGAAGTTGTATGGTTATGAGCGGTAATCACTGAAGTGGTATGGTTACGAACGGTAATCACTGAAGTGGTATGGTTACAAGAGGTAATCACTGAAGTGGTAATCACTGGAGCAGTAATCACTTAAGTTGTATGGTTATGAGCGATAAGCAGTGAAGTGGTATGGTTACGAGCGGTAAGCACTGAAGTGGTATGGTTACGAGTGGTTATCACTGAAGTGGTAAGCACTGAAGTGGCATGGTTACGAGCGGTAATCACTGAAGTCGTAAGCACTGAAGTGGTATGGTAACGAGCGGTAATCACTGAAGCAGTAAGCACTGAAGTGGTAAGCACTGAAGTGGTATGGTTACGTGCGGTAAGCACTGAAGTGGTATGATTATGAGCGATAATCACTGAAGCGATAAGCGCTGAAGTGGTATGGTTACGAACTGTAAGCACTGAAGCGGTAAGCACTGAAATGGTATTGTAACGTGCGGTAAGCACTGAATTGGTATGGTTACAAGCGGTTATCACTGAAGCGGTAATCACTGAAGTGGTAAGCACTAAAGTCGTATGGTTACGTGTGGTAAGCTCTGAAGTGTTAAGCACTGAAGTCATATGGTTACGGGCGGTTAGCACTGAAGTCGTATGGTTACGAGTGGTAAGCACTGAAGTCGTTTGGTTATGAACGGTAATCACTGAAGTAGTAAGCACTGAAGCCGAATGGTTACGAGCGGTAATAACTGAAGTGTTATGGTTACGAGTGGTAAGCACTGAAATGGTATGGTTACGAGCGGTAATCAGTGAATTGGTTTGGTTACGAACTGTAATCACTGAAGTGATAAGCACTGAAGCCGAATGGTTACAAGCGGTAATAACTGAAGTGTTATGGTTACGAGCGGTAAGCACTAAAAAATGTTTTTGTTTCGAGCGGTAATCACTGAAGTGGTATGGTTACGAGCGGTAATCACTGTAGTGGTAAGCACTGAAGCCGAATGGTTACGAGCAGTAATAACTGAAGAGTTATGGTTACATGCGGTAAGCACTGAAATAGTATGGTTACAAGCGGTAATCAGTGAAGTGGTATGGTTACAAACGGTAATCACTGAAGTAGTAAGCACTGAAGCTGAATGGTTACGAGCGGTAATAACTGAAGTGTTATGGTTAAGAGTGGTAAGTACTGCAATGGTATGGTTACGAGCGGTTATCAGTGAAGTGGTATAGTTACGAACGGTAATCACTGAAGTGGTAAGCACTGACGCCGAATGGTTACGAGCGGTAATAACTGAAATGTTATGGGTACGAGCGGTAAGCACTGAAATGGTATGGTTACGAGCGGTTATCAGTGAAGTGATATGGTTACTAGCGGTAATCACTGAAATGTTATAGTTATGAGCGGTAATCACTGAAGTGGTATGTTTACGAGCGGTAAGCACTAAAGTGGTAAGTACTGAAGTCATATGGTTACGAGCGGTAAGCACTGAAGTGGTAAGTACTGAAATTATATGGTTACGAGCGGTAAGCACTGAAGTGGTAAGCACTGAAGATGTATGGTTACGAGCGGTAAGCACTGAATTCCTATGGTTACGAGCGGTAATCACTGAAGTGGTAAGCACTGAAGTGGTATGGTTATGACGGCATTCACAGAAATGGTATGGTTCCGAGCGGTAATCACTGAAGTTGTAAGTACTGAAGTCGTATGGTTACAAGCAGTTATCACTGAAGCGGTAAGATCTGAAGATGTATGGTTAGGAGCGGTAATCACTGAAGTGGTAATCACTGAAGTAGTAAGCACTGAAGATGTATGTTTACGAGCGGTAATCACTGAAATCGTAAGCACTGAAGTCGTATGGTTACAAGCGGTAATCACTGAAGTCGCAAGCACTGAAGTCGTATGGTTAGGAGCGGTAATCACTGAAGCCGTAAGCACTGAAATCGTACGGTTACGAGCGGTAATCACTGAAGTCGTAAGCACTGAAGTCATATGGTTACGAACGGTAATCAATGAAGTAGTAAGCACTGAATATGTATGGTTACGAGCGGTAACCACTGAAGTCGTAAGCACTGAAGTCGTATGGTAACTAGCGGTAATCGCTATAGTGGTACGCAATGAAGTGGTATGGTTACCAGCGGTAATCACTGAAGTGGTATGGTTACGAGCGGTAATCACTGAAGACGTATGGGTACCATCTGTAATCACTGAAGTTGATTTGTTACGAGCGGTAATCACTGAAATGGTATGGTAACCAGCAGAAATCACTGAAGTCGTATGGTTACGAGCGGTAATCACTGAAGTGGTAAGCACTGAAGTCGTATGGTTACGAGCGGTGAAACCGCGACTGAGTTGAGGATTCATTGACAACAACATGTTTTATAATTCTATGTTTTGATTGAAAACAGTGAAACTTCTTAATACAAGTCCATTGTCTAAAACAGTGAAAGTATCAACAGTGTTCTACTGTTTTAAACAGTGAAATTATTTCTAATTCCCCGAGAAACTTTTTTATAATTATATACTCATAAAACATTAAAAGTTTACTACCAAATTAGACATTTCTACTATAACAGAAATAATTAACAATTTGAGTTCAAGCATCCAGCATGCCTATACGATAATTGAATAAAAAACTAATAAGAAATAAAGCTTGGTATGTATTTATTTCATTTTCGAACATTGAAAGATAGATCAAGTAGACGGTTATACAAAGCATACAACAAAATCATGTTTCAAATCAAAATATTATTTTTACTGGAAATTCTTAGGTAGAATGCTAACTGTTAACTATTACAATTCTATAGTTTAAACTGATTTATATTTCTTCGATTTTGAAACAAGTTATTACAACAAATCAAATCAACGCTAGAAGTCTTCAAGGGTAGAACCAGTACTAAGCATGATGCCGAAAAAAAGTGTATTGCTCGAGGACACCACACATGGCCGTGGGGAAGGATCAAACCCACGACCATCCGATCATGGGACCGATGCTCTACCACTGAATCACAAACGGTGGATGCTTATATAATGTATAGATCTATAACAAAATCATGATTCAAATCAAAATATTATTTTTACTGGAGATGACAGTTGGATAACTTCTAATTAAAGTCTTAAATCAAATTCTTACTGTTTACTACTACAATTCTTTAAGGTTGATATGTCTATTAATCACAATATTTCCAAGTACATTATACTAGTAAAATAAAACTGTCTTCATCTCCCAGTTGTTGACTGAAACAGTATGTATCATCTTTACTTGGAAGGCTTACATTCTCCTGGATAAGACGTTTTCAAATCTTCTTTTCCTCTAAAATAATAAAGATTACGTTAGTCATTACAGCATGACACACCCACGTGACATTACGGTATTATTCTAAAAATGTATCTAGTTTTTAGCGCGGAAGATTCCTTTATAACTTTCTTTTAATATACAACGGATTTTGACAAAACAATTGTAGATCGATACCCCTTAAAAATGCATGTAAGGACTACCCATGTAAGGACTACCCATGTAAGGACTACCCATGTAAGGACTACCCATGACATTGATATTTCATCCCGATCTATTGAGTATTGTTTACTCAAACACTTCAATAAATTGAACCACTGAAAATATATATGTGAACGATATCTGATATTTCGTCTCAAATAGAAACGTTGATCGTAGTTGTTAGGAAAACAACCAAAAATTTCTGAACGATTGTTATTGTTATACATGCTATATAAAGGACATACATAGAAACCCGTTGGAGCGCAGATACACATTCATAATGTATGATAATATATATATATATATATATATATATATATATATAAGCTATCAGTTAATGTACGTAAATTTGTCCACCCTGCCCAAATGTGTTGCATGTAAATCCATAGCATATAAGTCATATTCGACACCAAATTTATTTGTTTGGCAGATGCCTTGATATTGTATCTATGGTTTGCATTGTAGCTAGGCGCGCTCGCCGTAGTCTGGTTTGTACATGTATGTCTTGGTTATTTACAAATAATTATTTCCATATATATATAAACAGTTCAAGGTTGCTATTACAGACCATCCATTACAGTTCTATTTGCCAGTTTGTATTACTATCGGAAATAACACGTATTACCGTTATAACAGAATGCATTACACTCTGATCCTTACCGAGCTATGATACTTGACAGAAGTGATAAAAAATGTAAAACATCGAACTTTAGAAATAAAACTTATGTTTCATATGATGTGTTTGAAATTAAGAGTGGTTATGATTAGAAAAAACAAATGTGTTTATATGTGTAGTAATCTCCATGATTAAAAACGGTTAGTCATATATAACCACGTGTAATGTGTTGACAAAAGCCGATTTAAATAAATATTGAGCATGATGAAACATTGTTAAACAAGCTGGAACAGAACGATTTCGTGTAAATTCGGCTAAATCATTAGATCATGTTTGACCATTTTGAGCAGTTTTATTGGTGCTTGCGGCAACATTGGGTAGTATACATACTGACATTGAAGCATGCACTCATTTGAATAGGTAATACCATCATTTCCGCATACCGGAGTGTACATAAATGGACAGATACACGAACCATTGGCCTTCATGGTACCTGCAAAAATTAAAAATAAAATATTTTGTGACGGGCAATTTAAAAAATAATGATTGGAAGCACTAATTTCAGTTCTTATACGATCGCTTTTACGTTAAAATGTGAATTATTTCAGATATAATGTTGTTTTATCATTTTATATAAAAAATCGGACAATATGCATGTTCGTGACTAGGCATAAGCAAATGAAAATCGTGGAACTAATGAAATGCAAACTACGGTGATAAAAAGTCGAAACTACGATGGTGAAAATGACCAAACAACGATGTCGAAAAGCCGAAACTACGATGGTGATAATGACGAAACAACGATGTTAAAAAGCCGAAACTACGATGATGAAAATGACGAAACAACGATGTTAAAAAGTCGAAACTACGATGATGAAAAATCTAAAATCAGCAAAATGACACTTTCTAGCTCCGCCAAGCTACAACTGTTTTTTTTTCATTGGGAATTGAAACATTCATATATGTAAAGTAAATTCCACATACAAACGCACGCACGCATACAAATGTATTTAGTCTAAACTTTGACCATTCTTATATGTTAGACTCCCTGCTGTAACATATTTGTCATTATTGTTATTGTCTAAATACCATTATTCTTCATTCATTTTATTTATTTTATCTATTAGATTCTCTAGTTCAAATTCACTAATATCTGAAACCAGCCAAATGGGAAACAGATGAAATGTAGGCGAGAGAAATGGGGCAAACGACACTACAGAACAAGAGCTCACTCAAAGAGGCATATTTTGGATTGTATTCTTTTTTAAGCTTTATCAGAGTAGATATATGCATAATACAAAATTAACTAAACAATAAATTCACACTTTATATCGTTTATAAAAATTAAGGAAAATGATTAAAATTTAATCTTGTAATAACAAACTCCCATCCAAGTATATTAATACAAATTGTAAACAACCAAATAAAAATAATACTGACGAATAAAGCATTGACATGTGTGTACTTATTTTAGCTCATGCCGAAATAGAATATCAAATGTCATTCATCATTCATAACATTCGTGCATAGTCGGCCAAATCTGTCATCTTCCCGATTAGAGAAAATCAGAGAAATTATTAGCGTGTTATTACCCTGAGCACATGTCGAATAAATAATACACTGACCCAAAATGAAAACTTTACATCGACTTCAAAAGTATCACTTCTGCCGATAAATGTTTATTCAGAGTTAAAAAAGTTACCATTGAAGCTTTATGGCTATATTAGTTTTTTTGTGTAATTTACTGGGAAACATCAGACATCGCATGTCTTTTTCTAAACAATTAAGTGAAGAATGGTAAAAATGAAAATTCCAGAACAATGAAAATGATCATGTAACATTTTAAAAATACATAAAGTGTTGACTGAGTGCAATAAATGATTTTTTCAAACGTCAATAACCAGTGTGGCTTCCGTTTTTACGAATGCATTCCTGAATTCGTCATCTCCTTGAACTTACGTAACGTTGAGTGAGCGTGCTTGGAATACATTGCCATTCCAACAGAAGTGCATTTCGGAGGTCGTTTATGGTATCAGTTCGATGAATGAACCTGACCGTCCGATCAAATTAATTTCATACGTGTTCTATGCGGTTCAGGCTCGGGGATACAGAGGCATTGCCACTGGTTTCGCGTGTATTACAAATGACGTCGTGCCCATAACAGTCTGGAAGCTTTGTGGCGCGCTGTTGGAATTTGTCCCGTGTATGGCCGACGACCACGAATTGGGATTTATGATCGTCTGTGCATGAAAACATTAACGCCAAGGAGTACAGGTTGCTTGTAAGCAACTATTACGTAAGCGAGTCAACGAATACGTAACGTTGATGCACGTACACGACCGGGTCTGGCACGATCTCTGACCTATCTGGTAGTATTGTACTGGTTTGCAAGAAATGAATAGTCCATCTGGAACAGCCAAAATGACGTGCAACGGTATTTACCAATGACCCAGCTAAGGGCATACCAGTAGCCTGATTTTTCTCACTTTCAAAAAAAACGTGGCATCGCTAGATAAAAGTTATCTGTGCTAAGCAGCAAATGATTAATTGTCGGTGAAACCTGGCCCCGAGGTTATAAAATATTTTTTATGCTCAACTCAAATTCGTACTCAAAACACAATTTCTAGGAGTCACATACAAACCCAATTTAAAGCGCAAACACTTGACTAGGTCTCGAATTTTAGAGTATTAATGCAGATTTGAGGTAGAAAATTATACGTAATACTGTATTTACGTTTATTTTGTTATAATGAGCTGAGTCATCTTTGAGTTGAGCATGGAAAAAATATTTATAACCTCGGACCCTGTAAGTAAAAAAAACGGATGTTGCGCACGTGCAAAGTAAGGAATACGTTATTGTGCTCTTGCGCATGAATACATCGGAATTTATGAAAAAAATGCATTATGATTATCCGCAATTAAATCCTGATAGCCATGTATAACACGTTGTCGAACATGTATGCTAACAAAAGAAATATTTCAACTTATAAGTATAATGTTTTCATTTTGGATCAATTAAGTGTAGCTGAGGTGTCGCACATACTGACCGGATGTGACTTGAACAGACGACATTTAAACAACTACGCCTTAATGATTGTTTTATTAATCAAAATAGAAAACCACAATTGGAGAACCGTTTTGAGAAAAAACACACATCTAAACTAAAAGAATACACGATCATGAACAGAATAGAACATATATTTTATTAGAATGTGTACAAAGTACATCATCATAAAGTATGCAATAAACAATCAATATTACATATAAACACGTAACAGCAATAATTGAAGTCACTACTTTATATGAATCCAAGACTTAGAGTAAATAACAGAATAGTTAACGAATGATAATAAATGAAATTAGGATGAACCCTATCATGAATAAACTTGATTAAAACAACTAAATGAAATGTGGCAGAATTTTACATTTGAAACGTATAAAGATTGCACATAGTGACACAGAAAAATACATAACAGAGTTAGAAAATACTTGTTTGTTAAAATTGAATAAAAAACGTTTCTAGTTGTGTTTTCACCTCTTTGTTCAACGTAATAAAAACATTCATTCGGTCTTCATGGAACCCAAAACTGGATCAGTGCGGTAGTTTTGGTCATATGCGACGCTTGTTTTTTTTAATGACAAACGTCTTGACAAGTCCGGTCGAGGATAATAATCATTTTTATTAAGCGAAAATCCAATAACGTTTTTGATTGGTTGATTCAAACAATCGTACTACCTCTGAGATTTCCGAAGTATTTCAAAAGAGTATCAGTTGGATGTTTATTTTTTTATTCATTATTTTTATATTATTATATATTTACTATGACAAAGATCTTGTACATGATAATTGCCTTGACTTCAGTCCGAATAAATAGTTTTAAATTTTGTTATAACATAATCACTGCAGAGGTGTGTTTGTTTCAGCCAATCAGATATTACTTCCAAATCCAAACGTTTCTTCTGCATAACTTGTCTTAGAAAAGCAAGCGTCGCATATGATCAACAGCCGGGCACGAGTAGCTCAGTCCGTTACGCGTCTGACTATCAATCTAGGGGTCGTCAGTTCAAATCCCCCGCCCGGCAACAGTCTCCGTGATGATTGATATACGACATTGTGTATCATTATCATTCGTCTCTCACCACTGATTCAAGTGGGAAAGTTTCCAGTTACTTGCGGAGATGGGATGTGCTCGAGTACTAGTTAATCCCAGGAAACAGTGCTTAGGATAATTGATCGTCTGTTAGCCCTCGATGGCATAAAAATAACGCAAAATATCCAATCAATGAATCAATATGATCAATACTAAGTGCAGTAACATAACAATAATAAAGACCACGTATCTTTACATATCAGTAATATATCTACGAATCTACTAGTTGGTTAAACGATCACGTGAGTATGTATTTTGTAGACAAATGAGACAAAGTATATATGGCAGAAATCAAATTAAAATACTTTTGATTAGTAGATTTGTATTTATATATAAGTTGAATATCTTATTTCACAATCGAAGTAAAATAAATATGTTTAAACTTAAACTATTTTCTTTTTTTTTCGTTAATCATTTCAGACTAAAACACTTTATCAAATGGAATTACTATATTTCAAATAATAACAATTTGTGTTGAATATTTCGTAACATCGTATCCGAATCCGAATCCCCGTATATTATAAATGATAATGTCGAGATAACCAGTGAGGGCTCAGACTAGTCTTAATTTGAATATGGTAACGGTTGTTTTTGTTGTATGTGAACTTATTTTACATCGCCACCGGTTTCCCAAATAGATAATACCCACCTGTCCCCTTTCCCCACCTCTGAAGAGTGTTGGTCTTTATTAGGTTTGCGTGGGGATAATGCGGGATAGATACAGATAGAAACCCATCGTAAGTTTCTTTTGATTCTTTAGTGTGTTAGGTGACACGGGCCTCGGTTTAAGGTACTATTCGAACGTCTGTTATTATTTCGGGTTGTCTAGCCCGAGGAATTAAACCCGAAACCCCGGGACTAGAAGGCTTGGCTGGCTATTTTGATAAATGTTATTTAACAAATACATGTAGATGTTGAAGACCGGTTTAGTGGGGACAGTAAGTACAAGCTAAAGGGATGGAGTGGGGACAGTAAGTACACACTGGAGAGATGGAGTGGGGACAGTAAGTACAAGCTGGAGGGATGAGGTGGGGACAGTAAGTACAAACTGGAGAGATGGATAGGGGCCAGTAAGTACAAGCTGGAGGGATGGGATGGGGACAGTAAGTACAAGCTGGAGGGATGGGATGGGGACAGTAAGTACAAGCTGGAGGGATGAGGTGGCCCAGTAAGTACAAACTGGAGAGATGAAGTGGGGCCAGTAAGTACAAGCTGGAGAGATGGAGTGGGGACAGTAAGTACAAGCTGGAGAGATGAAGTGGGGCCAGTAAGTACAAGCTGGAGAGATGGAGTGGGGACAGTAAGTACAAGCTGGAGAGATGAAGTGGGGACAGTAAGTACAAGCTGGAGGGATGGGGTGGGGACAGTACGTACGAGTTAACGGTGGGTTGGGGCAGTAAATACGAATGTTTATGTAGGCTTATAAGTGTTCGAACGATTTATGCAATGTTTTTAACTGACCAATAAAATTACTTTTTTCTAACTGAGGTATTTTTCAAAACAGATAACAAATTACAAAATAAATCATATAATTTGGCTTAAATTCGTTAATTTAATTATAATTTATAATTAATGTATTAAAATGAAGAATAAATAGATAGATAAATAAATAAATAAATAAATGAATAAATAAATAAATAAATAAATAAATAAATGAATAAATAAAAAAAAAAAAAAATAAATAAATAAATAAATAAATAAAAAAAATAAAAATAAATAAATAAATAAATAAATAAATAAATTAATTAATTAATTAATTAATTGATTAATTAATCAATCTTACCTATGGATGCCAAGATTGCAGTAGCGACAATTGCACACATGTACAGTTTCATGGCGACTTGTTATGTCTTTGGCTGCAGACGAAATATGAACAACTTATAAGATGAACAGAGAACGGAGAATATTATTTATATACCTTGCAAAACAGGTTAATACGAAACAATATGACAAGGTATTTAATAAATACGATAGTGTTATGTTTATTAAGAGGTAACAAAAAATCTTGTATCTGGCACAGTGTTTGAAATAGAGCAAATAATGCACTAAATACGGCGTCTATCTCACAACAGTTGTATCACACGGCGTAAGGCTTGCACTAATTGGTTCTTGAGCCGCTATTTATTGTTTTACAGCAAACTGAAAACTACTTTAGAATATACAAAGTGGATAACAGTGCCGTCAACGGTACCGCTCAAGTAGATGGTGTCAGGCTGTACCACGGTGCCGTTGTCTTTTATATTTTAGAAATGATAATAAAATTAAAAGGTACGACGCTACGTATCAAGGTCTACTTTTGAAATATGTATCATATTCAAGTATGGGCTGGAGGGATGGGGACAGTAAGTACAAGCTAATGGGATGGGATGGGAACAGTAAGTACGAGCGGGAGGGATGGGGTGGAAGCAGTAAGTACATGCTGGAGGAATGGAATGGGGACAGTAAGTTCAAGCTGGAGGGATGTGGTGAGGACAGTAAGTACAAGCTGGAGGGATTTGGTGAGGACAGTAAGTACAAGCTTGAGGGATGTGGTGAGGACAGTAAATACAAGCTGGAGGAGTGAGATTAAGACAGTAAGTACAAGCTGGAGGGATGGAGTGGGGACAGTAAGTACAAGCTGGAGGGATGAGATTGGGACAGTAAGTACAAGCTGGAGAGATGGGGATTGTAAGTACAAGCTGGAGGGATGAGATGGGAACAGTAAGTACAAACTGGAGGGATGGGGACAGTAAGTACAAGCTGGAGATATGGGATTTGGACAGTAAGTACAAGCTAGAGGGATGGGATGTGGACAGTAAGTACAAGCTGGAGGGATGGGGACAGTAAGTACGAGCTGGAGAGATTGGATGGGGACAATAAGTACAAGCTGGAGGGATGGGGACAGTAAGTACGAGCTGGAGAGATGGGATTGGGACAGTAAGTACAAGCTGGAGGGATGGGGACAGTAAGTACGAGCTGGATAGAAGGGATGGGGACAGTAAGTACAAGCTGGAGGGATGGGGACAGTAAGTACAAGCTGGAGGGATGGAGTGGGGACAGTAAGTACAGGCTGGAGGGATGGGGACAGTAAGTAAAAGCTGGAGGGATAGGGACAGTAAGTAAAAGCTGGAGGGATGGAGTGGGGACAGTAAGTAAAAGCTGGAGGGATGGAGTGGGGACAGTGAGTACGAGCTGGAGAGATGGGATGGGGACAGTAAGTAAAAGCTGGAGGGATGGAGTGGAGACAGTGAGTACGAGCTGGAGAGATGGGATGGGGACAGTAAGTAAAAGCTGGAGGGATGGAGTGGAGACAGTGAGTACGAGCTGGAGAGATGGGATGGGGACAGTAAGTAAAAGCTGGAGGGATGGGGACAGTAAGTAAAAGCTGGAGGGATGGAGTGGGGACAGTGAGTACGAGCTGGAGAGATGGGATGGGGACAGTAAGTACAAGCTGGAGGGATGGAGTGGGGACAGTAAGTACAGGCTGGAGGGATGGGATGGGGACAGTAAGTACAAGCTGGAGGGATGGAGTGGGGACAGTAAGTACAGGCTGGAGGGATGGGATGGGGACAGTAAGTAAAAGCTGGAGGGATGGAGTGGGGACAGTGAGTACGAGCTGGAGAGATGGGATTGGGACAGTAAGTACAAGCTGGAGGGATGGGGACAGTAAGTACGAGCTGGAGAGAAGGGATGGGGACAGTAAGTACAAGCTGGAGGGATGGGGACAGTAAGTAAAAGCTGGAGGGATGGAGTGGGGACAGTAAGTAAAAGCTGGAGGGATGGAGTGGGGCAGTTAGTACAGGCTGGAGGGAATGGATGGGGACAGTTAGTACAAGCAGGAGGGATGGGGGGGGAAGCAGTTAGTACAGGCTGGAGGAATGGAATGGGGACAGTAAGTTCAAGCTGGAGGGATGTGGTGAGGACAGTAAGTACAAGCTTGAGGGATGTGGTGAGGACAGTAAATACAAGCTGGAGGAGTGAGATTAAGACAGTAAGTACAAGCTGGAGGGATGGGGACAGTAAGTACAAGCTGGAGAGATGGGATGGGGACTGTAAGTACAAGTTGGAGGGATTGGGACAATAAGTACAAAACTGGAGGGATGGGGACAGTAAGTACGAGCTGGAGAGATGGGATGGGGACAGTAAGTACAAGCTGGAGGGATGGAGTGGGGACAGTAAATACAGGCTGGAGGGATGGGATGGGGACAGTAAGTACAAGCTGGATGGATGGGATGGGGACAGTAAGTACAAGCTGGAGAGAAGGGATGGGGACAGTAAGTACAAGCTGGTGGGATGGGGACAGTAAGTACGAGCTGGAGAGATTGGATGGGGACAGTAAGTACAAGCTCGAGGGATGGGGACAGTAAGTACGAGCTGGAGAGATGGGATGGGGACAGTAAGTACAAGCTGGAGGGATGGAGTGGGGACAGTAAATACAGGCTGGAGGGATGGGATGGGGACAGTAAGTACAAGCTGGATGGATGGGATGGGGACAGTAAGTACAAGCTGGAGAGAAGGGATGGGGACAGTAAGTACAAGCTGGTGGGATGGGGACAGTAAGTACGAGCTGGAGAGATTGGATGGGGACAGTAAGTACAAGCTCGAGGGATGGGGACAGTAAGTATGAGCTGGAGAGATGGGATTGGGACAGTAAGTACAAGCTGGAGGGATGGGGACAGTGAGTACGAGCTGGAGAGATGGGATGGGGACAGTAAGTACGAGCTGGAGGGATGGAGTGGGGACAGTAAGTACAAGCTGGAGGGATGGGATGGGGACAGTAAGTACAAGCTGGAGGTATGGGGACTGTAAGTACAAGTTGGAGGGATTGGGACAATAAGTACAAACTGGAGGGATGTGGACAGTAAGTACGAGCTGGAGAGATGAGATGGGGACAGTAAGTACAAGCTGGAGGGATGGAGTGGGGACAGTAAATACAGGCTGGAGGGATGGGATGGGGACAGTAAGTACAAGCTGGAGAGATGGGGACAGTAAGTACGAGCTGGAGAGAAGGGATGGGGACAGTAAGTACAAGCTGGAGGGATGGGGACAGTAAGTAAAAGCTGGAGGGATGGAGTGGGGACAGTAGGTAAAAGCTGGAGGGATGGAGTGGGGCAGTAAGTACAGGCTGGAGGGATGGGATGGGGACAGTTAGTACAAGCAGGAGGGATGGGGGGGAAGCAGTAAGTACAGGCTGGAGGAATGGAATGGGGACAGTAAGTTCAAGCTGGAGGGATGTGGTGAGGACAGTAAGTACAAGCTGGAGGGATGGGGACAGTAAGTAAAAGCTGGAGAGATGGAGTGGGGACAGTAGGTAAAAGCTGGAGGGATGGAGTGGGGCAGTAAGTACAGGCTGGAGGGATGGGATGGGGACAGTTAGTACAAGCAGGAGGGATGGGGGGGAAGCAGTAAGTACAGGCTGGAGGAATGGAATGGGGACAGTAAGTTCAAGCTGGAGGGATGTGGTGAGGACAGTAAGTACAAGCTTGAGGGATGTGGTGAGGACAGTAAATACAAGCTGGAGGAGTGAGATTCAGACAGTAAGTACAAGCTGGAGGGATGGAGTGGGGACAGTAAGTACAAGCTGGAGAGATGGGATGGGGACTGTAAGTACAAGTTGGAGGGATTGGGACAATAAGTACAAACTGGAGGGATGGGGACAGTAAGTACGAGCTGGAGAGATGGGATGGGGACAGTAAGTACAAGCTGGAGGGATGGAGTTGGGACAGTAAATACAGGCTGGAGGGATGGGATGGGGACAGTAAGTACAAGCTGGAGGGATGGGGACAGTAAGTACGAGCTGGAGAGATTGGATGGGGACAGTAAGTACAAGCTGGAGGGATGGGGACAGTAAGTACGAGCTGGAGAGATTGGATGGGGACAGTAAGTACAAGCTCGAGGGATGGGGACAGTAAGTACGAGCTGGAGAGATGGGATTGGGACAGTAAGTACAAGCTGGAGGGATGGGGACAGTGAGTACGAGCTGGAGAGATGGGATGGGGACAGTAAGTACGAGCTGGAGGGATGGAGTGGGGACAGTAAGTACAAGCTGGAGGGATGGGATGGGGACAGTAAGTACAAGCTGGAGGGATGGGGACTGTAAGTACAAGTTGGAGGGATTGGGACAATAAGTACAAACTGGAGGGATGGGGACAGTAAGTACGAGCTGGAGAGATGGGATGGGGACAGTAAGTACAAGCTGGAAGGATTGAGTGGGGACAGTAAATACAGGCTGGAGGAGTACGAGCTGGAGAGATTGGATGGGGACAGTAAGTACGAGCTGGAGAGAAGGGATGGGGACAGTAAGTACAAGCTGGAGGGATGGGGACAGTAAGTAAAAGCTGGAGGGATGGAGTGGGGACAGTAGGTAAAAGCTGGAGGGATGGAGTGGGGCAGTAAGTACTGGCTGGAGAGAAGGGATGGAGACAGTAAGTACAAGCTGGAGGGATGGGGACAGTAAGTAAAAGCTGGAGAGATGGAGTGGGGACAGTAGGTAAAAGCTGGAGGGATGGAGTGGGACAGTAAGTACAGGCTGGGGGGATGGGATGGGGACAGTTAGTACAAGCAGGAGGGATGGGGGGGGGAAGCAGTAAGTACAGGCTGGAGGAATGGAATGGGGACAGTAAGTTCAAGCTGGAGGGATGTGGTGAGGACAGTAAGTACAAGCTTGAGGGATGTGGTGAGGACAGTAAATACAAGCTGGAGGAGTGAGATTAAGACAGTAAGTACAAGCTGGAGGGATGGAATGGGGACAATAAGTACAAGCTGGAGAGATGGGATGGGGACTGTAAGTACAAGTTGGAGGGATGGGGACAATAAGTACAAACTGGAGGGATGGGGACAGTAAGTTCGAGCTGGAGAGATGGGATGGGGACAGTAAGTACAAGCTGGATGGATGGAGTGGGGACAGTAAATACAGGCTGGAGGGATGGGATGGGGACAGTAAGTACAAGCTGGAGGGATGGGGACAGTAAGTACGAGCTGGAGAGAAGGGATGGGGACAGTAAGTACAAGCTGGAGGGATGGGGACAGTAAGTACGAGCTGGAGAGATTGGATGGAGACAGTAAGTACAAGATCGAGGGATGGGGACAGTAAGTACGAGCTGGAGAGATGGGATTGGGACAGTAA
Source organism: Panopea generosa (assembly GCA_029582155.1). Lineage (NCBI taxonomy): Eukaryota > Metazoa > Mollusca > Bivalvia > Adapedonta > Hiatellidae > Panopea > Panopea generosa. The sequence goes on along the minus strand of CM055898.1, from coordinate 64,068,059 downwards.
GTACAAGCTGGAGGGATGGGGACAGTGAGTACGAGCTGGAGAAATGGGATGGGGACAGTAAGTACGAGCTGGAGGGATGGAGTGGGGACAGTAAGTACAAGCTGGAGGGATGGGATGGGGACAGTAAGTACAAGCTGGAGGGATGGAGTGGGGACAGTAAGTACAAGCTGGAGGGATGGAGGGGGACAGTAAGTACAGGCTTGAGGGATTGGATAGGGACAGTAAGTACAGGCTGGAGGGATGGGATGGAGACAGTAAGTACAAGCTGGAGGGATGTGATGGGGACAGTTAGTACAAGCAGGATAGATGGAGTGGGGACAGTAATTACAAGCTGGAGGGATGGGATGGGGACAGTAAGTACAAGCTGGAGGGATGGAGTGGGGACAGTAAGTACAAGCTGGAGTGATGGGATTGGGACAGTAAGTACAAGCTGGAAGGATTGAGTGGGGACAGTCAGTGCAAGCTGGAGGGATGGGATGGGGACTGTGAGTACAAGTTGGAGAGATGGGATTGGGACAGTAAGTACAAGCTGGAGGGATGGAGTGGGGACAGTAAGTACAAGCTAGAGGGACAGTAAGTACAAGTTGGAGGTATGGAGTGGGGACAGTAAGTACAAGCTGGAGAGATGTGGTGGGGACAGTAAGTACAAGCTGGAGAGATGGAGTTAGGTCAGTAAGTACAAGCTGGAGGGATGGGATTGGGACAGTAAGTACAAGCTGGAGGGATGGAATGGGGACAGTAAGTACAAACTAGAGGGACAGTAAGTACATGTTGGAGGTATGGAGTGGGGACAGTAAGTACAAGCTGGAAGGATGGGATGGGGACAGTAAGTACAAGCTGGAGGGATGGGATGGGGACAGTAAGTACAAGCTGGAGGGATGGAGTGGGGACAGTAAGTACAAGCTGGAGGGATGGAGTGGAGACAGTAAGTACAGGATGGAGGGATTGGATAGGGACAGTAAGTACAGGCTGGAGAGATGGGATGGAGACAGTAAGTACAAGCTGGAGGGATGTGATGGGGACAGTTAGTACAAGCAGGATAGATGGAGTGGGGACAGTAATTACAAGCTGGAGGGATGGGATGGGGACAATAAGTACAAGCTGGAGGGATGGGATGGGGACTGTGAGTACAAGTTGGAGAGATGGGATTGGGACAGTAAGTACAAGGTGAAGGGATGGAGTGGGGACAGTAAGTACAAGCTAGAGGGACAGTAAGTACAAGTTGGAGGTATGGAGTGGGGACAGTAAGTACAAGCTGGGGAGATGGGGTGGGGACAGTCAGTACAAGCTGGAGGGATGGAGTTAGGTCAGTAAGTACAAGCTGGAGGGATGGGATTGGGACAGTAAGTACAAGCTTGAGTGATGGAATGGGGACAGTATGTACAAGCTAGAGGGACAGTAAGTACATGTTGGAGGTTTGGAGTGGGGACAGTAAGTACAAGCTGGAGGGATGGGATGGGGACAGTAAGTACAAGCTGGAGGGATGGAGTGGACTCAGTAAGTACAAGCTGACGGGATGGGATGAGGACAGTAAGTACAAGCTGGAGGGATGGAGTGGGGACAGTAAGTACAAGCTGAAGAGATGGGATGGGGACAGTAAGTACAAGCTAGACGGACATTAAGTACAAGTTGGAGGTATGGAGTGGGGACAGTAAGAACAATCTGGAGGGATGGGATGTGGACAGTAAGTACAAGCTGGAGGGATGGGATTGGGACAGTAAATACAAGCTGGAGGAGTGAGATTAAGACAGTAAGTACAAGCTGGAGGGATGGAGTGGGGACAGTAAGTACAAGCTGGAGAGATGGGATGGGGACTGTAAGTACAAGTTGGAGGGATTGGGACAATAAGTACAAACTGGAGGGATGGGGACAGTAAGTACGAGCTGGAGAGATGGGATGGGGACAGTAAGTACAAGCTGGAGGGATGGAGTGGGGACAGTAAATACAGGCTGGAGGGATGGGATGGGGACAGTAAGTACGAGCTGGAGAGATTGGATGGGGACAGTAAGTACAAGCTGGAGGGATGGGGACAGTAAGTACGAGCTGGAGAGATTGGATGGGGACAGTAAGTACAAGCTCGAGGGATGGGGACAGTAAGTACGAGCTGGAGAGATGGGATTGGGACAGTAAGTACAAGCTGGAGGGATGGGGACAGTGAGTACGAGCTGGAGAGATGGGATGGGGACAGTAAGTACGAGCTGGAGGGATGGAGTGGGGACAGTAAGTACAAGCTGGAGGGATGGGATGGGGACAGTAAGTACAAGCTGGAGGGATGGGGACTGTAAGTACAAGTTGGAGGGATTGGGACAATAAGTACAAACTGGAGGGATGGGGACAGTAAGTACGAGCTGGAGAGATGGGATGGGGACAGTAAGTACAAGCTGGAGGGATGGAGTGGGGACAGTAAATACAGGCTGGAGGGATGGGGACAGTAAGTACGAGCTGGAGAGATTGGATGGGGACAGTAAGTACGAGCTGGAGAGAAGGGATGGGGACAGTAAGTACAAGCTGGAGGGATGGGGACAGTAAGTAAAAGCTGGAGGGATGGAGTGGGGACAGTAGGTAAAAGCTGGAGGGATGGAGTGGGGCAGTAAGTACAGGCTGGAGAGAAGGGATGGGGACAGTAAGTACAAGCTGGAGGGATGGAGACAGTAAGTAAAAGCTGGAGAGATGGAGTGGGGACAGTAGGTAAAAGCTGGAGGGATGGAGTGGGGCAGTAAGTACAGGCTGGAGGGATGGGATGGGGACAGTTAGTACAAGCAGGAGGGATGGGGGGGGGGGGGGAAGCAGTAAGTACAGGCTGGAGGAATGGAATTGGGACAGCAAGTTCAAGCTGGAGGGATGTGGTGAGGACAGTAAGTACAAGCTTGAGGGATGTGGTGAGGACAGTAAATACAAGCTGGAGGAGTGAGATTAAGACAGTAAGTACAAGCTGGAGGGATGGAATGGGGACAATAAGTACAAGCTGGAGAGATGGGATGGGGACTGTAAGTACAAGTTGGAGGGATTGGGACAATAAGTACAAACTGGAGGGATGGAGTTGGGTCAGCAAGTACAAGCTGGAGGGATGGGATGGGGACAGTAAGTACAAGCTGGAGGGATGGGATGTGGACAGTAAGTACAAACTGGAGGGATGGGATGTGGACAGTAAGTACAATCTGGAGGGATGGAGTGGGCTCAGTAAGTACAAGCTGGCGGGATGGGATGGGGACAGTAAGTACAAGCTGGAGGGATGGAGTTGGGTCAGCAAGTACAAGCTGGAGGGATGGGATGGCGACAGTAAGTACAAGCTGGAGGGATTGAGTGGGCTCAGTAAGTACAAGCTGGCGGGATGGGAATGGGACAGTAAGTACAAGCTGGAGGGATGGGATGGGGACAGTAAGTACAAGCTGGAGGGATGGAGTTGGGTCAGCAAGTACAAGCTGGAGGGATGGGATGGCGACAGTAAGTACAAGCTGGAGGGATGGAGTGGGCTCAGTAAGTACAAGCTGGCGGGATGGGATGGGGACAGTAAGTACAAGCTGGCGGGATGGGATGGGGACAGTAAGTACAAGCTGGAGGGATGGGATGGGGACAGTAAGTACAAGCTGGAGGGATGGAGTTGGGTCAGCAAGTACAAGCTGGAGGGATGGGATGGGGACAGTAAGTACAAGCTGGAGGGATGGAGTGGGGACAGTAAGTACAAGCTGGAGGGATGGGATGGGGACAGTAAGTACAAGCTGGAGGGATGGAGTGGGCTCAGTAAGTACAAGCTGGAGGGATGGAGTTGGCTCAGTAAGTACGAGCTGGAGGGATGTAGTTGGCTCAGTAAGTACGAGCTGGAAGGATGGGATGGGGACAGTTAGTACAAGCTGGAGGGATGGAGTGAGGACAGTAAGTACAAGCTGGAGGGATGGGGTGGGGACAGTAAGTACAAGCTGGAGGGATGGGGTGGGGACAGTAAGTACAAGCTGGATGGATGTGATGGGGACAGTAAGTACAAGCTGGAGGGATGGAGTGGGCTCAGTAAGTACAAGCTGGAGGGATGGAGTGGGCTCAGTAAGTACAAGCTGGAGGGATGGAGTGGGCTCAGTGTGTACAAGCTGGAGGGATGGAGTGGGCTCAGTAAGTACAAGCTGGAGGGATGGAGTTGGCTCAGTAAGTACGAGCTGGAGGGATGTAGTTGTCTCAGTAAGTACGAGCTGGAAGGATGGGATGTTGACAGTTAGTACAAGCTGGAGGGATGGAGTGAGGACAGTAAGTACAAGCTTGGGGGAGCTGGTGGAGGCAGTAAGTTAAAGCTTGAGGGAAGGATGGGAGTAGTAATTACGAGCTGGGAGAATGGAGTTGGGACAGTAAGTACAAGCTTGAGGGAAGAGGTGTGGACAGTAAATACGAGCTTGAGGGAAGAGGTGTGGACAGTAAGTACGAGCTTGAGGGAAGAGGTGTGGACAGTAAGTACGAGCTTGAGGGAAGAGGTGTGGACAGTAAGTACGAGCTTGAGGGAAGGGGTGGGGGCAATAATTACGAACTGGAGGGATGGAGAGCGGAAAGTAATTACAAGCTGGAGGGGTGGTTAGGGGGCAGTAAGTATGAGCTGGGATGGAGTGGGGGCTGAGAGTACAAGCTGGAGGTGTGGGTAGTGGGCAGAGGTATAATGTATGTGGTGTTGGCTGTTCACGCCGGAGATTTCTTCTAAAAAAACAACATCGGTACTGGCTCTACACAGGAAACAGACATAAAGCATTTCTTAAAAGCACTAAGCTTATTTTGCAACCGAACTGAGAAAATGTTAATGTGTTGGAGACATATGATATGCTTGATATAACGGTAGCGCTGTTTAAAGAAGATTCTTGTATTTATGACAAATCACAATGTTAACCCCATATAATAAGCAACATTTCCATCTAAACGATGAAATAAACAATATTGCATTCAAAAATCATCTCTTTCGTAGAATACGTTTATGTTCCCGACCGGAAATATTCGGCGGTACAATATACATCGCTCGCATTTTACGTCCGTCCGTTTTCCGTCCGCCCGTCCCAATAACGATGTTTCCTCTCAACTTAGTAATTTAATTCAGTCTTGAGAAAACTTAGTCAGAATGTTTATTGGAAGAATGTCTAAGTCAAGAACGATAACCATCTCAATAGCCCCAGTAACTCTGGGGTAATAGCCCTTGGACAGTCCACATTTTGTGGTTTCTTCTCCGTCTTACTGTGTAATTTTAATCCTTTCTTTATCAAATTAGGTCCTTATTTGCAAAACAAAAAATGAGTTTTCCACATATAGATGGCGTCCGTCATTGTTTCGTGTTTCAAGTATTATTTTGATCTAAAAAATCAGCTTAAAAAATGATGATAATCTAAGCACTGTCTTTATATTTGACCTAGTGACCTTGACCGTAGTGTGACATATCCAAAATTCAAATAATCTCACCTGAATAATAACCGTCCTTAGTCATCAATAGTCGAGCTGAAATATCATACTTGATCATTATAGTTGGTTGGATGAATATTTAACGTCAATTTATGCCATCGATCCGTTCGTCGTAGCCTAACCACGATTTCTTGAGATCAGGTAAGGTTAACCAGTATTCAAGCACACCCATATCCGCAAGTATCTGATACCACTTGAATCAACGGTGAGAGATAAATGACATTGAGACGCAATACCTTATATCAGTCATCACGAAGACTGTGACCGTGCGGTTAATCGAACTCATGATCCACGGTGATAGTCAGACGCGCTACCGACTTTGCTAACCGGACCCGGCTTTGACAAGTATAACATGGACATGGAGAAAGACCGTACCAGGTCTTCACAGTATAAAACGGGTGCGTAGTATTATATAGCAACACAGACATAAATTAACGGAAGTGCTATGTATATATATATATATATATATATATATATATATATATATATATATATATACACATCAACTTAAGGAGCTGTCTAATTTACGGTCCTTAAATGTTTTCGCAACATTTTTATAATATTTGTTATGAGTCATGTACCAGGCGGTGAAATGGTTTTAAAAACTGCTCTCCAAATTACGATTTATGACGGAAAATACAAAATTTTATTATTCGAGAAGACAACGAAACACATGCTCAAAAAGAGACCCGCACATGATCATATCAAAACATAAAAAAGTGTTATTTGTTTTCTTTTATCACCGGCCGGGCCCGATTAACTCAGTTGGTTACGCGTCTGACTATCAATCCAGGGGTCGTTAGTTTGAATCCCCGCCCGAGAACAGTCTTTGTGATGATTGATATACGACATTGTATCTCATTACCATTCGTCTCTCACCGCTGCTTCAAGTGGGAAAGTAATCAGTTACTTGCAGAGATGGGGTGTGCTCGAGTACTGGTTAACCTTCAAGGACCCCAGGAATGAGTGGTTAAGTTAACTGAAAGTCTGTTAGCCCTCGGTGGCATAAAAATGACACTAAATATTCAATCAATCAATCTCCCATCACCATTACTCATCCGAAACCGGCAAGACTGCTCCAAATGTCTATATGCGTGATAGAACGCCGTCACAGATGAAGGCAATATAGCTCCAAATGTCTATATGCGTGATAGAAAGCCGTCACGTATGAAGGCAAGACTGCTCCAAAAGTTTATATGCTTAAAAGAACACCGTCACATATGAAAGCAAGACTGCTCCAAATGTCTATATGCGTGATAGAACACCGTACCAGATGAAGGCAAGACTGTTCCAAATGTATATATGCGTGATAGCTATATGCGTGATAGAACACCGTACCAGATGAAGGCAAGACTGCTCCAAATGTCTATATGCGTGATATAACACCGTACCAGATGAAGGCAAGACTGCTCTAAATGTCTATATGCGTGTTATAATACCGTACCAGATGAAGGCAAGACTGCTCCATATGTCTATATGCGTGATAAAACGCCGTCACATAAGAAGGCAAGCCTGGTCCAAATGTCTAGAGTCTTGATAGAACGCCGTACAAGATGCAGGCAAGACTACTCCATATGTCTATATGCGTGATATAACACCGTACCAGATGAAGGCAAGACTGCTCTATATGTCTATATGCGTGATAAAACACCGTCACATATGATGGCAAGACTGGTCCAAATGTCTATATTCTTGATAGAACACCGTACCAGATGAAGGCAAGACTGCTTCATATGTCTATATGCGTGATAAAACGCCTTCACAGATGAAGGCAAAACTGCTTCATATGTATATTTGCGTGAAAGAAAGCCGTCACAGATAAAGACAAGACTGCTCCATATGTCTATATGTGTGATAGAACACCGTACTAGATGAAGGCAATACTGCTGCAAATGTCTATATGCGTGATAGAATGCCGTACAAGATGAAGCAATACTGCTGCAAAGGTCTATATGCGTGACAGAATGCCGTACCAGATGAAGGCAATACTGCTGCAAATGTCTATATGCTTGATAGAACACCCTACCAGATGAAGGCAAGACTGCTGCAAATGTCTATATGCGTGATAGAACGCCGTCACATATGAAGGCAATACTACTCCAAATGTCTATATGCGTGATAGATCACCGTCACATATAAAGGCGAGACTGCTCCAAATGTCTATATGCGTGAAAGAACGCCGTCACATATGAAGGCAAGACTGCTCCAAATGTCTATATGCGTGATAGAACACCGTACCAGATGAAGGCAATACTGCTCCAAATGTCTATATGCGTGATAGAACGCCATCACATATGAAGGCAAGACTGATCCATATGTCAATATGCGTGATAGAACGCCGTACCAGATGAAGGTAAGACTGCTCCAATTGTATATATGCGTGATTGCTATATGCGTGATAGAACACCGTACCAGATGAAGGCAAGACTTGTCTAATTGTATATATGCGTGATTGCTATATGCGTGATAGAACACCGTACCAGGTAAAGGCAAGACTGCTCCAATTGTATATATGCGTAATTGCTATATGCGTGATAGAAAGCCGTCGCAGATGAAGACAAGATTGCTACAAATGTCTATATACGTGAAAGAATACCGTACCAGATGAAAGTAAGACTGTTCAATATATCTATATGCGTAATAGAACACCGTCACAGATAAAGGCAAGACTGCTTAAAATGTCTATATGCGTGATAGAACACCGTACCAGATAAAGGCAAGACTGCTCCATTTGTATATATGCGTGATTGCTATATGCGTGATAGAAAGCCGTCGCAGATGAAGACAAGATTGCTACAAATGTCTATATACGTGAAAGAATACCGTACCAGATGAAAGCAAGACTGGTCTAATTGTATATATGCGTGATTGCTATATGCGTGATAGAACACCGTACCAGGTAAAGGCAAGACTGCTCCAATTGTATATATGCGTAATTGCTATATGCGTGATAGAAAGCCGTCGCAGATGAAGACAAGATTGCTACAAATGTCTATATACGTGAAAGAATACCGTACCAGATGAAAGTAAGACTGTTCAATATATCTATATGCGTAATAGAACACCGTCACAGATAAAGGCAAGACTGCTTAAAATGTCTATATGCGTGATAGAACGCCGTACCAGATAAAGGCAAGACTGCTCCATTTGTATATATGCGTGATTGCTATATGCGTGATAGAAAGCCGTCGCAGATGAAGACAAGATTGCTACAAATGTCTATATACGTGAAAGAACATCGTACCAGATGAAAGTAAGACTGTTCAATATATCTATATGCGTAATAGAACAACGTCACAGATAAAGGCAAGACTGCTCAAAATGTCTATATGTGTGATAGAACGCCGTACCAGATAAAGGCAAGACTGCCCCAATTGTATATATGCGTGATTGCTATATGCGTGATAGAAAGCCGTACCAGATGAAGGCAAGACTGCTCCAAATGTTTATATGCGAGAAAGAACACCGTACCAGATGAAAGTAAGACTGCTCCATATATCTATATGCGTGATAGAACACCGTACTAGATGAAGGCAAGACTGCTGCAAATGTCTATATGCGTGATAGAATACCGTACCAGAGGAAGGCAAGACTGCTCCAAATGTCTATATGCGTGATAGAACGCCGTACCAGATGAAGGCAAGACTGCTCTAAATGTCTATATACGTGATATAACACCGTACTAGATGAAGGCAAGACTGCTCCAAATGTATATATGCGTGAAAGAACGCCGTCACATATGAAGGCAAGACTGTTCCAAATGTCTATATGCGTGATAAAACACCGTACCAGATGAAGGCAATACTGCTCCAAATGTCTACATGCGTGATAGAACGCCGTCACATATGAAGGCCAGACTGTTCCATATGTTTATATGCGTGATAGAACACCGTACCAGATGAAGGCAAGACTGCTTCAATTGTATATATATGCGTGATTGCTATATGCTTGATAGAAAGCCGTTGCAGATGAAGGCAAGACTGCTCAAAATGTCTATATGCGTGAAAGAACACCGTACAAGATGAAAGTAAGACTGCTCCATATATCGATATGCGTAATAGAACACCGTCACAGATGAAGGCAAGACTGCTCCAATTGTATATATGTGTGATTGCTATATACGTGATAGTACGCAATACCAGATAAAGACAAGACTGCTTCAATTGTATATATGCGTGATTGCTATATGCTTGATAGAAAGCAGTCGCAGATGAAGGCAAGACTGCTCCAAATGTCTATATGCGTGAAAGAACACCGTACAATATTAAAGTAAGACTGCTCCATATATCGATATGCGTGATAGAACTCCGTCACAGATGAAGGCAAGACTGCTCCAAATCTTTATTTGCGTGATAGAACGCCGTACAAGATGAAGGCAAGACTGCTCCAATTGTATATATGCTCCATATGTCTATATGCGTAATAGAAAGCCTTACCAGATGAAGGCAAGACTGCTCCAAATGTCTATAAGCGTGATAGAACACCGTCACATATGAAGGCAAGACTGGTACAAATGTCTATATGCCTAAAAGAACGCCGTCACATATGAAAGCAAGACTGTTCCAAATGATTATATGCGTGATAGAACACCGTACCAAATGAAGGCAATACTGCTCCAAATGTCTATATGTGTGATAGAACACCGTACCAGATGAAGGCAATACTGCTCCAAATGTCTATATGTGTGAAAGAACGCCGTCACATATGAAAGCTAGACTGCTTCATATGTCTATATGCGTGATAGAACGCCGTACCAGATGAGGGCAATACTGCTCCAATTGTATATTTGCGTGATTGCTATACGCGTGATAGAAAGCCGTCGCAGATGAAAGCAAGACTGCTTCAATTGTATATATGCATGGTTGCTATACGCGTGATAGAAAGCCGTCGCAGATGAAAGCAAGACTGCTCAAAATGTCTTTATGCGTGAAAGAACACCGTACCAGATGAAAGTAAGACTGCTCCATATATCTATATGCGTGATAGAACACCGTCACAGATGAAGGCAAGACTGCTCCAAATGTCTATATGCGTGATAGAACACCATACCAGATGAAGGCAAGACTGCTCCATATGTATATATGCGTGATATAACACCATAACAGAGGAAGGCAAGACTGTTCCAAATGTCTATATGCGTAATAGAACACCATACCAGATGAAGGCGAGACTGCTCCATATGTCTATATGCGCGATAGAACACCGTACTAGATGAAGGAAAGACTGTTCCAAATGTCTATATGGGTGATAGAACACCGTACTAGATGAAGGCAAGACTGGTCCATATGTCAATATGCGTGATAGAACACCGTACCAGGTGATGGCAAGACTGCGCCAATTGTAAATACGCGTGATAGAACACCGTCACATATGAAGTATCTATATTTCTTTTCCAACGTTATCAAATTTAGATATTGTACGTTTTATGACTTAGATAGTTTAATACTGTACATATGTCTGTTTTGGGTGGAATTAGGGTCCCCTTTTCATTGAATTATAAAGCTAACGTGGTCAATTCAATCTAATTTCTAGGTCAAATTTGAATACTTCAGTATTCGTTTGCATGAACTTTCTTACGGCACACGTGCATTGGAAAACATGTTATTGTATAAAATAACATATAAATATATTGCTGTATTAACTATCTATACATGCACATACATATAAATAATGTAAATACAAAATAGTGTAGGCATATACATCCATTAAAAACCAAAAGCAACAAACAAGTGTTGCGTACGTTTTGTCTCGTAGTCTTTGTGTTTAAAGATCCGCGCATTTCTCAGTGATTTTATTTTTAAAAAAATGAACATACGAAATAGGTCTTTTCGGCGTACCAACACAAAATGGTTATATATAGCCAACTTGAATACAATTTCTAGGCACACTTATCGTGTTTTACGATTATATCGCAACTAAAAAAGTAACTGACAAAATTAATTCTTTATTTCAATAATTAAATTCATCTGAAATTTACATCGTGACCTTGACCTTTGTCAGGATTTTGGTTACAATATAATGATTTCAGGTTAGGATTATGCATGCGCACAAATACTAGTAATATAACGTTCATTTCATATAGGAAATATTTGGGAGCACATATAATGACCTATTTACGTGTCGACGTGCCGTAAAAACATTCACTCATTTCATATTCTACATATTTCATGAATTCGCATAGACTATTTGCCCCTATATAAATTATATGCCTATATAAATTTTATTCCTATATAAATGCTATTTCAAAATTTAGTAGAACTTCAAGAATATAAGAGCTGAATAACTCTAGCCACCGCTTTCCTATACAAATTTTCCACGCGTCAGTTATATAACCAGTGGTAAATTACTGCCTAGCTACAGAAAGTTATATTGATATATGAAGAAGGTATCCAAATAGATGATAGACATTGTTTTAGAATATCTGAACTCTATTTCCGACTAGATGTCACTCTGACCCGTACCCACCGTATATTTGGATATCTCTTGTAATTGTATAAGAAAGTGACCGAAACTGTATTAGATTAAGTTACAGATTTTCCATCCAGAGCTACATGTAGTATGTTGTCACACTATTCTAAACAGACGGTGAAATCAACGTTTTTGTTTAGAAAAGTATTTAAAACATTAGTTGTATGTAAGAAAAAGAATCATATTGAGTATACAACTGCGATGATAATATTCAAATCCTAGATAACATTTGCTTTGATTAAACCCTAAGTAAGTAGCCAACAACAACTGTGAAACCCAGGGTTGAAATAATCATATTTTAACCTAATACCCATAACAGATACTAATAATCTCACACCAGTAAAATGGCAGATATCCTCAACCTTATTTTCCAGAAACATTCTTATAATATCACAATGGTGAAATGTCAGGTATCCTTGTTCTGTATGCTAGATAACCTTTCCCTTCCTTGTTGTGATTAATTATGTGATTTATAATATCACAATGGTGAAATGTCAGGTATCCTTGTTCTGTATGCTAGATAACCTTCCCCTTCCTTGTTGTGATTAATTATGTGATTTATAATATCACAATGGTGAAATGTCAGGTATCCTTGTTCTGTATGCGAGATAACCTTCCCGTTCAAGGTGAAATGTCAGGTATCCTTGTTCTGTATGCTAGATAACCTTCTCCTTCATTGTTGTGATTAATTATGTGATTTATAATATCTCAATGGTGAAATGTCAGGTATCCTTGTTCTTATGTTAGATAACCTTCCCCTTCATTGTTGTGATTAATTATGATATTTATAATTACACATTGGTGAAATGTCAGGTATCCTTGTTCTGTATGCTAGATAATCTCCCCCTTCGTTGTTATGGTTAATTATGTGATTTATAATATCACAATGGTGAAATGTCAAGTATCCTTGTTTTGTATGCTAGATAACCTTCCCATTCATTTTTGTGATTAATTATGTGATTTATAATATCACAATGATGAAATGTCAGGTATCCTTGTTCTGTATGCTAGATAACCTCCCCCTTCATTGTTGTGATTAATCATGTAATTTATAATATCACAATGGTGAAATATCAGGAATCCTTGTTCTGTATGCTCGATAACCTTCCCCTTCATTGTTGTGATTAATTATGTAATTTATAATATCACAATGGTGAAATGTCAAGTATCCTTGTTCTGTATGCTAAATAACCTCCCCCTTCATTATTGTGATTAATTATGTAATTTATAATATCACAACGGTGAAATGTCAGGTATCCTTGTTCTGTATGCTAGATAACCTCCCCCTTCATTGTTGTGATTAACTATGTAATTTATAATATCACAATGGTGAAATGTCAGGTATCCTTGTTCTGTATGCTCGATAACCTTCCCCTTCATTGTTATGATTAATTATGTGATTTATAATATCACAATGATGAAATGTCAAGTATCCTTGTTCTGTATGCTTGATAACCTCCCCCTTCATTGTTGTGATTAATTATGTAATTTATAATATCACAATGGTGAAATGTCAGGTATCCTTGTTCTGTATGCTAGATAACCTCCCCCTTCATTGTTGTGATTAACTATGTAATTTATAATATCACAATGGTGAAATGTCAGGTATCCTTGTTCTGTATGCTAGATAACCTTCCTCTTCATTGTTGTGATTAATTATGTAATTTATAATATCACAATGATGAAATGTCAGATATCCTTGTTCTGTATGCTAGATAATCCCCCCCCCCCCCCTTCATTGTTGTGATTAATTATGTAATTTATAATATCACAATGGTGAAATGTCAGGTATCCTTGTTCTGTATGCTAGATAACTTTCCTCTTCATTGTTGTGATTAATTATGTGATTTATAATATCACAATGGTGAAATGTCAGGTATCCTTGTTCTGTATGCTAGATAACCTTCCCCTTCATTGTTATGATTAATTATGTGATTTATAATATCACAATGGTGAAATATCAGGTATCCTTGTTCTGTATGCGAGATAACCTTCCCCTTCATTGTTGTGATTAATTATGTGATTTATAACATCACAATGGTGAAATGTCAGGTATCCTTGTTCTGTATGCAAGATAACTTTCCCCTTCATTGTTATGATTATTTATGTGATTAATAATATCACAATGGTGAAATGTCAGGTATCCTTGTTCTGTATGCGAGATAACCTTCCCGTTCATGGTGAAATGTCAGGTATCCTTGTTCTGTATGCTAGATAACCTTCCCCTTCATTGTTGTGATTAATTATGTGATTTATAATATCACAATGATGAAATGTCAGGTATCCTTGTTCTGTATGCTAAATAACCTTCCCCTTCATTGTTGTGATTAATTATGTGATTTATAACATCACAATGGCGAAATGTCAGGTATCCTTGTTCTGTATGCTAGATAACCTTCCCGTTTATGGTGAAATGTCAGGTATCCTTGTTCTGTATGCTAGATAACCTTCCCCTTCATTGTTGTGATTAATTATGTGATTTATAACATCACAATGGTGAAATGTCAGGTATCCTTGTTCTGTATGCTAGATAACTTTCCCCTTCATTGTTATGATTATTTATGTGATTTATAATATCACAATGGTGAAATGTCAGGTATCCTTGTTCTGTATGCGAGATAACCTTCCCGTTCATGGTGAAATGTCAGGTATCCTTGTTCTGTATGCTAGATAACCTTCCCCTTCATTGTTGTGATTAATTATGTGATTTATAACATCACAATGGTGAAATGTCAGGTATCCTTGTTCTGTATGCTAGATAACTTTCCCCTTCATTGTTATGATTATTTATGTGATTTATAATATCACAATGGTGAAATGTCAGGTATCCTTGTTCTGTATGCGAGATAACCTTCCCGTTCATGGTGAAATGTCAGGTATCCTTGTTCTGTATGCTAGATAACCTTCCCCTTCATTGTTGTGATTAATTATGTGATTTATAATATCACAATGATGAAATGTCAGGTATCCTTGTTCTGTATGCTAGATAACCTTCCCCTACATTGTTATGATTAATTATGTGATTTATAATATCACAATGGTGAAGTGTCAGGTATCCTTGTTCTGTATGCGAGATAACTTTCCCGTTCATGGTGAAATGTCAGGTATCCTTGTTCTGTATGCTAGATAACCTCCCCCTTCATTGTTGTAATTAATTATGTAATTTATAATATCACAATGGTGAAATGTCAGGTATCCTTGTTCTGTATGCTAGATAACCTTCCTCTTCATTGTTGTGATTAATTATGTGATTTATAATATCACAATGGTGAAATGTCAGGTATCCTTGTTCTGTATGCTAGATAACATTCCCCTTCATTGTTATGATTAATTATGTGATTTATAATATCACAATGGTGAAATATCAGGAATCCTTGTTCTGTATGCTAGATAACCTTCCCCTTCATTGTTATGATTAATTATGTGATTTATAACATCACAATGGTGAAATGTCAGGTATCCTTGTTCTGTATGCTAGATAACCTTCCCCTTCATTGTTATGATTATTTATGTGATTTATAATATCACAATGGTGAAATGTCAGGTATCCTTGTTCTGTATGCGAGATAACCTTCCCCTTCATTGTTGTGATTAATTATGTGATTTATAATATCACAATGATGAAATGTCAGGTATCCTTGTTCTGTTTGCTAGATAACCTTCCCCTACATTGTTATGATTAATTATGTGATTTATAATATCACAATGGTGAAGTGTCAGGTATCCTTGTTCTGTATGCGAGATAACCTTCCCGTTCAAGGTGAAATGTCAGGTATCCTTGTTCTGTATGCTAGATAACCTTCCCCTTCATTGTTGTGATTAATTATGTGATTTATAATATCACAATGGTGAAATGTCAGGTATCCTTGTTCTGTATGCTAGATAACCTTCCCCTTCATTGTTGTGATTAATTATGTGATTTATAATATCACAATGGTGAAATGTCAGGTATCCTTGTTCTGTATGCTAGATAACTTTCCCCTACATTGTTATGATTAATTATGTGATTTATAATATCACAATGGTGAAATGTCAGGAATCCTTGTTCTGTATGCTAGATAACCTTCCCCTTCATTGTTATGATTAATCATGTTATTTATAATATCACAATGGTGAAATGTCAGGTATCCTTGTTCTATATTCTAGATAACCATCCCCTTCATTGTTATGATTAATTATGTGATTTATAATATCGTCCGACTTGATCATAAATTTTTGTTCACTAACGATAAACATTCCACTTCAACATAAATATATTTTTCGTTTGTTCTATAAATAGATAGTTACATTTTATTATATATAGTATTAAGGATCCGCCTTGGCCAAGGGGCTGTCTGGATATCTCTTATTTCTCTCCAATGATGTGGGTTCGAGCCAAACTCAATAAAAAACTTAATGCTAAAATATTTGCCAGCTATTTACAGAACAATGTTGGTTATTTTAAGGTTCATCCCGAAGTCTTTCTTCATTAATATAATTAAAATGATATTAAACCAAATTAAATCACAGTCAAACATGTCTTAAGCAGCCACTCAAGGGAAAGAATAAAAACCAACCCCTTAAGGCAGGTTGCTATTGAATACAGGTTGATCAAAACTGAAATTATACAAATGGTAAATAGAAAATATGGCTGTTTGAGACAAGTGGTTGCTTAATAGAGGTGACTACTAACACATATTTGACTGTATATTAACTTAGTTTAGCTCAATTGTGGAGTAAGCTCACAGCTTATATTACAAATCTCTCTACATTCCGTTTCTTTAATAGAATCAGTACTGAGTTATGTTCTGAAAGGTTATCGGGTCAGGCCTGGTAAAGAACTGGTAAACTCTGATGTGAGCAACCAACACTTGCGTTGATGATGGGCAAGGAAAATAGAACAAACAAGTTGGTTTTATCTAATAAATAACATTTATGTACAAAATAGTTCACAAAAATCTGTAAAGTACCACGTCATAATTGTTTAATATATTTAAAACTCATTCATATCATTACAAGATCAGGAGAAAGTATTAAACATGACATAATCTAAAACAATGTAAAACATGTGGGAACCACATAACTTTCAATTATATCTGAAAAATAGTACAAAACAACATTTGGTAAGCAACCCAATTTCAAAATAGATGTTATTTTGTTATTTCCTTGACTAAGTATTTTTTTGTGAAATATGCAGTAGAAGGAAATAAAAAAAAATGTACAAAAACAGTTAATATTTCATACTGAGTGAATTGACAAATCGATGTAGAAGTAAGACTAAAACAAACTAGACGTGTAGCTACAGGGCACGGATGCCCTCATTATATCTGTTTATGAAACATTAAGTCAAAAAAGGGCCACAACTTCTGTAAAAATTGACCAATCCTGACAAATAACGAACTTAACCATCATTTTACAATTACACAGCTACTTATCAAATAGCAATTAAATACATAAACCAGAAGTTATTGATCTTGAACAAATCTTTTATGAAAATTAAAAAAAAAAGGGGCCATAAATCCTGATAAATTTTACCAATGATGACAAATATCGAATCTAACTTGTATATTGTAATTATACAGTTGCACACCATACATAGACCCTTTCCGAAGTAATTGTCAAAAACCTGTTTGAGGGCCTCAAGGAAGACTCACTTGTTCAAATGGAACTCTCTACAAACTCTATCATTAGACAGACAGACAGGGGTAGCACTTAATGCCCCTTCACGATCTTCGAATGGCTAGGGAATAATAAAGATCTATTGTATTGCTGAATCAAAATATGCATAAACACTTTAGGTCAATCTTACATATCATGTCATATCAATTTCTTTAATACATGGGTTAGGCAAAAAATTCCTCAACCGGTGCAATGTAAAATTTGTAAAGACGTTATTTTCTTACACTAACTGATTTAAGGGAAGTGACCTCAGAGCTATAGTGAATCATTCTTGAGTTCACTTCCTGTGTAGAAACACTACTAGGCATTATTTTAGAGAGGATATCAGATATTCCATAATCCCACCCACATCCACTCCTTTAAAAAAAAGCGACGTGGAAAACAAAACTTTAAAACAAGTCAAAGTTGATTCGAAGTTGCTTCTTTCAGTAAACCCATTAGTTAAATGCCAGGAACCAGAATGAACAACTGCAGGGAAATAGTTCCCTTAGTTTTAATAGCCTGCTACTGTAACCGTACCATATAATTTTTCATTTTAATATGCAAAAAATGAACAATTTTTTTGCTATTAAAATCAATATTTTTATTTGTAAAACACGATTTATCATAATTACAGCACAATAATTACAAACATAAACATTCTTTCAACGTATCAATATATCAGATAACAAATAACAGTAACATTGGATAAAAACCAGTCCATCGAATGTTAAGATATATAAAAGAAAGACCACCAGCAAGTAAAGAATGCAACCCAGAAAAAATGATTTGGTATAATCGAGTCGGCCTGGGTAACAAAAACATGTAACACCCTTCATGTTCATCAGGGTAACAAAAACACAAAACACCCTTCACGTTCATCAGGGTAACAAAAACATGTAACACCCTTCATGTTCATCAGAGTAACAAAAACACATAACACCCTTCATGTTCATCAGGGTAACAAAAACACACAACACCCTTCATGTTCATCAGAGTAACAAAAACACATAACACCCTTCATGTTCATCAGAGTAACAAAAACACATAACACCCTTCATGTTCATCAGAGTAACAAAAACACATAACACCCTTCATGTTCAACAGAGTAACAAAAACACAAAACACCCTTCATGTTCATCAGGGTAACAAAAACACATAACACCTATCATGTTCTTCAGAGAAACAAAAACACATAACACCCTTCATGTTCATCAGAGTAACAAAAACACAAAACACCCTTCATGTTCATCAGGGTAACAAAAACACATAACACCCTTCATGTTCATCAGAGTAACAAAAACACATAACACCCTTCATGTTCATCAGGGTAACAAAAACATACAACATCCTTCATGTTCATCAGGGTAACAAAAACACAAAACACCCTTCATGTTCATCAGAGTAACAAAAACACATAACACCCTTCATGTTCATCAGAGTAACAAATACACATAACACCCTTCATGTTCATCAGGGTAACAAAAACACATAACACCCTTCATGTTCATCAGAGTAACAAAAACACATAACACCCTTCATGTTCATCAGGGTAACAAAAACACATAACAGCCTTCATGTTCATCAGAGTAACAAAAACACAAAACACCCTTTATGTTTATCAGAGTAACAAAAACACAAAACACCCTTTATGTTCATCAGGGTAACAAAAACACATAACAGCCTTCATGTTCATCAGAGTAACAAAAACACATAACACCCTTCATGTTCATCAGAGTAACAAAAACACAAAACACCCTTTATGTTCATAATAGTAACAAAAACACATAACACCCTTCATGTTCATCAGAGTAACAAAAACACATAACACCCTTCATGTTCATCAGGGTAACAAAAACACATAACAGCCTTCATGTTCATCAGAGTAACAAAAACACATAACACCCTTCATGTTCATCAGAGTAACAAAAACACAAAACACCCTTTATGTTCATAATAGTAACAAAAACACATAACACCCTACATGTTCATCAGAGTAACAAAAACACAAAAAAACCTTCATGTTCATCAGGGTAACAAAAACATATAACACCCTTCATGTTCATCAGAGTAACAAAAACACATAACACCCTTCATGTTCATCAGAGTAACAAAAACACATAACACACTTCATGTTCATCAGGGTAACAAAAACACATAACACCCTTCATGTTCATCAGAGTAACAAAAACACATAACACCCTTCATGTTCATCAGAGTAACAAAAACACATAACACCCTTCATGTTCATCAGAGTAACAAAAACATAAAACACCCTTTATGTTCATAATAGTAACAAAAACACATAACACCCTTCATGTTCATCAGAGTAACAAAAACACATAACACCCTTCATGTTCATCAGGGTAACAAAAACACAAAACACCCTTCATGTTCATCAGGGTAACAAAAACACATAACACCCTTCATGTTCATCAGGGTAACAAAAACATACAACACCCTTCTCGCCCCACGTATTCAGTTTTCAAGCAAACTGACTCAGCTCAAAGATTCCAGAGGACCAGTTATAATAACAACAATGCTTCAAATACGAGGGAACTATTTCCACTACCACATCAGCATATAAGATGTAGCATCATAGAATTCCATTTACAAGATGTCTTAAAATGCTTAATACTGCTACATCTAGTCAAGCTTAAACCTTACTTATACTAAATCAAAAAAAATCTTATAAAGTGATACAAATGAAAATCAAACAATTGGAAGACCACGATATCACAGAATATGCAGGGCTAGTATCCTGTTTAAACATTGTTGTGTTTTCTCTTTCGAAAATATTGGTACACTGCTTGAATTTTGTAACCATACATGTTATTCTTCATATATCACTCTAAATGTCAGATTGATTCTTGCAGATCTATCATGGTACTCTCGTGGTATTCTATGCTACAAATAGAAACAGTAATGAATGTATTAATGGTTCCATTAATATTTAAATAATAATCTTCACCACCAGCAAGTCTAGCAATCAAGCTTAATAACAAATTCTCCAGATCACAATTATTATTACATATAACATTTAACTGTAAATATTGTACAGTCACAGACATTTATAGCCTAAATTTGAAACAGCAGTAATGACGTATAGCCTGAATCTACTACAAAAAAATGTCATGCAATAAAGAAGAGTTGCAAGACTAAATGTCATGCAAAAAAATAGTTTATAGCATAAATGTCATACATGTACACCAAAGAATGACATATAGTTTGGCTGTAAAGCAATAAAGAAAAGCCTGTAAGAATGGTTTGTATCATGAATGTCAAATAGCAAAGAATGGTTATAAAACTGAATGGCATACAGCAAACAAGAGCTGTCAGAGGAAACCGGGCTCAACTTCTGGAAGCTTGTTTCTTAACACTAGCTATAGGATGACAGAAATTGAACAATAATATTGTTTGTTTGAACATTTAGCATCATCCAGTACTTTAGCACACCGATCTCCACAAGCAATTGATAATTTCAAGGGTTGAAAACAAAGTAAAATAACATGTAATGTCAGATATCAATCATCATGAAGACCGTGGCTTGGAGGAATTCAAACTCATGGCCCCTGAATTGATAGTCAGACACGCTGATATATCAATGGTGGAAGAAGAATGAAACTGAGAATTATATCAGATATCAATGATCATGGAGACTGTGGCTGGGAGGAATTTAAACTCACTGAATTGATAGTCAGACACGCCACCAACTGAGCAAACCAGACCCAGCTGAACAATAATATGAGCTTGCTATAAAAATCTAACCTGACTTTCTATATATAAGAAGGGATTCCGCTAAAATACAAGATAAGGTTATGGCACTTGTCCATGTTCTATAATACTGAGCACATATTTTTTTTTTTCAATTCAATCCCAAAAGAATGTTCTTAGATAAAAGTTTTTAAAACACTTTAATCAACTTTCTGAGCATAAAAAGGGCAATAACTGCAACTGCAATCAAAATTTCAAATTAAAGAGTTATCATACTTTGTGCATTAAGTTTCATCAGTTTAAACTTTAAATTTATCAGGTACTTCAATTGTGAAATAAGTTATTACAACTCATACAAATCACTCTCGATGTCCTCTTGGGTAGAAACAGTACTAAGCATATGCTCTTACCTGCCAATCTGCCTGCGTGCAGCCTTCCATAATTAACAAAGATCCATGTGTCAAAGGGACGTCTATATGCTGCATGTATGTATAGTCACCATTTTCTTCCTGTATGCATTATAAGATATGTTTATAATTTATGTTATGACATCAGTATTACTAGTATGTATGCATATATGTTCTTAAAGTAATTTTTTTGTGACTTTTAACACTTTTTTGAAAAAGGTAAATGGGTCCTACGTGGCCGAGTGGTCTAAGGCGCCATCTCAAGATCACTTACCTCTCACCAATAACGTTGTAGGTTCAAACCAAGCTCAATCCAAAACCATTATGTGAGAAAGGTCTTCATCCACCAGTAAAACTGGAAATGCCATATATAACCTGAAATGGGTTGAAAATTGCTTTAAACCCTTTCAAAAAAAAAGGGTAAAGACCATGGGGCACATCCATCTTAGTAATTTATATATTGAGCATTTTATGAGTTGTTTATGTAATCAACTTTACATGATGAAGAGAGCAATTTCAATCATGTTAGAGTTTAAGTCGGTAGTTTTTCATTTATGCCTGAAATGCTATAATAACTGTCATTATAAACATTGTCAACAAAACATTGTCAATACAAACACAAACAGTTTTTTTGTGTTGTTTATTTGTTTGCTATTTCCCTTCATACAATCTGTCGGTGCTGCTAAAGGCTACATTAATTATATGTATGTGTTTTGAAAAGCAACAACAAATTTGGAAACAAAATAAGAGGCCCATGGGTCTTAACAGTCACCTGATTATCCCTGATGACATAAAGCTATATGAATCTCGAACCAACCCTAAGACCTCATGGGGGTGAGGAAAATGATATTCACATAGTTATTAACCATCATGTCAGCAACAACAAATCACACCAAAAAATATTCACATAAGTCATAAGAAATACATGTTACGTGTTTTGTAATTTTGTCTTATATAGATTAAGTAAAGTAGGCCTAATCCTCAGTGCCAAACCGTGAAACCCAGGGACACGCAATTCACAATTTTTATAAAGGACCCATATGCATCCATAATCATGGTCCCCATTTGTTTCCCAGTGCTCCCGATAGTAAGAAGACTTTCAAGGTTTACCTTGAATCTGACTGTTTTTGCCCCACCACCAAGGTCCCAGGGATGTTGGGACCATGCAATTCACAAGTTTGATTTATCCTTAGTTACCAAAGCTGCATACAACATTTCATTACGATTGAGCTAACGGTTTTGAGAAGAAGTTAAAAATGTCAATCGTTTGCAGACGCATGACGAACGACGACGGACAAAAGGTGATCGCAAAAGGTCCCTTGAGACAAAGTATTAGGTGACCTAAAAATATTATGGGAAGTTTAGTAGACATTAAATGTTTACAGAAATAGCAAGGTCACAACACATTTATTATCAAATTATGGGTGTTGAAATCCTTATCATATATCTAAAGGTATGTAACTACTGTGTAATTTTGTTATCGATTCAATGTTTAATGATGGTGTACACAAGGTGAAATTAAACAATTTTAAACAAAAAAATGGCCACAATTCAGTCTCTCAGGCTTTTTTCTCATTCAAGATCTTATCTGAGGTGTTCTGGTTCTATATGTATATGTATATATATAACTGTGTATGTTCTGGTTATATATATAACTGTGTATGTTCTGGTTATATATATAACTGTGTATGTTCTGGTTATATATATAACTGTATATATAACTGTGTATGTTCTGGTTATACATATAACTGTGTATGTTCTGGTTATATATATAACTGTGTATGTTCTGGTTATATATATATCTGTGTATGTTCTGGTTATATATATAACTGTGTATGTTCTGGTTATATATATATCTGTGTATGTTCTGGTTATATATATAACTGTGTATGTTCTGGTTATATATATAACTGTGTATGTTCTGGTTATATATATATATCTGTGTATGTTCTGGTTATATATATAACTGTGTATGTTCTGGTTATATATATATATCTGTGTATGTTCTGGTTATATATATATATCTGTGTATGTTCTGGTTATATATATAACTGTGTATGTTCTGGTTATATATATAACTGTGTATGTTCTGGTTATATATATATCTGTGTATGTTTGGTTATATATAAATATATCTGTGTATGTTTGGTTATATATATATATATCTGTGTATGTTCTGGTTATATATATATATATCTGTGTATGTTTGGTTATATATATATATATATCTGTGTATGTTTGGTTATATATATATATCTGTGTATGTTTGGTTATATATATATATCTGTGTATGTTCTGGTTATATATATATATATCTGTGTATGTTCTGGTTATATATATAACTGTGTATGTTCTGGTTATATATATAACTGTGTATGTTCTGGTTATATATATAACTGTGTATGTTCTGGTTATATATATATCTGTGTATGTTTGGTTATATATAACTGTGTATGTTCTGGTTATATATATATCTGTGTATGTTTGGTTATATATATATAACTGTGTATGTTTGGTTATATATATATAACTGTGTATGTTTGGTTATATATATAACTGTGTATGTTCTGGTTATATATATAACTGTGTATGTTCTGGTTATATATATATCTGTGTATGTTCTGGTTATATATATATATATCAGTGTATGTTTGGTCATATATATATATCTGTGTATGTTTGGTTATATATATAACTGTGTATGTTCTGGTTATATATATAACTGTGTATGTTCTGGTTATATATATATCTGTGTATGTTCTGGTTATATATATAACTGTGTATGTTCTGGTTATATATATATATCTGTGTATGTTTGGTTATATATATATATATCTGTGTATGTTTGGTTATATATATATATCTGTGTATGTTTGGTTATATATATATATCTGTGTATATTTGGTTATATATATATCTGTGTATGTTCTGGTTATATATATATCTGTGTATGTTCTGGTTATATATATAACTGTGTATGTTCTGGTTATATATATATATATATATATCTGTGTATGTTCTGGTTATATATATAACTGTGTATGTTCTGGTTATATATATAACTGTGTATGTTCTGGTTATATATATATATCTGTGTATGTTCTGGTTATATATATATCTGTGTATGTTCTGGTTAAGATCTAATAAAAAATACAGATGCTAAAATGCACACAAAGCCAAACAAATGATGGACAGACAACAGCCATAAAGTAAGCAGAATGGCTCCACCTGAGCTTTTCTCGAGTGTCAGAACTAAAATTTCCCTATATAGTATATTTAGTCTGTAGCATCTTTTTCTTACCGGCGGAGGTTTCTTCCTCAGCTGAAATGTGCGAGTATCTCCAAATGAGATGGAGGCTATAGTAGGTTCTGGTCCAAGACTGGTTTCATCGTCAGAGTGCCAGGCTAGACTGTCCTTGCCATCACGGTACAGATTGGCGAGCATAGAATTAAACTGTAGACCGGTATTGTCCTCTAATCTTTGCTTGATAGTCTGTAATGTTGGATGCCACTGAAATCCAGAATCAAATTAATAAATCACTTTAAATTCATGTAACAGCACCAATGGTTTGTTGTAATTTTGCTTTTGGTCTTGGTGATAATATAGCTAATAATTGTGAAATAATTTGGTAAATTTATATGTTATTTAGGTTTCATGAGCACTTAGTATTCATTAATGCATGTGAATGTCAAATTACTTGTTCGTCCTATTGATAAAACAATACAGAAGTCCAAGCTTACCTTCTCTTGTTTTGATCTTAAAAGCTAAGAACTCGCACAGAAACTGTTATTAACATTACCATCCCTACAAGTAGTGACCTATGAAAAGATTATTTAAATACAATTTGTCAGTAACTTACATCAGTGCGTGCTTCGTGCATAACACCTGAATACTTGTACTGGTGGTCTCCATACCATGCCGTCAGACGCGGCTGTAGGTAAGTCTCACCATTCTTAACATCAGATCTCTGTTTCCATGGCAACTCATGATACAATGACTCATGCATCATATCGGCTTCTTTTGCATTCAAAAACATTGGGAAGAATCGCAACCTAGAACACAATAATGTTTTAGTACATGAACCTTCGCCATTACTGTAATCTGTTATGTACTGCAATAGTAATATTTCAGCATTGTTTATTTAATTTGATATATCAGTTAAAATGACACATAAATAATACAGGCACCTGAACATAAATCAATCTTAAACTGCTAAGACAAGCAGTGTTGTTTTACCCCAAATATTCGGAGAAGTTCGGCCCCACTCCCCCCTCAAAATAGTATGTACTTTCCCCCTAATGTCAGAAAAATAAGTGACAACATTGCTCCGACAGATAATTGTCAAAATTTTACCTTCGGTGACATTTGCATGTGGCATTGTTTTGGTAATTGATAATTTTAGAAACATGTGTTATCTTTAAAAAACATACTACAATTCATTAGAATATACTGTAGAGTCTGGTAAATAAGCTTATTGTGCTTATATTTATTTTAGTGACACTTTTATGTGCTTATACTGAACAACTGGACTATGCGCCATTATTTGATATGCACCTGTACATTAGCCCTTAGTATGCGCCTTTTTGTAACACTTTGATCAATACTTACTTCAGTCAAGAAAACGAAAGTAAAATACTAGTACTGGTACTGACATGTGTGGCGAGCTACCTCTGTTTATTTTATAACTGATTTCACAAATAAGAAATTAATCAAATGTAAAAAATATAAACATGAACAAGTTCAATTACAGTTAAACATATAATACACCACAGTTTTAGTTGATATGCACTATGGACATTCTGCATTGTCTCTGTGTTTCTCTGTTTTAGTTAATATGCACTATGGACATTCTGCATTGTCTCTGTGTTGCTCTGTTTTGATCAAGAATAAGATTTCCATTTTAATTGAGTTTTATCCGTGTTTGATGCACACATAATGATCACAAACAAATTGTTAGGTATAACAACTCAAGCATCAACTTTGTGTTTATAGTTGCTAAAACTATTCAAACAACATAATTATCGGAAAAACAATAACACTTCAAAAGACGTGAAATACTAGTATAACGATATATATTTGGACAATGACAGGCTACCCAGCTTGTCATCTTTAAACGCAATACTAGTAACCAAATATCATGGTATTGATAAAGACCATAGCAAGTTAGCCGCTTATTTGTTTGTATACCTGTATTGGGATATGCGCCTAAATTAATACAAAATTACGGTAAGAATTTAGCATGTACTTATTATCACATACAGAATGACGATAAGGACATATACCTTTAATTTTGGTATATGCTTTTATTCAAGTATGTGCTTATTTACAAGATTCTACAGTATTGCTACAATATCATGACAGCCCTGGGTATCATATATGTCTGTTAGCCAGTTGAAGACAGCAGTCACTGTTAGTCTAAGAATTCAAAGTTCACAAATTATGTAGACAATTTCAATTGTTAAATCTTTCCATATCTATCTAACAAAGAATCTAGATTCTTTTCTTCCTTTAGATTTTGTACACAGATATTTTTCTAAAGATTATAATTATGCATTATGCT
Source organism: Panopea generosa (assembly GCA_029582155.1). NCBI lineage: Eukaryota > Metazoa > Mollusca > Bivalvia > Adapedonta > Hiatellidae > Panopea > Panopea generosa. The sequence continues at coordinate 64,040,851 of CM055898.1, read as the reverse complement.
TAATAGAGAAATTTATGTCAGAAACAAATGTCTTCAGTATTGTGTAGACAGAAGCTCCCCTATTTATCAATGCTAATGGTACTTTAACCCTTTACTTCATATAGACGCCTTTGAACACCTCTAATAAAGACGCCTTTGGACACCTAATATAGAAGGCTTTTGAGTTATTGGGTGAATTATGTTTATATTAACTGACAGAGTGGAACACAGTGCAGGAAGTGTTCAGATTGCTCGTGATGAGCAATCTGAACTCTTCCTGCACTGTTTTCAAAGGCATTCTGTGAAAACGCATATCTATGGAGTAAAGGGTTAAAGCTTCAAAAACTAGAGTCAGGATTGTAATAATCAAGATTGATAAGTACCTAGACAGTCCCGAGGGCTCTGCACTTATGTCAAATACACCATGCTTTCTGAAATAGATAACATCTCATATTGGTGAAAGCTTGAACTACCATAAAGTTAATGTTAATTACTGGTATGTACTAATTAAAACATATATTGACCAGTTAATGAATGAAATCACTGAGCCTTTAACTTATAACAACACACAGGGTTCTCCACAGGAAGGAATGCAAGTGCTGAGGTAAGAGCGCATAAACACGTTTAACACATTTTTAAGCACTGTGTAATGCACTTATTGAAATATATTTCACTAAAAAATGTGCATTAATCATTTAAAGTCGTCATATTTAGTATGTTACATTTTAGGCATTAAAATGAAAAAAGAAAAATAATGATTTAGAGGAAAGTAAGCTTTTTTTGTTAAAGAATTCAAGCGCCAGGGGAATACCATTTTTGATAATGTATTTCTTATACACCATTCCAATGACATTCTTTGCTATATATTAACAATAGGAATGTATTTCTTATACACCATTCCAATGACATTCTTTGCTATATATTAACACTAAACAGTAGTAATGTATTTCTTATACACCATTCCAATGACATTCTTTGCTATATATTAACAATAGGAATGTATTTCTTATACACCATTCCAATGACATTCTTTGCTATATATTAACAATAGGAATGCATTTCTTATACACCATTCCAATGACATTCTCTGCTATATATTAACAATAGGAATGTATTTCTTATACACCATTCCAATGACATTCTCTGCTATATATTAACAATAGGAATGTATTTCTTATACACCATTCCAATGAAATTCTCTGCTATATATTAACAATAGGAATGTATTTCTTATACACCATTCCAATGACATTCTCTGCTATATATTAACAATAGGAATGTATTTCTTATACACCATTCCAATGACATTCTCTGCTATATGTTTACAATAGGAATGTATTTCTTATACACCATTCCAATGACATTCTTTGCTATATATTAACAATAGGAATGTATTTCTTATACACCATTCCAATGACATTCTTTGCTATATATTAACAATAGGAATGTATTTCTTATACACCATTCCAATGATCATTCTTTGCTATATATTAACAGTAGTAATGTAATTCTTATAAACCATTCCAATGACATTCTTTGCTATATATTAACAATAGGAATGTATTTCTTATACACCATTCAAATGACATTCTTTGCTATATATTAAAAATAGGAATGTATTTCTTATACACCATTCCAATGACATTCTTTGCTAGATTTTAACACTAAACAGTAGTAATGTAATTCTTATAAACCATTCCAATGACATTTTTTGCTATATATTAACAATAGGAATGTATTTCTTATACACCATTCCAATGACATTCTTTGCTATATATTAACAATAGGAATGTATTTCTTATGCACCATTCCAATGACATTCTTTGCTAGATATTTATAGAAGCAATGTGATTATGATATTCTTTGCTAGATACTTGTATTAACAATGCATAAATTTCTAAATATACTTACGAAATAACTTTGGAAGGAGGTGGCTGGCGTAATTGCTGAAAAATTAAAATTACAGTTATTTAATGTTTGAAATCTTAATAAATATTGTATAGCACTCTGTTAGTTGTACTTTGTTACTCATGGTTATCAATCTCTAACGTTAATTGCTTCTTCAATCATTGCTTTTTTTACCCTTATACACAGACATTTTCAATTAACAAGGACATCTCAACAGATCATGTCATCAGTTTTAATCAAACAATTGATGGCCATCAACTAATGACAAGAAAATAATTTTCACAGGGTAAATCAAGGTTTCCTCTGAAAATTCAGAACTGTATTATAAATAAATTATTTACAAATAAATTAGTTGAACTCAAATTCCCTACTGAAAATACCTATATCTGAAAGCAGAAAACTGTTAAAGTGTTAGTTTTTGCCAATGCAATATGGATCATTTCAAAGTAGCATTGGATTATATATTGTATACCTAATACCGCGATATACCTATTACCGCGAATGCCTGTCTAATAACAATATCCCAAGACATGCGCAAAGCTCCAAACTCTGTTAGCATCGGCAATAGTTTACATTTCGTACCTGAAGCAGTTTATCTTCAGCACTCTTTTGTAATTTTATTACTGTTTATTATTGATGCATTTATTTACATGGTTTGCAAAGTTCCAGATTCGTGGTAATACTAATAGGTATGTCCAGTATACCTCACATATTTTTGGAGATATTTACAAACAAGGTCTTACATAGAGGAGGAAAAGCAAGTGATTGAGATGTTATGAACACTGGCGTATCCAAGCAAAATCTTGCGAAATCTGTTTCAATCAATGATTCAAATGCCCACAAACCAGTAAACATTGTGCCTGACATTTTATAATCTCCATGAGAGTGTGCTGCAGCGTCAGGAAATGGGTAGATGGCATAAAAGTCTCCCAATAAAATACTCCCATGAAGGTTCGACCTAAACAATTCTGATGTTGACTGCTTAGTTTATACTAATTTATTTTTAGCTTGATTGCGATGAAAGCTCAGAGCTTATATGAATCGCTCTCGAGTCCGCTTCCTTGGTAGAACCAGTACTGAGTTGTTTTATGAGACACATCGGGTCGACCGGGGGATCGAACCCACAACCTCTGGCGTGAGCGGCCAACACTCTATCCATTAGACTACTGCCAAGCTTGTTGACTACTTGACATGAAATCTGACATGGTAAACTTCCTACCTCAGCTGAGTCTTCAAAGACAAATTTTCTCTCAGCAGGTTGGTCAACATTTTTTCCAAACCAGTTCGGAGTAACCTGTGCCTTTTGCTTATCCCTGTCAGACCTGACATTTGTGGGCGGTGCCCAGCCACCCTGTACACGTGCACGTCTTCTTTTTTCGCTGCTCATAATGAGAACATGTTTGCTGCAAACTAAAAAAGGAAAATGTTTGTTTACAATTCAAATAAATAAGGGCGCAGACATGTTTTCAATGAACTATGGGTAATGTTTAGTATTAGAGAACCCACAAGAACATAAATTACCGGAAAGATCGAGAATATTGTTTTGATTGGACAGGTGTAAAACCTGGCGGTAATGTTAAATTTAAGTTTTTTAGAAAGAGTACCTGGCGGTGGATACTAACTTCTTAATCTATCAACCGATTTTAAAAATGTTAATACCTTTAGACAGTTTAGCATATCTAGTTTCTTAAACTGAAAATATATATAAAACCCATTATCAAATGAATGAGATACAGACAGTTGAAATGAGTAGGTCATTGCGATTAAATTTACACAATATTTTTTCGCTCGAAAAACCTGGCGGTACCCTTTAATTTTATTTACATGTGAGTAACAAAATGTATTTTTTTAAAAGCTAAAGTTTTTAAAAATCGATCTAAAATTATGAATGATACAGTCTTTCAAAATAGGTAATGAAAATATATTATTTCGCATTAACATTTTGCTGGTGGATAAACCTGGCGGTACCCCGCCTTAAAATCTTTATTTATTGTTTGATTTTAAAAAATTTACATGCTTGTCATGCTGATGTTCTGTAGATTTTTTTGTGATATAAACAAAATTAAAATTGGATTAAAAATAAAGAAGTAATGAAGTGTTGAACTTGAACTATTATTTTACCTACAATTGTACCCATCGGTCGTTAGTGGTAAACGGTTTCCTTGTCAAAGTAAGGGAGAAAGAAAGGCGTGAAACAGAATCTGGTATTAAATTAATATGAACAATTTATAATAAAAAATGTTGATCATTATGGGAGATCAATATTTATTAAATAATCATAAAAGCTATGTCAGTAAAATATATCGGAACAGAGCAGAACTTGTACATCAATGTAGTAGGCCTATCTCGGTGCATTTATATCATATTGGATTTATATATAATATGCGTTTTACTCGGAAAACAATGCCATGTGCTCAGTCTAAATCTACATTGTTTAGCTCTTAGTCTCCATCTACGTTGTTTGGCTCTCTGTCTCCATCTACATTGTTTGGCTCTCCATCTACGGTATGCAAGAATCATCAAACAGTACCCAGTGTCATTCAGATTTGACAGAACTCATGAAAATGTATCAGTTGTTCTCATATGCACAAAGAAATATGACAATTATATGCGGCATTTTCAACAGAAATAGATATAATGCCGAACCGATTTACACAGCTCCAATTTCTTGGGCGCAACAATATTCCTACCCTCATGTAAGTGGGGAGCGTAATTATAGCTTATGTAGCTCGCAGAACAACCCAGCGATTGGTGCTCAAACCACAAACGGGAGCACTATGTTTCTCGTGATTATTATTAATGGTGACTGAAAAGTTATTAAAAAAAATTGGAGGATAGTGCAAGATTCAGAATACACTCTATTCCAGAAGCATTGCTGGTTCTTTCACTTGCGCGGTGTATAACATCGATTCATGAGACATGTGGGAAATACCTTCCAGTGCCGTAACCGAGGATCAAACCCGTGAAATGCTAATCTAATGACACGACCACCGGACTTGTGAGCCACAATAAAATTAGTCGTGCAATTCAATATATATCAATCAGTACCTTCCCCCTCCACACACTTCATTGTCAGGGATGGTGATTACTACCTTATTTGATAATTATTATAATAACTTACTATAATACATGTTTTACTCTGATAAAACAGTGCGACATTAAGTGTATATACCGGTGGTGCAAATCTTACGACATATAGCTACAAAGGTGCGACATTTGGCGACATATGGTTTTGCGACATTTAGCGTTGGTGCCAGCATTGTGGCATATAACGTTGGTTGCGACATTAGCGTAGGTGCGACATATAACGTTACCAAAGAGAAAAAGTTTTCCCCTTGCAATTGTAAATACAACAATCATTATTATTGTATTCATCAAGATCATTGATTTATTATTGCGCTAATCGGCTTGCATATTTAAATAGTATGCTTATTGCCCATCTTAAAGTATAGTGTATATTTAAAGAATAAGTTGTAATATATCCCGTGTGACGAGCAGGTAAGTTAAGATTATTTGTATGTTGAAAGCAGCTTTCTCTACTTCGTTTGTAAATATTTGTTTTAATGTAAATGGTGTTTTACGGTATGTAAAATACCATTAATTCGTTCATTTAATGTTTGCAACAAAACAGATTTATTAGGTTAGTTTTAAAATGTGAAAACACAAAGGTGATGATGTTACAAAATTGCGTACCTGTGAGGCAGAAGACTGTACCAAATGAAGCAAGAGGTAAGAAATATGGAGGGTTGAGTATAACAACAGCTCTATAGAATATCAGAGGGATAATCCGGATAGAAAGAAAGAAAACTTAGAACAAGAGACAAATACAGGAATGTGTAGAAAAAAAAGTTTAGCAGAAAATAGTGAAATCAGAACAGGATAATGAAAGCTACAGTGTAAGAATGACCGGTTACTAAAATATGAAATCCACTGTAAATATGGATTCAAACCGGTTTGTTCAAACACAAGAAAAAAGAAAGTTACTTTATTAGACATAAGAAAGACAGAGAGAAGACAGTGAAAGACCGGCGGTTATATCAGTATCCATCTACATTGTTTGGCTCTCGGTCTATATTTACATTGTTTGGCTCTACGTCTCTATCTACGTTGTTCGGCTCTCAGTCTACATCTACATTGTTTGGCTGTCTTTCTCCATCTTCGTTGTTCGGCTCTCCGTCTACATCTACATTGTTTGGCTCTTTGTCTCTATCTGCATTGTTTGGCTCTCAGTATCCGTCTACCTTGTTTGGCTCTCAGTCTACATCTACATTGTTTGGCTGTCTGTCTCCATCTACGTTGTTTGGCTCTCAGCCTCCATCTACATTGTTCGGCTTCCATTCTACATCTACATTGTTTGTCTCTCTCTCTCTCTCTCTCTCTCTCTCTCTCTCTCTCTCTCTCTCTCTCTCTAATCATTGGGCGATGAGTTTTAAAACATCTTCCGACAGCGACTTCATTTACTATATAGACAGTTTAGGAGAAAATATGAAAGACATAAAGTTAAACGTAAAACTTCAACTGTCACAAATATACGCAACGCTTAATGATAAATTTATTAACGTTAAAATTCCCAGAGTTCAACAACAGCCCAATTCCTTTGATTGTGGATTATTTGCGATTGCGAATGTAGTAGACTTTTGTCATTCACCCCATTCATTTAATTTTCGAAACATATATACTGTACCAGCAATGCGCCAGCATTTTATTAATTGCCTTGAAAGTGGTAAAATGACACCTTTTCCAAAGGAACCCAAGCGCGGAAGAAATTTAAGTCTTTCGTGCTTCAAACCCAAAGTTATAAACATCAGTTATGGTGCCACTGCAGAATGCCAGACTTTGTTGACAATCTCATTTCATGTCAGAATTTTAAATGTAAGCAATGGTACCATTATCAATGTGTAAATCAAAATAACTTGAAATTCTGGAATTGTCCGTCGTGTTTAAATGAAAATGAAATATAGATATTTTGATAGTTAAACTATTGCATCAGGTCATCTGTAAATCCTATTTTAATAATCTATCGTGTAGTATATATTATATTCCCCTTTCTTTTGTATCATTTCTTTGTATATGAATGCTTGTACCTTTTGTTACTACATGCTGTATCGTTAAAATGTATAAATATGATTCGTAAACGTTCTATACACAGCATAGAATCTGCATGCACATAATGTTGTATTTTTTATTCGTTTAACTTTGTTATAAAGTTTTGTTACGTCTTGTAAATAGTGTCTAAATCTTACAATGTTTTGTTACGTCTTGTAAATAGTGTCTAAATCTTCAATGTTTTGTTACGATATTACAACGTGCGGTAAATACGCCACACCTGTGAAATCGCCATGTTTTTATAAAATATATATGTTCTCTGTATCGAGCGAAATAAACAATTATATGTTATTGATTTTGTTTTTATTTTCATTGTTATAGATTCAGCATATCTTAATCTTTGGAAGAATTGATTAAAACCATGGTTATTTATAATGAATATACTATAAAAAGCCATTCAAACGCAGCCGGAATTAGTAAAAAACAGCGGAAAATCGTCAAAAAACGTCATAAAAATGTAAACTTCAAGACCAGATTTAAGGCATTATTTTATTTTTTCATATGTTTTCTTGATATATATGTCAAGGGCATTACATAATTAATGGGATTAGGACAAATTAACATCATAATCACTGGTATACACGCCACATTTGCCTTTTCCCCATGGCCGGAAAAGTGACCGGATCGGCCGGAATTTGACCGGGTTTAAGTAGTACCCATTGTTTAGCTGTCTGTCTCCATCTACGTTAATCGGCTTTCCGACTACATCTACTTCGTTTGACTCTCTGTCTCCATCTACATTGTTTGGCTCTCAGTCTCCATCTTCATTGTTTGCTCTCTGTCTACAACTACATTGTTTGGCTCTCTGTCTCCATCTACATTGTTTGGCTCTCTGTCTCCATCTAAAATGTTTGGCTCTCAGTCTCCACCAACATTGTTTGGCTCTCTCTCTCTCTCTCTCTCTCTCTCTCTCTCCCTCCCTCCCTCCCTCCCTCTCTCTCTCTCTCTCTTTCTCTCTCTCTACGTTGTTTGGCTCTCCGTCTACATCTAAATTGTTTGGCTCTCAGTCTCCATCTACATAGTTTGGCTCTCAATCACCATCTACATTGTTTGGCTCTCAGTCTCCATCTACATTGTTTGGCTCTCAGTCTCCATCTACATTGTTTGGCTCTCAGTCTCCATCTACATTGTTTGGCTCTCAGTCTCCATCTACATTGTTTGGCTCTCAGTCTCCATCTACATTGTTTGGCTCTCAGTCTCCATCTACATTGTTTGGCTCTCTGTCTCCATCTACATTGTTTGGCTCTCAGTCTCCATCTACATTGTTTGGCTCTCAGTCTCCATCTACATTGTTTGGCTCTCTGTCTCCATCTACATTGTTTAGCTCTCAGTCGGCGTCTACATTGTTTGGCTACACAGGTAAGTTGAGATGAAAAAGGTTCATACTTAAAAGTTGGGAACATTGTTTGATTAGGTGCTCAATGAAGCATATATTTCATCGAAACTTATAAAACCGTCTACTGGACCTAATACTAGTAAATGATAGTTGAATGAATTACTACTTTATCTTTAGCGTAGCTGCTTTATGCATAGCAGGCCCGGGACCTACATATTATCCGGTAAATTCAATCTCAAGAAGTCTAGAGCTTCAGGTGGTTTTGCACACTCGTACCCGACCTCTGTTTATCACGCTGGGTATCCCAGCACTCGAAAGAGGTGCGAACACAATGAACGCGGATTTTGAATATGTTAAAATGTTTTAATACAGCCCTTAAGGATACATGGTATTCTAAATGTTAATGATTTTTTATTTCAATCTTAAAGGGTGAAGGTGATTTTTTCATTGTCATAGTTGTTCACATTTGATTTTTCCAGTTAAAGCTGACAGTTAAACCAATCATAAAATTAAACTAATCTTATACACATAATATTTTTGCTGAATACTACTTAATCTATACATGTACATTGTTTATATGCCCAGGTCCTCAATTTCGTTTCTATTTCGGAAAGGGTGGCAGGTTTAAAAGCAACATATTTTGCTTATTTCGAGTCACCTATTGCAAATCGTGTAAAGGCGATTTTAGTACCATCATTTTTTATTAGACTGAGTATGGATATATGCTTTTATATTCTTAACGAAGTATCTCTCTCTCTCTCTCTCTCTCTCTCTCTCTCTTTAATTTTATGACAGAACTACACAGACAGTATCTTCTCTCTTTCTCTTTCTCTCTCTCTCTCTCTCTCTCTCTCTCTCTTTAATTTTTATGACAGAACTACACAGACAGTATCTTCTTCTCCACATGATTATACGAACATAGGTGTTAATTTTTATTTTGTTTAAACAATATGTATTCAATTATAATTTCACATATAACTACAGATGTAGACAAGCTTGATAAGCTGTGACAAAATCATCTTATCGAGATGTCATGATATGGTGTGACAAAGATAACACACACATAGAATAGATCATAGTATGTATACATGATTAGGGATCTTATTAGGGTTGTATTAAATACGACACTACCGGAATGTTCATACAAATAACATAAAGCTAAATAAAATAATATTTACATGGGCACATGGTAAAGCTAACAGAGGTTGAAAAAACTGGGGTTTTTTTAGTGTTAAAAATAAGTTGGATAGTATAGAACTACCTACTTATTTTGATATTAATATTAATATAAGTAAAACTGAGCTAATTGAAATTGTTTTTAATAAGATGCTAATGTGTACAAAATTGAATGGAAATATAATGTAAATAGATCCACCGGTGCACATGGCGTTGGATGCAATAAGCTAAGAACGTACACATTGTTTAAATCGGAGTTAAATGCAGAAACATATTGTAAGACTATTTTACCTCTTAAGCATACGTCATCATTTTCAAAATTTAGATGTGGAATTGATCCATTGAAAATCTGAACTAACTGATATGAAAATATTAGGGAATGTGATCGGATATGCCCGCTTTGTAAAACAGATGTTGAAGATGAATTCCATGTAGTATTCAAATTTTATATGTATGAGGATCTTAAAAAAAGATTGAATGCTCGGAGCAAATACCCTATATACGGGTTTCACTGATTTAAATGACTGTGATAATTGAAGTTTCTTTTTTCTAATAAGGATATGATTAGATCATGTGCCAAGACCTGTTTTAAAATATTACAAAATCGTAATTCTTCCTTATATAGATAATGTCTTTATGTTTAATTTCTTAGCTATTCACAGGATAAGTTTATGTTTACTGCAAATCAGATCATCCCAAATATGATTTTAGGTGATATTCGATTTTTTAAAAACATTTTGTAAGATGCCCAATAGTGCCTATATACATTTGTCAAATTTTAATAATTCAGTTTTTTAGGCGAGAGTCAAGATTAGCATTATTTTTCCAACTTTTATTTTCTGTAAAGAATTGTTTGTAATTTTATTACTTTGATATTTAATCAACCACATTAAATAATTTTGTATCGCTATTAGATATCATAAGTTATAGGGCAGCGGCATCAAAGTTGCCTGTCTATGTTCGTCTCTTACAATTCTTATATAGAATGGCATATATGTTATTTGTTTTATAAACTGTATTGTGAAATTGTACTTCTTGGACTTGTAAGAATACAGTTTCCTGTTGTGAAGCCATAAATGGTATTTTGCTGGGTACGTGGACATGGGCTATTTGGAAAATAAAATTGTCTATGCTGAGTAATTTTAGAGCCATAAAAAATAACTAAATATACAGTTGACGCAGCATGTATACGTATATTTTAACAATGCATGGTTTCCCTTTACGGGATCGTTTTGCATGTGGGATCGTTGGTCGAGTAAACTTATCGTATGTGTCACTTCACTAGAGTCCCTGGCAAGCCTGATTGGTTGAGCTATTTCGTTTCAAAATAAAGGAAGTATTTTTATTCCTTTCAACTTCATTCATTTGAGCCAGACCTTGTTCATTGTTTCCACTATAACGGTGAATAAAACTATTGTTCAATGTGTCAATCATCGAGGTTTTATTGTTTTAAGTTGTAACGGCTTTGTCGTAGGAATGAAAACAATACGACGTTTGAGACTTAACGGTTTGTTGTCTTGTAATATTATATATTGCATTTTTCATTTTAGAAATATATCGAGCATTTTTGTAACAATAAATGCAATGAATACATTCTGTTACATATAGTTTGATAAACGTTATTCCGAATTTGCAATTGGAGTTCATATCTACGGTGTATTTATTGTAAACACTGCGGTAAGTACATACTCATTCTTTAGAGTTTTTTTATAAATTTTGAATTTTATGATGAAGCAAAATATTAATCTGTGAATAAAAATCTGATTGGTCACAATTAAGAAAAAAATCATGAATATAAAATGCATGTCGTAGCAATATTGAAAAAAATACTTTTACGGTCACTACTGCTACTTCCATCTAGCTACAACTACAACTATTACTGATACTGATACTGCTATATACCACTACTATTACAACTACTATTACTGTTAATGCTATTGCTATGGATACTGTTCCTTTTCTTTTTCTTTTCTTCTTCTTATTCTTCTTCTTCTTCTTCTTCTTCTTCTTCGTCTACATTTTCTTTCTTCTTCTTCTTCGTTTCCTTTTTTTTCCTTTTCTTCTTCTTCTTTATCTTTCTTTCTACTTCTTTATCTTCTTTTTCTTATTCTACTACTACTACTACTACTACTACTACTACTACTACTACTACTACTACTACATCTTCTTATAATACGTATGCTAATAATAATGATAATAATGATAATGATTATAATGATGATAATAATAATATGATGATTATGATGATGGTTATAATGATTACTTGCTTCTGCTCTAACCACGGTTCTACTTCAACTTCTGTTATTACTTTTTTTCTAATAAATACTTAATAGTCAGACTAAAACTACAAATACTGAAAATAACCCCAGTGCTACTAATGTTTTTTACTTCCGCTAATAATGCCTTTAGTACTGCTTCTACTAAGATACACGTTTCTCGAGAAAATGAACTTCATTGTATAACAACAAATAAAAAAAATACAAGTCTACAAACAGTTTAACTGAATCTACAGATACAGCTGTGTCGCCTGCCCAATACAATGGCAGATTCTCTCAAAACTGAGAAAGGAAATGGCGGGGACAGCGATAGCACAGGAAAGGAAGTGCAAGCTGACACAGAAACTAAAGAGGCTGAGGTGGATGACGATACAGTTGCCAACGGTGATAATAAGGGAAGTGATAAAGATGGCAACTACGGCGACGACATGTCCTCGCTTATGTCGGAGACTGACATCAAGTCAAACACGGGGGATTCCGGAGAATTCGTCCCAGAGAATCCTGTAGTCGACGGAAGGAAGGTATATCCTGTGTTTCCTGGAGATATCTTATATACATATATATGATAAATATGTACTAATTAAAAAGGAAAACAAATATACAAACACGAGGCACAACCAAATTTACATGTTATATATGTAGAGCACACTGTATATTTTATTAAATTAAACGAGAGCGTATAACTCTTTTAAAACATGTTTAATTTAGGCTAGATGCACGTACTACAGTTGTTATGATCTAATTCACTGAGTCACATGATTTAATTTCCACGCACGCAGACATATATTCAAACAACATAGACCCACAGGCTACCAAGATTAGCAGTTCAATATATATATCGCTATATAAATAAGTTACTGGCTAATAACACGTGGTCATCAAAGTTATTAATTACTCGGGCAATTTTCTGAATTAAATACGCTTGCTCAGTACAAAGACACGCTGATAAATGTTGATAATTTTTAAATACAATAATACAATATTTATGTTTAGAATATAAACTATTGGACATCGGAAAGGAAAAGTTGGATTTTCCCTTTCGTTTTTCATTCAGCGTAGGAGAAGTTATCCATTCAAATTTTGAAAAATGCCAAAGTTGTTTCGAGATATTATGATACTGGGCACCTGTAATTACTATTTCTGTTTATACGAGTTGACAAGTATAGACGATTTTTGAAGACGAGAAGTGACAAGAGAAGTTGTGCAGTTACTCAATAAATATTAAAATTCAATATAAATGCCATTTGCCTGAATACTAACAATTCATTCAAATAACAATAGGGAGATAAATTAGGATAAAGGAGGGTAAGCTGAAATATCAATGCAAGTCTCATTAGCCATTCTTATTAAGGTTGTTCGTCACTGTTCGTTAGAAAAATCTATTCCTATCTGAAGCTTATATAATATGAGATACAAATATAATACAAGTATTTTCATTATGTCATAAAGTTACATGACTTGTACATATCATTTTGAGTCATTACTATGCTTATGCCGAAATTTAAACAGTAGTATAAAACCCGTTACTTAATAATAAGTGATACTTATTTCATGTTATTATATAGTCCTGTTTGAGGTGAATACTATAAAATTAGAAGGAAATGCTCGGTACATAAATATGCAAAACTACTTCAAAACGAGCTAATGCTAATTCTTGTTTTTACTCACACTTCATCTGTGATATATACAGTGTAGTTTGGCAATAAAACGGTTACATAAAAAAGATAAAATACATACTTGGTATAAAAGAGTGATAAAAAATCAAATTAACAAATTTCTGTTTTATTTATCTTTAGTTGTTGCAGAAAGCAAAAACGCAAGATTTTGAAATGGTGAAGCAGATTCTGACTAAATCTTCCAAACTGATGATCGACGTGACAGATGAGGTAAAATAATCACCAAATAAGGTTTCATAGTTTGTCACTATGCCACATTATTTATTTTAAATGTTTAATGTTATTACACATAAGTGAGTTTATGTACTTTCATGGTTAGAACTTGTATTTATTGAAATGTGAGTACAATTGTCTTCTTCAAAGACATAACATATGGTCCTTGTGGGCTAGGACACAACTCATGGTCCTAGTAAGGAAACATATAAGTACTATTTGGTTTAAGCAATAGAAAATTGTCAGAACAGCTGTACAGCACTGTGTCAGCTGTACAGTACTGTTACAGCAGTACAGCACGGTCGCATCTGGACAACACTTCCAACTGTTCAGCAGTACAGTACTGTTACAGCAGTACAGCACGGTCACATCTAGACAACACTTTTCCAACTGTTCAGCAGTACAGTACTGTTACAGCAGTACAGCACGGTCACATCTAGACAACACTTTTCCAACTGTTCAGCAGTACATTACCGTTACACAGTAGTACATCAGTACTGCTAACTTCCTATGTTAGCTGTACAAAACTGTTACATCAGTACAGCACGGTCACGTCTGGACAACACTTCCAACTGTTCAGCAGTACATTACCGTTACACAGTAGAACATGAGTACTGCTAACTTCCTATGTTAGCTGTACAAAACTGTTACATCAGTACAGCACGGTCACATCTAGACAACACTTTTCCAACTGTTCAGCAGTACAGTACCGTTACAAAGTAGTACATGAGTACTGCTAACTTCCTATGTTAGCTAAACTAACTTTATGATATTCAGGTAGGAAAGACAACTCTGCATCATCTTTGTGCTTCGAAAAACTCTGAAGAAATTATTCAGCTATGCATCGACAAGAAGCCAGATCTAAACCTGATAGACAAGGTAGGCTATGTTGTGTGCCAGGTATTCTAGGATTGCGTGTACTTTAAAAAAAGTACCATTTTATTAAGGGTAGAAGGTGATGGAAGTAGACTTCTACTTAATATTTAACTTCAGAAGCTCTATGACCTATACTTTTTAAAACGTTCGCTGTTCACTGTACTAATTATTGTTATTATTTCTAATTCCTTATTCAGTATCGTTTGAAAGTTTGTTTAGATATTAAACGTCATTTGTATGCCATTAAGGGCTAACAGAAGATCTGTTAAGCTAACCACTACTATTTCATGTGGTCCTGAAAGGTTAATCAGTATTTGAGCACACCAATCTTCGCAAGTAACTGCTTGCATCAGCGATGAGATACGAATAAGAATGGCGTATGTGCGAATGTCCCTTACTCGGGAGGTGTATATGGTATGTTCAGGGTATGTGCATATGTCACGTTCTCGGGAGGTGTATAGGGTATGTACATATGTCCCGTACTCGGGAGGTGTACAGGGTATATACATATGTCCCGTACTCGGGAGGTGTACATGGTATGTACATATGTCCCGTACTCGGGAGGTGTACAGGGTATATACATATGTCCCGTACTCGGGAGGTGTACAGGATATATACATATGTCACGTACTCGGGAGGTGTACATGGTATGTACATATGTCCCGTACTATGTCCCGTACTCGGGAGGTGTACAGGGTATGTGCATATGTCCCGTACTCTGGAGGTGTACAGGGTATGTGCATATGTCCCGTACTCGGGAGGTGTATAGGGTATGTACATATGTCACGTACTCGGGAGGTGTGCAGGGTATGTGCATATGTCCCGTACTCGGTAGGTGTACAGGGTATATACATATGTCCCGTACTCGGGAGGTGTACATGGTATGTACATATGTCCCGTACTATGTCCCGTACTCGGGAGGTGTACAGGGTATGTGCATATGTCCCGTACTCTGGAGGTGTACAGGGTATGTGCATATGTCCCGTACTCGGGAGGTGTACATATATTAGTTGTTTGATATCTCGTATTTAAATTTTAATTCAGTGTTAACTCCGAAAGCACTAATTGTAATACAGGGCGTGGTGTGACTAACTGAAGAACGTATTATTTCTTCAGAAGATTACGTGTAGAAATAAAAAAAAATCTGCTTTGTTTTATCTATTTCTGTTTTATTTACAGCATGTATAAATGTATTGCCGAATCATGCACAGTCTTTAGTCGTTAGACTTCATAATAGTTGTGTATGGTTAAAAATAATATTTTGAACTTAAAAATTGTAAAATACACGTCTTTACTCAACAGGAGCTCTACAAGCAGTGTGTATTTTGTTCCAGTTTTATAATATAATAATATTGTACACTATACACTGTGATAAAAGTAGATTTTATAGATGTAACTAGTAAAATGTTTATATAAAAATGGCTATTATAATTGTATTATTTCACATACATTACTTAAGAAATAATCATTTCAATATAGATGGGATGGACGCCGCTTCATTACGCGACCTTGAAAGGTCAAATAGAAGTCGTGCGGATGCTGGCAGAAAATGGCGCTAAATGTAACACCCCTGAAACAGTACGTTTTATTTTATAGTTATATTTACTGGAATTACACGTCTGTTCACGCATTGCAATACCGTTAAGGATCGTAAAAATTCATATTTCAAACTGAATTTCAATGATAGCATATTTCAGAAGATTTTAAAAAACTGCAAACTTTCATATATTTCCTATTACAACGTACGCTATCTCAGAACATGAACAATTTTGATTGATATGAATTTATTTTACATTCGTTCATTGTCTTTAAAAAGGTAAATAATGGGATTAATTTGAATAGCGGAAAAACGATGTTATAATAACAAGTATTTACTTAAATAAATGACGTAATCATTCTATTTATAACTCATATCCCAGGAGCCATCGCGACGAGGATCACAACATTATTAAATTCACAAACATTACTTATATAATTACTGTATTATATGAAGGATGCATCATATGTAAGTAATGGTATATAACAGAATATCTTATCAATATTTAAATGGATAGAGTGTTTAACACTAAGATAACGGTTTAGTCTTTTCATACGTGTGCACAAAACATACTTAATCTGCGCTCCGTTCGCGCTCCGTCTGCGCTACGTTCGCGCTCCGTTGACGCTCCGCTAAGAGTGCACTTCATTTATGTGCAATTTGGGTACTTGAGCGGTTTAGGGTCTGTACGAGTAGACGATATCTGAATAAAATATATTATTATAAAATTACCGAATCAAAACTATACAGACGAAATTTGTTTGTACCTTCATCTTATTTATACAGACAAAATGTCACAGCCATTCTGGAATAGTCTTTTAATATTATGTCATCAGACGTATTTCCTCCTTGTGGCGGAACTACATGCATTGATGTATTGTGTTTGCACGTGTACAATTGGAAATTTACAAACGTGAAGATATTACTTGACTAAGAACTAACGTCAGTTTTA
Organism: Panopea generosa; assembly: GCA_029582155.1. Lineage (NCBI taxonomy): Eukaryota > Metazoa > Mollusca > Bivalvia > Adapedonta > Hiatellidae > Panopea > Panopea generosa. Next base: position 64,023,816 of record CM055898.1, on the reverse strand, counting down.
GATTAAACTATTTCTTGTATTTTTCGACATTGCAAGGTTGCAGCAAGGTAGGGACTTCCCGCGTATATCTTCATTAAACAACAAAGTTGAGTAAAAGTTCCACTTGATTCTTTAATGAGAATAGAAAGACGAATTTTTAATTTTGTGGTATCTATTGCTATGAAATACCCCTTTAACGTTTACATCTTGAATCACAGTTATGATAGACACACTCTGTTTTTTGCGTGTCATTAGTGTTGTACTTTAAGGAAAAGTGCTAGTCAGCTTGATAAATAACCCTGTTTTAGATTAATATTAAACGCTTAGCGAATATTATATATCACAAACTAAACATCACTGCTAATTATATGAATATTCTAAAAGCTGAGGCTTCGTGTACGTTTTTAAATTCTTGACTCCTTTTCGGACTGTGGTACAAATATTGAATACCTTTAACTCTTTTCCAGCAACAAGGACGCACGCCTCTCCATCTGGCGGTCTCGCGTAATCACCAAAATGTCGTTGAAGTACTTCTAGCATGTGGTGCCAATCCAGATGTAAAGGACAAGGTAAGGTAACAGTTATTTAAATTAGATTCTTTGATAAGAACAATAAGGAGAGGCCAGCGAGCCATCACGGTAAATTCAGCAATCAATGAGTGCATTTGGCCGAATCGATATCATTCATAAGTAGATATAATATCTCTCCTAAATGTATGAGTAACGTCAACCCTAAAATACTATATTAAGTGATGCACGTGAACGCTATTAGTGTGGTTCGTACCTGGTAACACCCAAAAAACGATAACAGTTTTATGTACTTATGTATTTAAAGTAAGGCCTCAATAAAAACGAAGTTCTACAACGAAGGATAACTCGTTCGGTATTCGTTTCTCAGTATGCAGAAGTTGTCCTCCGTAAATGTCTTGTTCTTAAAATAATATCCCCAAACGCCTGCTTACTTATATGTTCATCATGTAAGACATTTCAACATTTAAAAAAAACAATAACCATACTATATGTCTATACTTTTTAATCAATGCAATGGTATAAACTGATGAAATTTGGTATGCCAACACTTATGTGCCGTATTTTATTTTTATTTTTCTAAAAGAGTGGTAAATCAGCCGGTGACCTCAGCAAAAATGAACTGATGAAAGATTTTCTAGAAACAGCTATTGAAAATGCAATGAATGCTTTGGGGTAAGTATACAGAGGTTCATATTCGCTTAACCATAACGAAAGTCTGAATAAGTTTGACATATTGTTCTACGAGTAATCTAAACATAATTATATAAAGTAAATGGTTGTGGACAGAATTATGTGTATTGATAATTGTTATTAAGTATATATCTAGCAAAAATGTAGATGTTCACATATACTTAATAAAAATAAACTTATGATGAAATAGAAAAGCATGCATTTGTAAAATTCTACACTTATTTTTGATAAAACTGGTTGATTAAGTTTCCAGTTGTTGACGTATGTCAACTCTTCCGATAAGTAAAGTAATATGTAAGGCAATCCTTAAAATATTTGTTTACCATAGCAGCTACCCAAACTGTTTTGTTGACTTTAAAACAGTTTCTTCTTTTTAAAATGATTTCCCTCAATGAAAAAAACAACAAAATTTAACAGAAACTACCGACCTGCCAATTGACTTAAAAAGCAAATAAGCACACGTAAATGAAGCCTTTACATATTTATAATATATATATATATTACATTTTGATGATACATAAAGCGAGATACAACGAGAGACGATGGACATCCCGAGGAATAAGCCGACACCATTCCCAAACTTGGGTATCGTAGTTTCTCCGGAGATCAAGTCTTCTGAAGATGCGTCTTCACTACCTGGATTAAAAATGGCATTCCGTCGAATACCACAAGAGAAGAATGAAATTGATTTCGGTAGGAATACGCATATTCGATATATGTGTGCATTCACTCTTTGCTAAATATATAAACACACATCTAACTGACACAAATTAATATTTTACTATCCATTGCAAACATTTATTTTCAACGTTCTTCGAATTACTCTTTACTTCTTTGCGTAATACAGTTCTTGTCGCTTGCTTTTTTGTTGCTACATTTAAGAGTATTATTGACTAAAAGTTCTAAATGTTTAATTTTTTTTGTTTTCGAGAAATTATTTTCTGTGTCTGTGATATCATTCATACTTATACTAAATGTACACAAGTTTTATGTTTACATATTTCCAGATATGATGAAATTATATTTTATAGAGATATCAGATACGGAAGACATTTGCAGCTTTGTGTATTCATACACAATTAAGTGTACAGATGGGACATTGGAGCCAACAGTCATGGACATAACTGTTCCTATTTCGGCAAAACCTAACGCTAATGAAGACCTTGTCTTGAAAACTGATACAAAAGATGAATATTTTCTGAACAATGTCACTGAGCAAAATGAGGTTGGTTGGAATAATTGTAGTATTATCAATCCACATAAACAATATGTAACGTTTGTCTTCACAGGTCAGTTTGAGTTTGCATGTTTCTTAATCCACCCTGAAAATGTTTTGCTATCAATTTGTATTTAATATTTCATCCGTCTGACAGGTATCTATATGTTATACATGGACTTTCATAATCGCAAAATAGTCTCTCCCTTAAAGCATTGAACAACCAAATTATATTCCTTGTCCGGTATTCATACTTATTTTGTATTGCTTTCTTATCAGAAAATAACATGCGTTGCGTCATTTGATATATCGACTCTGAGTGCGTTTGTGGTTGTATGCCGACCCAAACAGGAGAGATTCCAGGTGAACAAAACAGGAACACGTATCAAGAGTGCAGTAGATTCTAGAGTACAACTGGATATTGTTAAAGGAACGTTTGACCAGCAAGTAACCGTAACTCTTGAGGTACTAATAAATATATTGTAATGCTATATAAATACATTTCGTATATAGTTATGTAATTTTACATAGCAAGGTTTGCTTATTCACAAACGCTAAAATCTCATTGCTGATGACATCAGCCTGAGTTTTAATTCTGCGTATATTATCAATGTTTCAAATATTATTTTGACTCCAAATATTCATATATAGAAAAACGTACATTTGAATATTCATTTTTTTAAGGATATATCTTTAGCTAACAAAACATACAGTAAATGTTTTACAGTGCAAACTCTCAAAATGAAAAAGAAAATTATTTTGATTGTTAGTATAGTTATAGTTTTAGATATACAATATGATAAATTAGAGCTGATAAAAGGAATGCTAATCGTATTTGACATTCAGATAACAGAGCCACCGACACATGACGTGTTGGCAAAACTACTGAAGGACTGCCCGGAAATCATCTCTACAACGTCTTTCTATACATTAGAGTCTGGCGGACACGAACTTTCAAAACCAATTGGGCTAAAAGTAAATATCCAATTTGCCTACGTTGATTGACTGTCACTTTAAAGAAAAATTAAGAATGTATATCTGCAAGAAATTCAAATAAAAACTAATAATCTAAAATATACATTCTTAATGGCACACATATGTGTAATTTAGCAAAGAATATGTAATGTGCTCTTTTATGCTAGAAGTTACAATGTCTTAGTTATATAATTTTTTAAAGAGCAAATCTGTATTTAAAATTTATTTCTTAATTGCTTTCATTACTTGTCAAATTTATATTCGTCTTTACTGTCATTTCCTGTTTAACTTATATTTTTTTATTTTGAGTCGATGTGAAATAAAAACGATCGTATTATATGCGCTTTATATCAGTAACCAATCCAGATACCGAAACAAGTCCAAATGGAAATTGAGCAATCCGCTAAACTACTACAAACATAAACAAGATAATTTAAATGTAAATTATATTACTTATACATCAAGAAATGGTTTTAATATGTTTGCATGTTTTGTCAGATTCCTCTCCCGGAAAGCTATGCAGGTACCGATGGTAAGTTCATCATAATGTCAATGGACGAAGTACCGGAAAAGGAAACACCAGACTGTTGGCAAGTTATTGACACCAAAGTTGATATAGACGGTGGCAGAGCTGAATTTTCTGTTTCTTCATTCTCAGTGTGAGTAGATATATACTTATTTAATGTGTGAATAATTATATTAAACATCCAAGATATTCATCAACACAAAATATTATAAAAAATATAAAGTTTAAAGATGGAACAAACATGATGAAAAAAATGTAGTTATGACTCGTTGGTAAAATTAAATTAGCAATACCGATCGATAACGAATAACTGATAATTTAACATAGGCTAATATCGGAACAGATCGTCTTGGCGGATATGTCTTGATATGTCAGACTCCAGAGTTCAAATCTATTATCTAATTGTAGATATATGACTAAGCAACATATTTATACATTCACGTAATGCATTTAATGTTATGCATTATGTTTCAATTTTGAAGAACATTAATTATAATTGCAAGTGAAACATTTATGATAATTATTTTCCGTATATACTGGACATATTTATAAATTTAAAATTAATTTTACAGAAAGTCAAATGCAATTTAGTTTATAAAACTGTCTTTAAAAAAAACATTATTTATTGTTATTTTCGAACATAACAGAAAAGTTGCGATCCAAGTTGCACCGTCAGTCGCTGATAGCGAATCATCATTTGGAAGTTTGACGACACTGAGATCTAACATCAGTCGTGTCTTTCGGAAATCACGACGAAAAGAACACAGTATCACGTTTTTCTGCATGACACGACGAGTTGGGACGTCAAATTCGTTTAAAGTGATTGTGCAGTGTTGCAAAACAGAACAGAAAAGTTCAAAAGTAGCTTACTGGGAGGGTGAAGGGTATGAACACCAGGCGAAAAGGGAAAAAGACGATGTTATCATTGCAGTGGCTAAATCAAGGTTCCGCTTTACAAGCAAAACTCTTGTAATGCCGGATGAATTAGATGAAAACTTGCTGGAATTCCATCCTAAACTGGACAATTACCAAGGGTTCGTTGTAAAGAAACAAGACACAAAAGCCTCAACATCAGGTGTGATTGAATTCTACAGACTGGAAAAAAACATGCACGATGATGGTATTGATGTTTATGAACAAAAAGGTGAAAAGGTATCTGCCGTTGAAATCACCATGTTGAAGTTTCACCCTGCCATGATGGAAGAGTTAGATGGAAGATGTACGTAAATTTGGCAATTCTTTCTTTCTATTTATGAATATAGATGTGCTAATAAAACATGCAAACCGTTTTCAAAATATGTGTTTGTAAAACAAACAAAATTGCGGTTTTATTTTCCACAACTACATTTCTACATTTTTTATTTGACATGTCTTCGCCATATTTTGTTAAAGCATAACTGCAGCATAATTTGTGTTTATTACTCGGTTTTATATATAGGATTGCCTTATTTTTGTGTTTTAGTTTCAATATGTATAATCATAGCTTTCATATTAGATCTTTTTGATATAGTGTATCATATCAGATTAGATAATCAGCTAATAAGCCGAATGCATAGAGTAAATAAGAACTTAAAATTGTTAGTTCCGAAATAGTGCAAAATTCTTTTTAGATTGGTACACCAAAATAGACGAAGACATATATAATCTATGATCACTTGTCAAGCTAATATTGAGCTTACACTGAACAAAGTTTCTAACCGGCTGTCTGCATTTTTGCATTGCAAGCAAAGCATTACACGCAACTTATTAATGTTATCTTTTAATACGTTCTATTTGTAACAATTAATTAATTCATCAAAAAGCTTCAAAATCAATAAGAGCGTGGTTCACCTATTTCAGTAACTCGTATTGACCGTTCCTTTTGCAACAACAGCACGACATCGTACCCACATAAACAAAATGATCACTGACGATTCTGTTGTAGAATATTCGTCCCATGTCACGCTCCAGTTTGCCAACATAATGTTGGCACAGGAACGGGCCATACGAGGAATTGAAATATTCTTGGCAAAGACCGAATTAGCTTTAGATTCAAAGAATAAGAAAAAATGTATTCAAGATAAAATTGACTTTTTATTATTTTAATAGCATTTCTGACGTACAAGCGAATGCTGCAGTTACAAGATGGCCTCGGTGAATGCTGGTGGAAGACTTTACTGTTAATGGAAATAGAAGATACACTGAAGAAAAACCCTGGGAATGTGGAAGAGAAGATAAACGGGGTATGATATGGGTTATGTTATATCGATAATATTCTCTGTCTGGGTAAAATATAAACACTGAGAGAGATAAGCAAAGTTTTTTGCAAATCTGAAATAATTTCATTGAAAGAAGTATTTCTCTAATTCCCCTTTACGCAACTGGTAACCATGGACATTTAACGGCATTTGTTGCAAATATAAAGAAGAAAGATTTTCATATATATTTTTTTTATTTATTGTTATTTTGTTGATGATGTTGTTATTAGTATGTATATGCTGTAACTTTACAGCCCATGAATTTAATCGACTTCATTTTATATTTAAATGAGATCCAAGGGAAACAGATAAATACAACAACAACTTTTAACTTGAAAATTTACATTTACAATTGGCTTAGTAAGCAAAATTCATAATAATTAATATATAAATATTCAAAGAAACAGCAAATTCAAGTTTCTTACCGGTGGGGACACATCCGAGATTATCAAACGCTCTACAAAAGTGCTTAAATAATTTGGACATGGAACAGTGAAAATGCGCAATCATTTGGAAAAGATGTTAGGCCGTCGATTTCGAATGTAGGGAAAATACCATAACCCTTGAAAGTAAAATATTACCTTAAATCCCAATAAAAGCAATATAGCTTCATATTGTAAATGGCTTTGTTCCCAGCTCGGTCCTATTATATCAAAGTTAAAAATGTGTCAGTTATTTGCGGTTTATAAAAATCAATGTACAATTATACTAGTATAAGATTCCCATTCATCAATATAACTTTGTGTCACATAAAACATTTACTGTGCAAAAATGAAAGACGATAAACTCTGCAATATTCTGTTTAGATGCTGTTTGAATGGAGAGAAAAACACATGAGCGATAAGTCACGTGGTTTACCAATCTTGTTTTCGGCTTTATGTAGATGCGGAAGGAGAAACATAGTGAACGATTTCCAGATAGATCTCTGTAAATGGTAGGCATTTAATATGAAATATTTGTTTAGGAACTGCTTGTGATTCTTCTTTTTTGGTTAGTTGGATTGCGATGTAAGTACTGAGCTTTTGTAAATCCAGCTGAAGTATGTAGCCGGGAAGAACCAGAACAAGATGATGTTTTGGAGAGGTCATCTACATCTGATGCATCCACCGTATGCCCACTGTTAGAAGTGGATTCAATTGATATCAACTTATCAAACACAGACTTGGCAATTTTTAAACTATTTATTTATTTTTAAAAAACATCCAATGAAATTGTCATTTTATACTAATAAGGAATTTATAAATTTAAGGATATTCACGCTTAATAATCATATCACACATCATTTTGATATATATATATATGTAATGTAAATAAACCAGTTTCCAATTTATTTAGGAAGAATCAATCAGAGAATACAAAAGATAGCTTCCATGCCTGGCTCGTCACGGCGTACAAGTTCAATTTACTTGTTCCTACGCGTAAGTAAATGTAATAACAACATTGCTTGTTCACACAATTTTAGTCAGGGACGATGAAATACCTTGTGTATGTGTAGAATATAGCTTTGGGTTCATTTAAATATTAATACGTGTGTTATGAATATATAATTGATGACCAGAGTATTGGCATCACGGTTTTGCTCTATAAAAATTAAGTTCGTCTTGTGTAACAAATAACAAGTAACTTCGATAGCTCGAACCCAACGGGACTTGATAAAAAAATTCGAGTGAAGGGTTGTTCAACCATACATGTTCATGTATATACTTCGAAATAAGAATTCGGCCGGGACCAGATACAATGTAAGTGGTTCGAGCTATATGTGGGGTTCCAGCCATCCTTGTTCGAGCCAACGAAACTGTACTGTATACGTCAGAATAAACACTGTCGGCGTCAAAGAGAACTGTGTATACGGTGTACGTGACTAATGACAATAGAGCAAATTGGCTGATTCAGATGAATGGACTATTTTAATGAACATATAATATGATTCAAATGACTGCTTGTCAGCTAGATATTTTTCTTTCTTTCAAAAAACAGTTACTAAACACGACGTTATGACATACCAGTATCTTTACTGACTATGCATCACCACAATCATGACTTTTGTGGTTTGTGGTTTATGAACTATCAAAATAAAAAAATTCCATTGAAGTTGCTACGAAATTCCACTAACTTACCAATTCAAGCTTTGCATAGAAAAGCGCTAGTTATAGTATAGTCTAAAGGTGGTATGATTTTGAATAAAGAATGCAAGTGTGTTCAATCAGATAAAACAGTTGAGTATCCCCAATATATGAAATTATCTCTAGTTTTAATTATAAGGTTATGGAGCACCGATGTCAGATACTTTCCTGGCCATGCTGGCTGGAGATATTGAGCCAACTATAGAGTCCGCCAAGGCACTGTCTCTGCCCGTTGGCGCGGTGTCCGATATACTGAACAACACCAAGGTATACTCAACAAAGGGACTACGAACCATGAAGGCAAGTATGGGCAGCGTATTAGTACGTTACCCATTGGTACTTATAATAGTATGCGAATGTTAGACGCAATCTCCGCCAGGGTTCTCTGCCAGCGTTCTCTGCCATGCCAGGGTTCTCTGTCAGGATTTTCTGCCAGGGTTCATTGTGTCGCTATCCATTTGCTTCTGTCACCGTCTCACGTTTTGAAAGAGTCGTAAAATCAACACTTCACGCATATTTTACACGATAAAGATCTTGCGAATTTAATCTTCCCTTCATATCTAATTTAACCTCCACAGTGGTTTTGAAACTACGCTTAGCAGTTGATGTTTTGCGCTTAGTGCGGATAAAGTGTCTTGCTCAAGGACACCACACATAGTCGTGACGAGGGATCGAACCCACGACCCTTTGATCTTGGGTCGGATGCTCTACTACTGAACCATGCTCTCCATCTAAACGCAGGTCTTGTTTTACTTAAATAAGTTAAAGTCGGTATTTTATTAAACGTGTGTGTTGTTTTGGTACTACAAAATTCTCCAAAATATATGCAAGATGTGTAAGGACTGTTTAAAAATTAAACTAAAATTTGAATTTTAAACTGATTGTACTTGCTAATGAATGATATATTGGATTATTTATGCTTTTATCATGGGGTTTAATGCCAATTTTATCACATTACTGGTTATATGAAGGGATGGCCGTAACTAATGTGATGAGCACTTGTGGCCAGGCCCTTTTGCCGTGAACATAGTGTATGGTTGTTATATATTTAGCAATACAATATTTTTAAACTAAACTACTGGTTATATATGGCATATGCAGTGTTTATTAGTGGAAGAAAACCGCTGAGTGGAAACACAATCATAATGCAAAACATATTTCTCATATACTGGTTTTGGTCTGGGTTGTATCGGACCAATGATCCCAGCGGTAGGTGATAAGTGGACATTATACGAAAACGGCTGAGACCACTCGGCTACTAAATATATCATATCATATATCGTGTTTCTTACAATAAGAATCTCTGCAACCTAAACAATAATACTCTTTAAATAAGCACACTTTTTGTAGCAAGATGACTATAACACATGCTACATTTGATCATAGACTGACTGTCATTAACGTCCTCCATTAAGGTGTATGGAATAATAATACACCGTTGAATGCATTATTATGCACGTGTCTGAAATTGTGATTGGTATGAAAAGAATATTGCATGACGAATTCATTTCATTTCATTTTTGTTGAAAATTTATTATTTAGAGCCAAATGTTTTGAAAACACCTCGTCGCCATTTCCTCGGTTATATACCTTAAACAAGCTTAATAAACGTTATTATATCGAATAACAATTAAAATGTGAATACTGGTTAAGTATTTGATTTAATGAATACGTTTTTATAATCGTGACACGTGATTCTTTGCATGGTATTATTAAAAAATCAAACAATTATTCAATTTATGGCAATACAATGATTTACCTGCTGAAATGTTATATATATTTATATCCACATTTATCATTCGACCCAGGTGTTGGTTTTATTCCGGCAAGGTATCCCAGACGTGGTTAATGCTCTGGGTACGCTTCTTCAGGCGTTGAAAAATGCTGACATGCATAAACAGTGGAAATATACTGTAATGACGACTAAAGCATGGTACGATGGTTTCAATTTGTTATCATTTATTGCACTTACTACATGTAGCTCGTTCAGTATTCATAATTGTATTTTTAGATCCGTATATGTGCCACACAACCAGGACACATTTGCAACAAAACTTATTTCGGCTAATTTAATTAGGCAAGAATGTGTTAGAAAACATATAGAAAATCATAAAAATTATATACAAAATTGTAAATATTGGGTATAAAGTGCATTTGACGAAAATTAAAATAAAAATGCTAATCTATTAATCTGTAATATTCGTGAGATACTGTTTTATTTTTCTTACTGTTGAAAATACTTTTATTAATAATAATTTTAGTGAAATGTTTCACCTTCATATAAATGATATTAAGTTATTTTAATGATTTTTACCATAGAAAATGGCCAACGCACAATCTCGTACATGTATGTACAATTGTCCAATTTTAGTAATTGCAAAGCAATCTTAATTTTGCTAAATATTGTAAAAGTATATAAATAAAAATTAAAATGTAAAATTAGAACGTCAAAATGCCAACATCATGCCAATACAGTCATTCTGGTTTGAAAACAACTTGGTATAATGTAATGATGTTGGACAACAAAGGACTTTTGGAAGATGGCAGGACGACAATAATATAATTTGTACTTGTGTTGTCTTAGTGCTGTAAAGGCAGGATTACTACGAGACCACCTAGACCAATTACAATTCCTAATAACCTCAGTTAGTTATTTTATTGATGAAAATGTACTAGTATGGACTATATAGAACAGATAACATTAAAAGGTGTGAAATAATAAGTAATGTACACAATTAGTATAAGTGTCGACCCTTTACTAGAGTAAATATTGTTTACAATTATTATGTGATAAGCTTGAACTTAAACCAAAAAGTGTTTCCTTTGTTCGATTGTTATAAAATTGTCATATGCTTTGCAGAGAACATGTGATTAAAATTTAGAAAAACTGTTGATTGACTCGCCTGTTTAGTCACTTTAATTGACGTGTTTACACAAGATATATAAAAATAACACAACTTCGTAGCATGTTAGTATTTAAATAACACACTCGTCACAACAGCGTTCGCATACTATATACAATAATTTTACACAATACATACAGGTAAACACAGTAGAAGTGATAAACGTGGTCAACGCCTTGGAACGGTCAGTTGCAAGACTGTAACCAGGAGCTTACACCTGGTTTACAGGTCACTGAGTTTCGCTCTTTCCGTATCGTTACATCATAAATCATGAAAATGAGTGTATCGCTTACAAAGCGGTATTTTGGTCTGAACATGTGTCTTATGTATCAATATCATACCGCAATGGTATATGACGCCACAGACATATGTCTTTAATCCACTATAATAGAAAGACTTGCATTCTAGATTAACAGGAACTATAATGTCAATACTACGAGATGTCATAATATTACCACCTAACATCATCGAGGGTATTCTACTTTCAAACAACACGGATGAGCTCCATGATGTCAATGGCCAAGGAATAATAGCAACAATGGTTTGTGTGTTGGATGAAAACCACACGGATGAGCTCCATGATGCCAATGGCCAAGGAATAATAGCAACACTGGTTTGTGAGTTGGATGAAAACCACACGGATGAGCTCCTTGATGCCAATGGCCAAGGAATGATAGCAACACTGGTTTATGTGTTGGATGAAAACCACACGGATGAGCTCCATGATGCCAATGGCCAAGGAATAATAGCAACACTGGTTTGTGTGTTGGATGAAAACCACACGGATGAGCTCCATGATACTAATGGCCAAGGAATAATAGCAACCCTGGTTTGTGTGTTGGATGAAAACCACACGGATGAGCTCCATGTTGCCAATGGCCAAGGAATAATAGTAACACTGGTTTGTGTGTTGGATGAAAACCACACGGATGAGCTCCTTGATGCCAATGGCCAAGGAATAATAGCAACACTGGTTTGTGTGTTGGATGAAAACCACACGGAACGATTGCTTATATAATACATGATGTATCGTAATCAATAATAGCAGCACTTGTTAGTGTGTTGGATGAAAACCACATGGAACGATTGCTTATATAATACATGATGTATCGTAATCAATAATAGAAACACTGGTATGTGTGCTGGATGAAAACCAAATGGAACGATTGCTTATATAATACATGGTATATCGTAATCAATAATAGCAACACTGATATGTGTGTTGGATGAAAACCACATGGAACGATTGCTTATATAATACATTATATATCGTAATCAATAATAGCAACACTGGTATGTGCGTTAAATGAAAACTATATAGTAATCAAAATTGCAACACTGATATGTGTGTTAAATGAAAACCACATGGAACGATTGCTTATATAATACATGATATATAGTAATCAATAATAGCAACACTGGTATGTGCGTTGGATGAAAACTACATGGAACGGTTGTTATATAATACATAATATATCGTAATCAATAATTGCAACACTGATATGTGCGTTGCATGAAAACTACATGGAACGATTGTTATATAATACATGATATATCGTAATTAATAATAGCAACACTGGCATGTGCGTTGGATGAAAACTATATAGTAATCAATAATAGCAACACTGGTATGTTCGTTGGATGAAAACTACATAGTAATCAATAATAGCAACACTGATATGTGCGTTGGATGAAAACCACATGGATCGATTGCTTATATAATACATGATATATCGTAATCAATAATAGCAACACTGGTATGTGCGTTGGATGAAAACCACATGGAACGATTGCTTATATAATGCATGATATATCGTAATCAATAAAAGCATTAATAACTTAATGCCTATTTTATTTTTTTAGTTTAAAGAACTGCCCGATAATATGTGAACCATACAAATCACAGAAAATGTAGCAATCTTTATATTTTATAAATTATCGTCATAGAGAGCTTGTTTCATTCGTAATAGTGTTGCATGCGCATTGTTGACCGTTGCATATGTTTATTATTACATTGGCATACCTTGATACGTTTGTTGTCTTTAGCTATTAGTTCTGATACTGTGGGATCGTGGAGCTCTAGTTCGGTTTAGTTCTATATTATATTGCACTTAAGCCGATTGGTGAGGTGGTGGGAGAGAGAGAGGGTACATGTTTCACCATCTCATTTGCCTTTCTTGGGCGCGTTCTATGCTTCGAAAGGATCTTCTTGCCTGTTGGTAGTCAACTATACATCTATAAAGCTTTTTTTATTTTTCTGTTATCCATATCATCTACATCACGAAGACATGTAAAAAAGTTACCTAGCTAAACGTTTTAACCAATTTCTATATCTAAAAGTTACATTTCGATTTCAGTGTATCTATGCGCGTCATGTTTTATATCATCATACCGAAACAAATAATAGTTAACTAAACTTTACTAATGTGAAATATGGTGATGTGCCATATTGGCACGTGACGGAAATATTTAATTTGATTAGATAAATGTTATTGGTTATCTCATGTACTTTAAACTGATAATATTGCAATAAATATAATATATATTAACATACTTGTATTACCTAGGGTAAAAACTAATGGTACATGTAAGTTGTATATAACAAAAATAATTATACTGTATTTATTCTTTATCAAGAAAGTATTAACTATAAGACCAACTTAACTACATATTGTTCTTTTTGTAATTGCTTCGATCGAATTTATGGAACACACATTAAGAATAAACACTATTTTATCAAAACTATTATTATTTGTATTCCAGGTTAAAACGTGCTTCAGACGACGATTCGTTGAAGAAGGACGTGCAGAAACTACTTAATCAAATCGAACATTAGCAGAATATAGCGTAGCTGACATGTACATGGGAAACCATCAAATACATGTGTACTTGGAACATTTAATAAAGTACACGGACACCACAAAACTAAAATGTTAATGGTCACTTATTTCTAGTGTAGCTGAGGTAGGTGTATCAGTAACTGTGCTGATAAAGTGAAATTGTTAGGTCATAATTGAGTTGAGACAAGTACAACGTGATCATTTATAGAAGTTATCTAAGTTCAGATGAGGCTTTTGTTTAATTTAAGTAGAATTTATTAGTTTTGAAGTGTACAGCAAGTCACATACTTTAGCAATTTGGTTATTGCATCATCATGTTTATTATTAGATCCCTGGATAAAACCACAGCGGTGGTTTAGTTTTAGAGCACCCGCCTCATATGTGGAATGTCGTAGGTTCGATCCCCAGCCGAGTGATAACAAATACATGAAAATCGTACTAGAAGCTTGCTTCTTTGTTTTATGCTCGGCATTTAAAGGATATTTCTAGGTCTGGTTGGCACGGTATCAGTAAAGTTTGTCAGAGAGGGTATTATGTCATGTGTCTGCGGCATGACACTCCTCCAGTGTGGCAGCGTTATGTCATGTGTCTGCGGCATGACACTCCTCCAGTGTGGCAGCGTTTAAAATATTGACTCAAGCAGACACCGTCGTAGTTATGTGAATGAAAATGTGTTGAAAGCGACGTTAAACACAGTATAATGCAATATATTAGAACAAGCTTTAATAAACATATTATATTATTCCAATTCTTAGATCTCGAAATTTTCCACTCATAGGGACCGCAGGTATGATCTAGGGGTAGGCCGTCCGCTTCGCAGGTGGAAGGTCGAGGGTTCGGTCCCCGGCCGGGTCATACCAAATACTGGTATTAGAAGCTTCCTCGCTTAGTGCTCAGCATTTTGAGGGTGTGGTCGGCCCGGTGTCAGAATGATATGACTGGGCGGGGTAGCATACCACGTGTCCGCAGTATGAGACTCCAATGTGGCAGCACTTAGACACGATATAACTGAAAATTGTTGAAAGCCACGAATCTCCACTCATACAGAATGTACTAGTATTGGTGTGTATGTATTTATTAACCCAAGCTAAACCAAACAAGTGTTGCTATTTATGGTTTGAATTGCACAAATAATGTAATGTGCACAATAATGCCGGTATCAACGGCGTATATAGAATGTTTAAAATAAATCTGACAAAATCGAGTAAGACGAACTTGTGGCCCGACTCCATTTCAAAATATTTGAAATGAAATATGTCTAAAACAATCTTTGAATAATATTGTTTTTAAAAGAAAATGAGCCTTGAAGTAAATTTATTGAAAGAAAACACATATCGATACAATTATGACGCAGAAATGATAAAATGTAGCGACTTACTTAAGTCGGCAGCTGGCAAATTCTGTGATCTTTGCATCTCAGCACGAAAGGTTTATGTACAAAATATTACGTAATATATTCGGTGTGTGCGTCTCTAAGAACAATTCTGATCTGTAGTGTTCAGAAAAAAGTATTAAATGTCATTTAATACACAGATAGTGATGGTGTTATTAGATTTTTATGAGAGGGTCTATATTTTATAAATAAAAATGACTCTTTCGAAAGAGAAAGAGACTGTTTGAGCGATTTAATTGCCCATTACTAATGAATTTATTAGATTTTTATTGCATAGCTCTATATCTAAAAAAAGAGATGAATGACGTATTTCTTTAAACACATCGAAATGTTTCTGTTTCTAATATACAATGTGATAACTTAAAGTTGATATAAGTATTAACCGTCTGCGCGTCAAATGTGTTGATTGTCGTTAATTATAGCGTTAAAGAAATGAGATTAAAATGCCACCGCGCGCTATAAAAGTTAATGAGATGTTATAGCTATTAACAAATGGCCGCCGCTCGTGAGTAATAGTAAACATCGCTTATATGCAAATAGGTCACTATATTAAGAAACAAAATGACTGCCGCGCGTTCGCCGTCGTGGCCCTTAAGGTGTCCTTATTCTTCTTATAATTATATCCCCCTTTATTAAATAGCATTATTCTGAGTTCACTGTTTCTTGCTGATCCAACCGTTCCAGCGTGGTCTATGGGTAGAGCGACCGCCTCGCTTGTTGAAAGTTATGGGTTGGATCCCCGGCCGAGTCATATCAAAGACTTGAAAAATGGTACTATTTGCTTCTTCGTTTGGCACTAAGCATTTAGAGGATAGTTCTAGGTGTGGTCGACCCGGTGTCAGTATAATGCGACTGGGTGGGGTATCATACCATGTGTCTGCGGCATGATTCTCCAGTGTGCCAAAGTTCAAAATACTTTCTCAAGTAGACATCGTCGTGATATGGTTTGAACAATGTTGAAAGTTTCACTAAACACCATACAAGAACAAATGATTCCACTGATATCCTTGTCTGCCCTTTGTATTGCATGTGAGAAGTTATGAGTCATTCAATGGATCCTGCTCATATAAGCTATCAGTACATGAAGTTTTGTGTGCTTGGTTTGCAATATAGCTAGACGCGCTCGCCTAAATCTGGTCTGTAAATTGTTCACAAATAATTATCCCCATATATATCATACCTTGTGAATATGCATCTGAAAAGATCCCAAGATTTGGGTATACCGCTGTTCTGTTCTGTGTTTGATTTCAATTACCCGCCCCCTTTATAAAATAGCACTCGGATTTCATTGTGCACAGCGGTATAGTGCTAGGATCTCGTATCGTGTTGTATTAATGTATTTATAAATACCCACCTTACGTCTATGTAGTTAATGATTATAGCGAGGAGATATAGGATATTGTATGAGGTAGCATTCATATGTTTTCTTAAACTATGTTTTTTACAACACATGTTATGTTTATGAAATAAATGTTTAAAGTGCGGAGAGCTATGTTCTTGTTTGAGGCTATATTTATATCATCGTCGGATACCCACGGGTGTCAATTCCGATTCATCCATCAACCGTGGGGAATTACGCAAGCTCTGCGTCGTTTTATTTCAACAAAACGGAACAAAATACTACGGTGTTCCGTTTGGACCATCGCGTTTTTTATTTCTGAACCCCATACCACAAAAGTCGAAAGTCGAAACTACGATGGTGAAAGTCGAAATCACGATGGTGAAAATACGAAACTACGATGATGAAAACACGAAATCACGAAACTACGATGGTGAAAACGCGATGGAATTTCGCGTTTTCACCATCGTGGTTTTGACTTTCACCATCGTAGTTTCGACTTTCATCATCGTAGTTTCGACTTTCACCATCGTAGTTTCGACTTTCATCATCGTAGTTTCGACTTTCACCATCGTGGTTTCGACTTTCACCATCGTGGTTTCGACTTTCACCATCGTACTTTCGACTTTCATCATCGTAATTTCGACTTTCACCATCGTGGTTTCGACTTTCACCATCGTAGTTTCGACTTTCACCATCGTACTTTCGACTTTTACCATTGAACTTTCGACTTTCGACTTTCATCATCGTACTTTCGACTTTCATCATCGTAGTTTCGACTTTCACCATCGTGATTTCGACTTTCATCATCGTGCTTTCGACTTTCACCATCGTAGTTTCGACCTTCGACTTTCTGTTGCGCATATGCAATGCGATCTCAATACAACAATTACAATGGATGGCTCTATCTCAAGATATTTTGCGTAGTTTCGACTTTCATAATCGTGATTTCGAGCATCGTGGTTTGGGGGGGGGGGGGAGAATAAAAATACGATGTTCCAAACGGAACACCGTAAGATGCAGCTAACGTTAACAACGTCTTATCTAAACGGCGTTTGCATGAAACTAGCGTTGCGATTGGATAACGTTCCCTTCATGAAATCGTGAAGAAACCAATCATATGGTTGCATTGTGACTTGGTAAAACGACGAAAAGCTACTGTAATATCCCACGGGTGATAAATGGAGAGTATCGGAATGGATTACGCGTGGGTATCCGACGATGTATCTATATATATTTGGTAAAACATACGTTATGTTTATTGAAACAATGATTAAAGCGGGGAGACCTAGAATATTGTATGATGTATTTGATAAAACACTATGTCTATGAAATCAATGAGTATGTTTGGAAGAGCTAGGTTCTTCTATGACGTTGTCTTACACGTTATATATGTGGTTATACATGTAGTGGGGAGAGCTGAGTTCTTGTATGACGTTGTCTTACACGTTATATATGTGGTTATACATGTAGTGGGGAGAGCTGGGTTCTTGTATGACGTTGTCTCACACGTTATATCTGTGGTTATACATGTAGTGGGGAGAGCTAAGTTCTTGTATGACGTTGTCTTGCACGTTATATCTGTGGTTATACATGTAGTGGGGAGAGCTGAGTTCTTGCATGACGTTGACTTACACGTTATATCTGTGGTTATACATGTAGCGGGGAGAGCTGAGTTCTTGTATGACGTTGACTTACACGTTATATCTGTGGTTATACATGTAGTGGGGAGAGCTGGGTTCTTGTATGACGTTGTCGTACACGTTATATCTGTGGTTATACATGTAGTGGGGAGAACTGGGTTCTTGTATGACGTTAACTTACACGTTATATCTGTGGTTATACATGTAGTGGGAAGAGCTGGGTTCTTGTATGACGTTGTCTTACACGTTGTATCTGTGGTTATACATGTAGTGGGGAGAGCTGAGTTCTTGTATGACGTTGACTTACACGTTATATATGTGGTTATACATGTAGTAGGGAGATCTGGGTTCTTGTATGACGTTGTCTTACACGTTATATATGTGGTTATACATGTAGTGGGGAGAGCTGAGTTCTTGTATGACGTTGTCTTACACGTTATATCTGTGGTTATACATGTAGTGGGGAGAGATGGGTTCTTTTATGACGTTGTCTTACACGTTATATCTGTGGTTATACATGTAGTGGGGAGAGCTGGGTTCTGGTATGACGTTGTCTTACACGTCATATCTGTGGTTATACATGTAGAGGAGAGAGCTGGGTTCTTGTATGACGTTGTCTTACACGTCATATCTGTGGTTATACATGTAGTGGGGAGAGCTGGGTTTTTGTATGACTTTGTCTTACACGTCATATCTGTGGTTATACATGTAGTGGGGAGAGCTGGGTTTTTGTATGACGTTGTCTTACACGTTATATCTGTGGTTATAGTGGGGAGAGCTGGGTTCTTGTATGACGTTGTCTTCACGTTATATCTGTGGTTATACATGTAGTGGGGAGAGCTGGGTTCTTGTATGACGTTGTCTTACACGTTATATCTGTGGTTATACATGTAGTGGGGAGAGCTGGGGTCTTGTATGACGTTGTCTTACACGATATATCTGTGGTTATACATGTAGTGGGGAGAGCTGGGTTCTTGTATGACGTTGTCTTCACGTTATATCTGTGGTTATACATGTAGTGGGGAGAGCTGGGTTCTTGTATGACGTTGTCTTCACGTTATATCTGTGGTTATACATGTAGTGGGGAGAGCTGGGTTCTTGTATGACGTTGTCTTACACGATATATCTGTGGTTATACATGTAGTGGGGAGAGCTGGGTTCTTGTATGACGTTGTCTTACACGTTATATCTGTGGTTATACATGTAGTGGGGAGAGCTGGGTTCTTGTATGACGTTGTCTTACACGTTATATCTGTGGTTATACATGTAGTGGGGAGAGCTGGGTTCTTGTATGACGTTGTCTTACACGTTATATCTGTGGTTATACATGTAGTGGGGAGAGCTGGGTTCTTGTATGACGTTGTCTTACACGTTATATCTGTGGTTATACATGTAGTGGGGATAGCTGGGTTCTTGTATGACGTTGTCTTACACGATATATCTGTGGTTATACATGTAGTGGGGAGAGCTGGGTTCTTGTATGACGTTGTCTTACACGTTATATCTGTGGTTATACATGTAGTTGGGAGAGCTGGGTTCTTGTATGACGTTGTCTTACACGTTATATCTGTGGTTATACATGTAGTAGGGAGAGCTAGGTTCTTGTATGACGTTGTCTTCACGTTATATCTGTGGTTATACATGTAGTGGGGAGAGCTGGGTTCTTGTATGACGTTGTCTTACACGTTATATCTGTGGTTATACATGTAGTGGGGAGAGCTGAGTTCTTGTATGACGTTGTCTTACACGTTATATCTGTGGTTATACATGTAGTGGGGAGAGCTGAGTTCTTGTATGACGTTGTCTTACACGTTATATCTGTGGTTATACATGTAGTGGGGAGAGCTGGGTTCTTGTATGACGTTGTCTTACACGTTATATCTGTTGTTATACATGTAGTAGGGAGATCTGGGTTCTTGTATGACGTTGTCTTACACGTTATATCTGTGGTTATACATGTAGTGGGGAGAGCTGGGTTCTTGTATGACGTTGTCTTACACGTCATATCTGTGGTTATACATGTAGTGGGGAGAGCTGGGTTTTTGTATGACGTTGTCTTACACGATATATCTGTGGTTATAGTGGGGAGAGCTGGGTTCTTGTATGACGTTGTCTTACACGTTATATCTGTGGTTATACATGTAATGGGGAGAGCTGGGTTCTTGTATGACGTTGTCTTACACGTCATATCTGTGGTTATACATGTAGTGGGGAGAGCTGGGTTTTTGTATGACGTTGTCTTACACGTCATATCTGTGGTTATACATGTAGTGGGGAGAGCTGGGTTTTTGTATGACGTTGTCTTACACGATATATCTGTGGTTATAGTGGGGAGAGCTGGGTTCTTGTATGACGTTGTCTTACACGTTATATCTGTGGTTATACATGTAGTGGGGAGAGCTGGGTTCTTGTATGACGTTGTCTTACACGTTATATCTGTGGTTATAGTGGGGAGAGCTGGATTCTTGTATGACGTTGTCTTACACGTTATATCTGTGGTTATACATGTAGTGGGGAGAGCTGGGTTCTTGTATGACGTTGTCTTACACGATATATCTGTGGTTATACATGTAGTGGGGAGAGCTGGGTTCTTGTATGACGTTGTCTTCACGTTATATCTGTGGTTATACATGTAGTGGGGAGAGCTGGGTTCTTGTATGACGTTGTCTTCACGTTATATCTGTGGTTATACATGTAATGGGGAGAGCTGGGTTCTTGTATGACGTTGTCTTCACGTTATATCTGTGGTTATACATGTAGTGGGGAGAGCTGGGTTCTTGTATGACGTTGTCTTACACGTTATATCTGTGGTTATACATGTAGTGGGGAGAGCTGGGTTCTTGTATGACGTTGTCTTACACGTTATATCTGTGGTTATACATGTAGTGGGGAGAGCTGGGTTCTTGTATGACGTTGTCTTACACGATATATCTGTGGTTATACATGTAGTGGGGAGAGCTGGGTTCTTGTATGACGTTGTCTTCACGTTATATCTGTGGTTATACATGTAGTGGGGAGAGCTGGGTTCTTGTATGACGTTGTCTTCACGTTATATCTGTGGTTATACATGTAGTGGGGAGAGCTGGGTTCTTGTATGACGTTGTCTTACACGTTATATCTGTGGTTATACATGTAGTGGGGAGAGCTGGGTTCTTGTATGACGTTGTCTTACACGTTATATCTGTGGTTATACATGTAGTGGGGAGAGCTGGGTTCTTGTATGACGTTGTCTTACACGTTATATCTGTGGTTATACATGTAGTGGGGAGAGCTGGGTTCTTGTATGACGTTGTCTTACACGTTATATCTGTGGTTATACATGTAGTGGGGAGAGCTGGGTTCTTGTATGACGTTGTCTTACACGTTATATCTGTGGTTATACATGTAGTGGGGAGAGCTGGGTTCTTGTATGACGTTGTCTTACACGTTATATCTGTGGTTATACATGTAGTGGGGAGAGCTGGGTTCTTGTATGACGTTGTCTTACACGTTATATCTGTGGTTATACATGTAGTGGGGAGAGCTGGGTTCTTGTATGACGTTGTCTTACACGTTATATCTGTGGTTATACATGTAGTAGGGAGAGCTGGGTTCTTGTATGACGTTGTCTTCACGTTATATCTGTGGTTATACATGTAGTGGGGAGAGCTGGGTTCTTGTATGACGTTGTCTTACACGTTATATCTGTGGTTATACATGTAGTGGGGAGAGCTGAGTTCTTGTATGACGTTGTCTTACATGTTATATCTGTGGTTATACATGTAGTGGGGAGAGCTGGGTTCTTGTATGACGTTGTCTTACACGTTATATCTGTGGTTATACATGTAGTGGGGAGAGCTGGGTTCTTGTATGACGTTGTCTTACACGTTATATCTGTTGTTATACATGTAGTAGGGAGATCTGGGTTCTTGTATGACGTTGTCTTACACGTTATATCTGTGGTTATACATGTAGTGGGGAGAGCTGGGTTCTTGTATGACGTTGTCTTACACGTCATATCTGTGGTTATACATGTAGTGGGGAGAGCTGGGTTTTTGTATGACGTTGTCTTACACGATATATCTGTGGTTATAGTGGGGAGAGCTGGATTCTTGTATGACGTTGTCTTACACGTTATATCTGTGGTTATACATGTAATGGGGAGAGCTGGGTTCTTGTATGACGTTGTCTTACACGTCATATCTGTGGTTATACATGTAGTGGGGAGAGCTGGGTTTTTGTATGACGTTGTCTTACACGTCATATCTGTGGTTATACATGTAGTGGGGAGAGCTGGGTTTTTGTATGACGTTGTCTTACACGATATATCTGTGGTTATAGTGGGGAGAGCTGGGTTCTTGTATGACGTTGTCTTACACGTTATATCTGTGGTTATACATGTAGTGGGGAGAGCTGGGTTCTTGTATGACGTTGTCTTACACGTTATATCTGTGGTTATAGTGGGGAGAGCTGGATTCTTGTATGACGTTGTCTTACACGTTATATCTGTGGTTATACATGTAGTGGGGAGAGCTGGGTTCTTGTATGACGTTGTCTTACACGTCATATCTGTGGTTATACATGTAGTGGGGAGAGCTGGGTTTTTGTATGACGTTGTCTTACACGTCATATCTGTGGTTATACATGTAGTGGGGAGAGCTGGGTTTTTGTATGACGTTGTCTTACACGTCATATCTGTGGTTATACATGTAGTGGGGAGAGCTGGGTTCTTTTATGACGTTGTCTTACACGTTATATCTGTGGTTATACATGTAGTGGGGAGAGCTGGGTTCTTGTATGACGTTGTCTTACACGTCATATCTGTGGTTATACATGTAGTGGGGAGAGCTGGGTTTTTGTATGACGTTGTCTTACACGATATATCTGTGGTTATAGTGGGGAGAGCTGGATTCTTGTATGACGTTGTCTTCACGTTATATCTGTGGTTATACATGTAGTGGGGAGAGCTGGGTTCTTGTATGACGTTGTCTTACACGTTATATCTGTGGTTATACATGTAATGGGGAGACCTGGGTTCTTGTATGACGTTGTCTTACACGTCATATCTGTGGTTATACATGTAGTGGGGAGAGCTGGGTTCTTGTATGACGTTGTCTTACACGATATATCTGTGGTTATAGTGGGGAGAGCTGGGTTCTTGTATGACGTTGTCTTCACGTTATATCTGTGGTTATACATGTAATGGGGAGAGCTGGGTTCTTGTATGACGTTGTCTTACACGTCATATCTGTGGTTATACATGTAGTGGGGAGAGCTGGGTTCTTGTATGACGTTGTCTTACACGTCATATCTGTGGTTATACATGTAGTGGGGAGAGCTGGGTTTTTGTATGACGTTGTCTTACACGATATATCTGTGGTTATAGTGGGGAGAGCTGGATTCTTGTATGACGTTGTCTTCACGTTATATCTGTGGTTATACATGTAGTGGGGAGAGCTGGGTTCTTGTATGACGTTGTCTTAAACGTTATATCTAAGGTTATTCATGTAGAGGAGAGAGCTGGGTTCTTGTATGATGTTGTCTTCACGTTATATCTATGGTAAAACATGTAGTAGGGAGAGCTGGGTTCTTGTTTGACGTTGTCTTACACGTTATATCTGTGGTTATACATGTAGTAGGGAGAGCTGGATTCTTGTATGACGTTGTCTTCACGTTATATCTGTGGTTAAACATGTAGTAGGGAGAGCTGGATTCTTGTATGACGTTGTCTTCACGTTATATCTGTGGTTATACATGTAGTGGGGAGAGCTAGGTTCTTGTTTGACGTTGTCTTCACGTTATATCTGTGGTTAAACATGTAGTAGGGAGAGCTGGATTCTTGTATGACGTTGTCTTCACGTTATATCTGTGGTTAAACATGTAGTAGGGAGAGCTGGATTCTTGTATGACGTTGTCTTCACGTTATATCTGTGGTTAAACATGTAGTGGGGAGAGCTGGGTTCTTGTATGACGTTGTCTTACACGTTATATCTATGGTAAAACATGTAGTAGGGAGAGCTGGGTTCTTGTTTGACGTTGTCTTACACGTTATATCTGTGGTTATACATGTAGTAGGGAGAGCTGGATTCTTGTATGACGTTGTCTTCACGTTATATCTGTGGTTAAACATGTAGTAGGGAGATCTGGATTCTTGTATGACGTTGTCTTCACGTTATATCTGTGGTTAAACATGTAGTGGGGAGAGCTGGGTTCTTGTATGACGTTGTCTTACACGTTATATCTGTGGTAAAACATGTAGTAGGGAGAGCTGGGTTCTTGTTTGACGTTGTCTTACACGTTATATCTGTGGTTAAACATGTAGTGGGGAGAGATGGGTTCTTGTATGACGTTGTCTTACACGTTATATCTGTGGTTATACATGTAGTGGGGAGAGATGGGTTCTTGTATGACGTTGTCTTACACGTTATATCTGTGGTTATACATGTAGTGGGGAGAGATGGGTTCTTGTATGACGTTGTCTTACACGTTATATCTGTGGTTAAACATGTAGTGGGGAGAGATGGGTTCTTGTATGACGTTTTCTTACACGTTATATCTGTGGTAAAACATGTAGTAGGGAGAGCTGGGTTCTTGTTTGACGTTGTCTTACACGTTATATCTGTGGTTAAACATGTAGTGGGGAGAGATGGGTTCTTGTATGACGTTGTCTTACACGTTATATCTGTGGTTATACATGTAGTGGGGAGAGATGGGTTCTTGTATGACGTTGTCTTACACGTTATATCTGTGGTTAAACATGTAGTGGGGAGAGATGGGTTCTTGTATGACGTTGTCTTACACGTTATATCTGTGGTTATACATGTAGTGGGGAGAGCTGGATTCTTGTATGACGTTGTCTTCACGTTATATCTGTGGTTAAACATGTAGTAGGGAGAGCTGGATTCTTGTATGACGTTGTCTTACACGTTATATCTATGGTAAAACATGTAGTAGGGAGAGCTGGGTTCTTGTTTGACGTTGTCTTACACGTTATATCTGTGGTTATACATGTAGTGGGGAGAGCTGGATTCTTGTATGACGTTGTCTTCACGTTATATCTGTGGTTAAACATGTAGTAGGGAGAGCTGGATTCTTGTATGACGTTGTCTTCACGTTATATCTGTGGTTAAACATGTAGTGGGGAGAGCTGGGTTCTTGTATGACGTTGTCTTAAACGTTATATCTAAGGTTATTCATGTAGAGGAGAGAGCTGGGTTCTTGTATGATGTTGTCTTCACGTTATATCTATGGTAAAACATGTAGTAGGGAGAGCTGAGTTCTTGTATGACGTTGACTTACACGTTATATCTGTGGTTATACATGTAGTGGGGAGAGCTGGGTTCTTGTTTGACGTTGTCTTACACGTTATATCTGTGGTTATACATGTAGTGGGGAGAGCTGGGTTCTTGTATGACGTTGTCTTACACATTATATCTGTGGTTATACATGTAGTGGGGAGAGCTGGGTTCTTGTATGACGTTGTCTTACACGTTATATATGTGGTTATACATGTAGTGGGGAGAGCTAGGTTCTTGTATGACGTTTTCTTACACGTTATATCTGTGGTTATACATGTAGTGGGGAGAGCTGGGTTCTTGTATGACGTTGTCTTACACGTTATATCTGTGGTTATACATGTAATGGGGAGAGCTTGGTTTTTGTATGACGTTGTCTTACACGTTATATCTGTGGTTATACATGTAGTGGGGAGAGCTGGGTTCTTGTATGACGTTGTCTTACACGTTATATCTGTGGTTTTAAATGTAGTGGGGAGAGCTGGGTTCTTGTATGACGTTGTCTTACACGTTAAATCTGTGGTTATACATGTAGTGCGGAGAGCTGGGTTCTTTTATGACGTTGTCTTACACGTTATATCTATGGTTATACATGTAGTGCGGAGAGCTGGGTTCTTGTATGACGTTGTCTTACACGTTATATCTGTGGTTATACATGTAGTAGGGAGAGCTTGGTTTTTGTATGACGTTATCTTACACGTTATATCTGTGGTTATACATGTAGTGGGGAGAGCTGGGTTCTTGTATGACGTTGTCTTACACGTTATATCTGTGGTTTTAAATGTAGTGGGGAGAGCTGGGTTCTTGTATGACGTTGTCTTACACGTTATATCTGTGGTTATACATGTAGTGCGGAGAGCTGGGTTCTTTTATGACGTTGTCTTACACGTTATATCTATGGTTATACATGTAGTGCGGAGAGCTGGGTTCTTTTATGACGTTATCTTACACGTTATATCTATGGTTATAGTTGGGAGAGCTGGGTTCTTGTATGACGTTGTCTTACACGTTATATCTATGGTAATAGTGGGGAGAGCTAGGTTCATGTAAGACGTTGTGGGGTTGTACATTGTATAATGTTGCAATGATCTATTTTGTTAAAACTTGTTTTATGTCTATTGAATCAATGGTAATAGAGGATTGAACATTGTATAATGTTGCAATAATCTATTTTGTTAAAACGTGCGTTATGTCTATGGCGTCAATGATAATAGTGCGGTTGTACATTGTATAATGTTGCAATAATATATTTTGTAAAGTTATGTCTGTGGAAGCAATGACAATAGTGGGGTTGTACATTGTATAATGTTGTAATAATCTAATTTGTTTAAACTTGCGTTATGTGTATAGAATCAATGATAATAGTGCGGTTGTACATTGTATAATGTTGCAATAATATATTTTGTAAAGTTATGTCTGTGGAAGCAATGACAATAGTGCGGTTGTACATTGTATACTGTTGTAATAACCTATTTTGTTAAAACTTGCGTTATGTCTATGGAATCAATGATAATAGCGGGGTTGTACATTGTATAATATTGTAATAATCTATTTTGTTAAAACTTGCGTTTTGTCTGTGGAATCAATGATAATAGAGGGGTTGTACATTGTATAATGTTGCAATAATCTATTTTGTTAAAACTTGCGTTTTGTCTGTGGAATCAATGATAATAGTGGGGTTGTACATTGTATAATGTTGCAATAATCTATTTTGTTAAAACTTGGACTATGTCATTTGAATCAATGATAATAAAGGGGTTGTACATTGTATAATGTTGCAATAATGTATTTTGTTAAAACTTGCATTATGTCTTTGGAATCAATGATAATAGAGGGGTTGTACATTGTATAATATTGTAATAATCTATTTTGTTAAAACTTGCACTATGTCTATAGAATCAATGATAATAGTGGAGTTGTACATTGTATAATGTTGCAATAATATATTGTGTTAAGTTATGTCTGTGGAATCAATGATAGTAGTGGGGTTGCACATTGTATAATGTTGCAATAATCTATTTTGTTAAAACTTGCGTTATGTCTATGGAATCAATAATAGCGGGGTTGTACATTGTATAATATTGTAATAATCTATTTTGTTAAAACTTGCGCTATGTCTATGGAATCAATGATAATAGAGGGGTTGTACACTGTATAATGTTTATATAATCTATTTTGTTAAAACTTGCTATTTGTCTGTGGAATCAATGCTAATAGAGGGGTTGTACATTGTATAATGTTGCAATAATGTGTTTTGTTAAAACTTGCGTTATGCCTATACAATCAATGATAAAAGTGGGGTTGTACATTGTATAATATTGTAATAATCTATTTTGTTAAACTTGCACTATGTCTATAGAATCAATGACAATAGTTGGGTTGTACATTGTATGATGTTGTAATAATCTATTTTGTTAAAACTTGCTTGATGTCTATGGAATCAATGACAATAGTTGGGATGTACATTGTTTGATGTTGTAATAATCTATTTTGTTAAAACTTGCTTTATGACTATGGAATCAATGACATTAGTGGGGTTGTACATTGTATGATGTTGTAATAATCTATTTTGTTAAAACTTGCATTATGTTTATGGAATCAATGACAATAGTTGGGTTGTACATTGTATGATGTTGTAATAATCTATTTTGTTAAAACTTGCTTGATGTCTATTGAATCAATGATAATAGTTGGGTTGTACATTGTATAATGTTACAATAATCTATTATGTTAAAACTTGCGTTATGTCTATGGAATCAATGATAATAGTTGGGTTGTACATTGTATAATGTTGTAATAATCTATTTTGTTAAAACTAGCGTTATGTCTATTGAATCAATGATCATACCTAAGATATTGTCATTGTCTGTTTATAGTTCAGACAATTACGTTGAACGTGTGCCAGACATCACAACGTGAAATCTTGTATTTCTACACCAACAACAATACATACAATAATGCACAAATACAGTCATAACTGAATTGTCATATACTATTTTAAAGATAGTACTAAAACTCGTTACTGTTCATGTTTCTTATATAAAAATATGCATTATTGCAGCCATACTCTATAAGGCATAATACCCATGTACCTTTCACACGATGTTTGATTATTTGCCAGACACAACCGTTAAAATGGTGGTAAAACTGTTATACAGTTTGATCATGTATGTTTTGTAAAAGTTTTGATACCAATTAAAAATAAAAAGTTTGACATGTTTAGAATTTCTATTTTGTTAAAACGAATCCTGGTAAACTGTTGAACACTAGGTAATGCTTTATACATGACGTGGGTGTATAATGTGGGTGTAGGATATGAGTGTATAATGTAGATGTATAATGTGGATGTACGATATGGGGTACGATATGGGTATATAATGTAGATATATAATGTGGGTGTAGGACATGGGTGTAATGTAGATGTATAATGTGGGTGTATAATATGGGTGTAGAATATGGGTATATAATGTGGATGTATAATGTGGATGTATAATGTGTATGCATAATGTGTATGTATAATGTGGGTGTATAATGTGTATGTATCATGTGGGTGTATAATGTGTATGTATAATGTGGATGTATAATATGGATGTATTATGTGAGTGTATAATGTGGGTGTTTAAATTGTATGTATAATGTGGGTGTATATTGTAAATGTACATTGTGGGTGTTTAATGTGGGTGTATAATGTGGTTGTATAATGTGGGTGTTTAATTATTGTAGATGTACATTGTGGGTGTATAATGTGGATATATAACGTGGATGTATAATGAGGGTGTATAATATGTATGTATAATATGGGTGTATAATGTGGATGTATGATTTGGGGTAGGATGTGGGTGTATAACGTGTATGTATAATATGGGTGTAGAGTATGAATGCATATTGTAGATGAACATTGTGGGTGTATGATATAGGTGTATAATAGGGATGTATGATGTGGATGTAAAATGTGGGTGTAGAATATGGGTGTAGGATGTGGCAGTAAGTTAGTGTTAGTGTAGGATATGGATGTATACTGTGGGGTATGATATGGGTGTAGGATATGGGTGTATGATGTGGATTTAAGATGTAGTGTATAATGTGGACGTATAATGGGGGTAGGATGGGGGTGTAGAATGTGGGAGTAAGTTAGTTCAAGAGTAAGATATGGGTGTATACTGAGGGTGTAAGATATGGGCGTAGGATACGGGTGTATCATGTGGATGTATAATGTGGATGTATGATATGGGTGTAGGATGTGGGTGTATAATGTGAGTGTAGGATATGGGTGTACCATGTGAGTGTAGGATATATATGTATAATGCGGATGTAGAATTTGGGTGTAGTATATGGGTGTATAATATGGGTGTAGGATATGGGTGTTGGATGTGGTTGATAATATTGGTATACAATGAGATTGTAGTATGTGGGTTTATAATTTGGATGTATAATGTGAGTGTAGGATGTGGTTGTATAATGCGTATGTATGATACATGTAAGGTTACGATAGCATTGTTTTTAAGATTATAGTATAGTATGATATTGCCTTAATACCTGAATACTGGCACATGTTACTGAAATATTGTTGACAGCCGCGTGAACTCACATATAATTGATCTGCAGTCCATAGTGTAACATAGACACGATTCCAAATTCAAATTAAATTACACACAAATACATTTTTGTTTTTTGTTTCGCTGATCTTTCCATATGATGCTTGAAACTGTAGCTTGAACTGCTGAATACCTAATGTTTCGTCTTGTAATAGAACACAAATGTCTCATCTCTCGTATCATGAATTACAGTCTACAATGACTCTTGACTCTTATCCGGATACCGAAGATGAAAACAATAAAATTATTTTGCATTCCATTTGTTTAATGTGGTTTGACAGCATTGATATTTTCATTACATGTCAGGTTATATATGGTATATCAAGCCCATCGTCCTTCAACAAGTAACTAGCAAACACTCTCATACGAAGTGTTTGGACCGAGCTGGGCTCCAACCCAGAACCTTAGCAGTGAGAAGCAGGTGCTCATTAGATGACAGCGTCTTAGACCACTCAGCCACTGAGGACCCCTACAGCGAAATTATCATAAAAATGATTCCCTCCCTAATTCACCAAAACTATTAAATCAATATATTACTTACAGGATAAAGATTAAATGAGCTAGCTCATACAAAAATTATATCTCAATAAACATTATCTTACTAAATTCTCAGTATTTGGAAAAGGGTAGTTATACGTGTAAAGGTAGCATCGGACCCATGATCCGAGGGTTTTAGGTTCGGTCCTCCGTCATAACTATATGTGGTGTCCTTGAACAAGACACTTTTTTTCCGAATATGCTTAGTACTGGTTCTACCCAGGAAGACCCGAGTGTGATTTGTATAAGTTGTAAGAACTTGTTTCACAATCGACATAAAATGAAATAAGTTTAAACTAAGTGTAAAGGTAACGTATTATAAAGATAATGTTACACTATCTGTTTTAATAATATTTGCACCTACATATATTCTGGTGTATATACTTCACAATGGAAAAGTACGGAATATACTAGTCGGGTCATAAAATACTAACCTTTAAGATCGTATTGGTACTACAACAGACCTATCTTAAAATCTATATAGTTCAGGTAAATTGACTTTAATTGATAAACAAGAAACAAATGATAGCATGCGAGTTGCTTTTCTATAGTTTAGTACTAATCCAAACCACACACGCCAAAAATCTGATTGTTACAAACAAATGATATTTTAGGTAGCATGTATTGTTTAAAACGGTTCGGCATGCAGCTCCAAGTACCGGTAAGTGAACAATAAAGGGCACGTGTCATTTATTTCCTTTCGGGTTCAATAAAAGTTTAAGCTTACCGATTAAAAATTCGTGGATTTTTCCATTTATGTATATCAACCAGAGATACGTGTACTTTTAAGTATGCCGTTTTAAAGTTTAAACGTAGGACGCATGACCTTATGTGTTTTATTTAAAAATAAGAACAACATAACCAACTGCAATATATAAAATAATAAATGCAACATACAGATATAATAAAAAAATTGTATCCCCTTGTTTTTTTTTTAATTTTAAGATGAAACTGTAGTTTTATTTTGGGGGGTTTTCCCAAGTGGGTTAAAATATAAATTTGGACAGTTCTTTCATTTCAATTTTTACTGTGTTTTTTTTATAGATTTATAGACTTATTGTATCAAAATTTCTCACATACCGGGTATAAAAACCTGCCATTTTAAGATATTTCACACTATGGTAAAAATATCACACGCACATAAAATACAAGTGTTAGCACGATGTCACGTTATTTTCAGAAGAGGTAAAGCAATCAAAGATATAAAAAAGAAAGAAAAAAAGAAATTAACTTAATGATTTGCAAACAAAAGAATTAATCAAAAGTGAGATAACATGTTTCCAGGTTCCGGTATCCCTCGGCTGTATCACTAGGTATCACTGACTGTTGTAATGTAATTCGATTTAACAGTGAAACCTCCGGTTACATTATCATTCAATTATCATAATCTAATATCCATGAAAGGTTCGATGTAAATATTTCTCAGTTCTATATGATACAGACGTCAAATAGATATGGATAAGTTTGTGCTGCACGCTATTCTCGTATGGTTTTAGATCTGCAATGATAATATTTGAAAAGTCTTTTGTTGTCTTTGTTCCGATTATAACCAATAAGAAGCCACCACCAAATAATGTATACATAAATATATCCACTGTGGAAAGTTACTGTTATTTTTTTTTATTTTAAAGATATGAATATCACACCATGACAATAAATTTCCACAGGACTTTTTTTATCTAATGAACATTAAATTTAACCGAAACATATTTCAACTATTAATATGGCCGAAGTACATGTAGTTTTATTTGATAAAATTACATTCAATGAAAAATGTTTCGAACAATGTTTGTTTAATATCTGTTTAATGCAAATACCATTACGATTAAAGGAACATACATCAATGTTGATCTGTTTACTGTAAATACCATTACGATTAAAGGAACACACATCAATGTTGATCTGTCCACTGCAAATACCATTACGATTAAAGGAACACACATAAGTGTCGATCTGTTTACTGTAAATACCATTACGATTAAAGGAACAAACATCCGTGTTGATCTGTTTACTGAAAAGACCATTACGATTAAAATAACACACATCAATGTTGATCTGTTAACTGTAAATACCATTACGATTAAAGGAACACCTAACAATGTATAACTGTTTACTTTAAATACCATTACGATTAAAAGAACACCTAACAATGTATAACTGTTTACTGTAAATGTCATTACGATTAAATGAACACACATCAATGTTGATATGTTTACTGCTACTGTAAATACCATAACAATTTAAGGAACACACATCATTCAATGTTAATCTGTTTACTGCACACACCATTACGATTAAAGGAACACACATCAATGTTGATCTTTGTACTGTAAATACCATTACCATTAAAGGAACACAACATCAATGTTGATCTGTTTACTGTTATTAATAATACGATTAAAGAAACAAACATCAATTTTGATCTGTTTACTGCAATAATGTTGATAAGTTTACTGCAAATACCATTACGATAGAAGGAACACACGTCAATGTTGATCTGTTTACTGTAAATACCATTACGATTGAAGGAACATACATCAATATTGATCTGTTTGCTGTAAATACCATTACGATTAAAGGAACACAATACACATCAATGTTGATCTGTTTACTGTAAATACCAATATGATTAAAGTAACAAACATCAATGTTGATCTGTTTACTGCAAATACCATTACGATTAAGGGAACACAACACACATCAATGTTGATCTGTTTGCTGTAAATACCAATATGATTAAAGTAACAAACATCAATGTTGATCTGTTTACTGCAAATACCATTACGATTAAAGGAAAACACATCCATGTTGATCTGTTTACAGCAAATATCATTACGATTAAAGGAACAAACACCAATGTTGATCTATTTCCTGCAAATACCATTACGATTAAAGGAACAAACATCAATGTTGATCTGTTTACTGTAAATACCATTACGATTAAAGGAACGCACATCAATGTTGATCTGTTTACTGCATACACCATTACGATTAAAGGAACAAACATCAATGTTGATTTATTCACTGCAAATACCTTTAATATTAAAGGAACACACATCAATGTTGATATGTTAACTGCAAATACCATTACGATTAAAGGAACACACACCAATGTTCATCTGTTTACTGCAAATACCATTACGATTAAAAGAACACACATCAATGGTGGTCTGTTTACTGAAAATAACATTACGACTAAAGGAACACAACACATATCAATGTTAATGTGTTTACTGTAAATACCATAACGATTAAAGGAACACACATCAAAGTTGATCTGTTTACTGTAAATACCATTACGATTAAAGGAACTCACATCATAGGGTCTGTTTATTGAAAATACCATTACGATTAAAAGAACAAACATCAATGGTGGTAAGTTTACTGAAATTACCATTACGATTAAAGAAACACAACACACATCAATGTTGATGTGTTTACTGTAAATACCATTATGATTAAAGGAACACACATCAGAGTTGATCTCTTTACTGTAAATACCATTACGATTAAAGGAACTCACATCAATGTTGATGTGTTTACTGTTAATACCATTACGATTAAAGGAACTCACATCCATGTTGATCTGTTTACTATAAATACCATAGTGATTAAAGGAACAGAAAACACATCAATGTTGATATGTTTACTGTAAATACCATTATGATTAAAGGAACACATATCCATTTTGATCTGTTTACTGTAAATACCATTACGATTAAAGAAACACAACACACATCAAAGTTGATCTGTTTACTGTAAATACCATTACGATTAAAGGAACTCACATCAAAATTGATCTGTCGACTGCAAATACCATTACGATTAAAGAAACACAACACACATCAAAGTTGATCTGTTTACTGTAAATACCATTACGATTAAAGGAACTCACATCAAAGTTGATCTGTCGACTGCAAATACCATTACGATTAAAGGAACTCACATCAATGTTGATGTGTTTACTGTAAAAACCATTAGGATTAAAGGAACACATATCCATTTTGATCTGTTTACTGTAAATTCCATTACGATTTAATGAACACAACAAACATCAATGTTGATATGCTTACTGTAAATATCATTATGATTAAAGGAATACACATCAAAGTTGATCTGATTACTGTAAATACCATTACGATTAAAGGAACTCACATCAATGTTAATGTGTTTACTGTAAATACCATTACGATTAAAGGAACTCACATCAATGTTAATGTGTTTACTGTAAATACCATTATGATTAAAGGAACTCACATCAATGTTAATGTGTTTACTGGAAATACCATTACGATTAAAGGAACTCACATCAATGTTGATGTGTTTACTGCAAATACCATTACGATTAAAGGAACTCACATCCATGTTGATCTGTTTACTATAAATACCATTGTGATTAAAGGAACACACATCAATGTTGATCTGTTTACTGTAAATACCATTACGATTAAAAGAACACCTAACAATGTATAACTGTTTACTTTAAATACCATTACGATTAAAAGAACACCTAACAATGTATAACTGTTTACTGTAAATGTCATTACGATTAAATGAACACACATCAATGTTGATCTGTTTACTGTAAATACCATTACGATTAAAAGAACACCTAACAATGTATAACTGTTTACTTTAAATACCATTACGATTAAAAGAACACCTAACAATGTATAACTGTTTACTGTAAATGTCATTCCGATTAAATGAACAAACATTAATGTTGATATGTTTACTGCTACTGTAAATACCATAACGATTTAAGGAACACACATCAATGTTAATCTGTTTACTGCACACACCATTACGATTAAAGGAACACACATCAATGTTGATCTTTGTACTGTAAATACCATTACGATTAAAGGAACACACATCAATGTTGATCTTTGTACTGTAAATACCATTACGATTAAAGGAACACAACATCAATGTTGATCTGTTTACTGTTATTAATAATACGATTAAAGAAACAAACATCAATTTTGATCTGTTTACTGAAAATATGTTGATAAGTTTACTGTAAATACCACTACAATAGAAGGAACACACATCAATGTTGATCTGTTTACTGTAAATACCATTACAATTAAAGGAACACAATACACATCAATGTTGATCTGTTTACTGTAAATACCAATATGATTTAAGTAACAAACATCAATGTTGATCTGTTTACTGTAAATACCACTACGATAGAAGGAACACACATCAATGTTGATCTGTTTACTGTAAATACCACTACGATAGAAGGAACACACATCAATGTTGATCTGTTTACTGTAAATACCATTACAATTGAAGGAACACACATCAATATTGATCAGTTTGCTGTAAATACCATTACGATTAAAGGAACACAATACACATCAATGTTGATCTGTTTACTGTAAATACCAATATGATAAAAGTAACAAACATCAATGTTGATCTGTTTACTGCAAATACCATTACGATTAAAGGAAAACACATCCATGTTGACCTGTTAACAGCAAATATCATTACAATTAAAGGAACAAACATCAATGTTGATCTATTTCCTGCAAATACCATTACGATTAAAGGAACAAGCATCAATGTTGATCTGTTTACAGTAAATACCATTACGATTAAAGGAACGCACATCAATGTTGATCTGTTTACTGCATACACCATTACGATTAAAGGACCAAATATTAATGTTGATCTATTCACTGCAAATACCTTTAATATTAAAGGAACACACATCAATGTTGATCTGTTAACTGCAAATACCATTACGATTAAAGGAACACACACCAATGTTCATCTGTTTACTGCAAATACCATTACGATTAAAAGAACACACATCAATGGTGGTCTGTTTACTGAGAATACCATTACGATTAAAGGAACACAACACATATCAATGTTGATGTGTTTACTGTAAATACCATTACGATTAAAGGAACACACATCAAAGTTGATCTGTTTTCTGTAAATACCATTACGATTAAAGGAACCCACATCATAGGGTCTGTTTATTGAAAATACCATTACGATTAAAAGAACAAACATCAATGGTGGTAAGTTTACTGAAATTACCATTACGATTAAAGGAACACACATCAGAGTTGATCTGTTTACTGTAAATACCATTACGATTAAAGGAACTCACTTCAATGTTGATGTGTTTACTGTAAATACCATTACGATTAAAGGAACAGAACACACATCAATGTTGATATGTTTACTGTAAATACCATTATGATTAAAGGAACACATATCCATTTTGATCTGTTTACTGTCAATACCATTACGATTAAAGGACACAACACACATCAAAGTTGATCTGTTTACTGTAAATACCATTACGATTAAAGGAACTCACATCAAAGTTGATCTGACGACTGCAAATACCATTACGATTAAAGGAACTCACATCAATGTTGATGTGTTTACTGTTAATACCATTATGATTAAAGGAACTCACATCAATGTTAATCTGTTTACTGTAAAAACCATTATTATTAAAGTAACACATATCCATTTTGATCTGTGTTCTGTAAATACCATTACGATTTAAGGAACACAACACACATCAAAGTTGATATGTTTACTGTAAATACCATTATGATTAAAGGAATACACATCAAAGTTGATTTGATTACTGTAAATACCATTATGATTAAAGGAACACATATCCATTTTGATCTGTTAACTGTAAAAACACCTTACGATTAAAGGAACACAACACACATCAAAGTTGATCTGTTAACAGTAAATACCATTACGATTAAAAGAATTCACATCAATGTTGATGTGTTTACTGCAAATACCATTACGATTTAAGGAATACTCATCAATGTTGTTGTGTTTACTGTAAATACCATTATGATTAAAGAACGTCACATCAATGTTAATGTGTTTACTGTAAAAACCATTACGATTAAAGGAATTTACATCAATGTTAATCTGTTTACTGCAAATACCATTATAATTAAAGGAATACACATCAAAGTTGATTTGATTACTGTAAAAACCATTAGGATTAAAGGAACACATATCCATTTTGATATGTTTACTGTAAATACCATTACGATTAAAAGAACACAACACACATCAATGTTGATATATTTACTGTAAATACCATTATGATTAAAGGAACATATCAATGTTGATTTGTTTACTGTACACACCATATCGATTAAAGAAACACCCATCAATGTTGATCTGTTAACGCTAAATACCATAACGATTAAAGGGACACACATCAATCTTGATCTGTTTACTGAAAATACCATTACGATTAAAGGAACTCACATTAATGTTGATGTGTTTACTGTAAATACCATTACGATTAAAGAAACACCCATCAATGTTGATCTGTTTATGCTAAATACCATAACGATTAAAGGGACACACATCAATCTTGATCTGTTTACTGAAAATACCATTTCGATTAAAGGAACTCACATCAATGTTGATGTGTTTACTGTAAATACCATTACGATTAAAGGAACTCACATCAATGTTGATCTGTTTACTGTAAATTTCATTATGATTAAAGGAACACATATCCATTTTGATCTGTTTACTGTAAATACCATTACGATTAAAGGAACACAACACACATCAATGTTGATATGTTTATCTGTAAATACGATTATGATTAAAGGAACACAACACACATCAATGTTGATATGTTGATCTGTAAATACCATTACGATTAAAGGAACACAACACACATCAATGTTGATATGTTTACTGCAAATACCATTACGATTAAATGAACACAACACACATCAATGTTGATATGTTTACTGTAAATACCATTACGATTAAAGGAACACAACACACATCAATGTTGATATGTTTACAGCAAATACCATTACGATTAAAGGAACAAACATCAATGTTGATCTATTCACTGAAAATACCTTTAATATTAAAGGAACCCACATCAATGTTGATCTGTCCACTGCAAATACCATTACGAATAAAGGAACAATCATCAATATTGATATGTCTACTGCAAATACCATTACGATTAAAGGAACACACATCAATGTTGATTTGTTTACTGTAAATACCATTACGGTTAAATTATCACACATCAATGTTGATCTGTTTACTGCAAATACCATTACGATTAAAAGAACACACATCAATGTTGATCTGTTTACTGCAAAAACATTACGATTAAAGGAACACACATCAATGTTGATATGTTTAGTGCAAAAACCATTACGATTGAAGGAACAAACATCAATGTTGATCTGTCCACTGCAAATACCATTACGATTAAAGGAACAAACATCAATGTTGATTTGTTTTCTGTAAATACCTTTACGATTAAAGGAACACACATCAATGTTGATATGTTTACTGCAAAAACCATTACGATTAAAGGAACAAACATCAATGTTGATCGGTCCACTGCAAATACCATAACGATTAAAGGAACAATTGATTGATTGATTGATTGATTGAATATTTAGCGTCATTTTTATGCCATCGAGGGCTAACAGACGATCAGTTAACCTAACCATTTTTTCCTGGGATTAACTAGTACTCGAGCACACCCCATCTCCGCAAGTAACTGATAACTTTCCCACTTGAATCAGTGGTGAGAGACGAATGATAATGAAACTCAATGTCGTATATCAATCATCATGGAGATCGTTGCCGGGCGGGGGATTCGAACTCACGACCCCTGGATTGATAGTCAGACGCGTAACCGACTGAGCTAATCGGGCCCGGCGATTAAAGGAACAAACATCAATGTTGATTTGTTTTCTGTAAATAACATTACGATTAAAGGAACACACATCAATGTTGATATGTTGACTGCAAAAACCATTACGATTAAAGGAACAAGCATCAATGTTGATCTGTCCACTGCAAATACCATTACGATTAAAGGAACAAACATCAATATTGATATGTCTACTGCAAATACCATTACGATTAAAGGAAAACACATCAATGTTGATCTGTTTACTGTTAATACCATTACGGTTAAATTATCACACATCAATGTTGATCTGTTTACTGCAAATACCATTACGATTAAAGGAACACACATCAATGTTGATCTGTTTACTGCAAATACCATTACGATGAATGGAACACACATCAATGTTTATCTGTTTACTGTAATAACATTACGATTAAAAGAACATTACGATTAAAGGAACAAACATCAATGTTGATATATTTACTGCAAATACCATTACGATTAAAGTAACACATCCATGTTGATCTGTTTACTGTAAATAACTTTACGATTAAAGGAACACACATCAATGTTGATCTGTTTACTGTAAATACCATTATGATTAAAGGAACAAACATCATTGTTGATCTGTTTACTGCAAATACCATTACGATTAAAGGAACAAACATCAATGTTGATCTATTCACTGCAAATACAATTACGATTAAAGGAACAAACATCAATGTTGATTTGTTTTCTGTAAATACCATTACGATTAAAGGAACAAACATCAATGTTGATCTGTCCACTGCAAATACCATTACGATTAAAGGAACAAACATCAATGTTGATCTGCCCACTGCAAATACCATTACGATTAAAGGAACACACATCAATGTTGATTTGTTTTCTGTAAATACCATTACGATTAAAGGAACACACACCAATGTTGATATGTTTACTGCAAAAACCATTACGATTAAAGGAACAAACATAAATGTTGATCTGTCCACTGCAAATACCATTACGATTAAAGGAACAAACATCAATGTTGATTTGTTTTCTGTAAATACCATTACGATAAAAGGAACACACATCAATGTTGATATGTTTACTGCAAAAACCATTACGATTAAAGGAACAAACATCAATGTTGATCTGTTTACTGCAAATACCATTACGATTAAAGGATCACACATCAATGTTGATCTGTTTACTGTAAATACCATTACGATTAAAGGAACACAACAAACTTCAATATTGATATGTTTACTGCAAATACCATTACGATTAAAGGAACACACATCAATGTTGATAGCTTTACTGTAAATATCATGATGATTAAAGGAACACACATCAATGTTGATATGTTTACTGCAAATACCATTATGATTAAAGGAACACACGTAAATGTTGAATCGGTTTACTGTAAATATCATAATAATTAAAGGAACACAGTAAACAATTTAGATTTAGTCACGTTCTGAGATATACCAGCTGCATCGATTGCTATGAGAATTCATTAAACTATTTGTCATTGATAAAAAAGTTGTTTCTTTATTTATAAAAGAGATATCTTCAAATACCTGTCATGCCGCTTTAAATAAATTAATTGTAACCTCCACTGTAAATAAAAGGACCTTACACAACAATGCTGAGTATGTTAAATGTAAACCTGATCATGGTTAAAGGGGCCGACGACAATGCTGAATCTGTCTTTACTTAATATAACAGATACACTAGCATGACCTTACATAACTACTAAACCGCAGCTGTGATCTATAGGTAAAGCGCCCGCCTCGCACGCAGAATGTCGTGGGTCCAATCTCTGTACAGACCATACCAAAACTTGAAAAACGGTACCAGAAGCGTCCTCCCTTGGCGCTCAGCATTTAGAGGATAGTTTTAGGTCTGGTCGGCCTGCTGTCAGTATAATGTTACTGGGTGGGATATCATACCATATGTCTGCGGCATAATACTCTAGTGTGGCAGCACAGAGAATACTGGCTCACGTAGACACTGTCGCGACATAACTGAAAAGGCATTAAAATCGACGCTTAACGCCATGCAACAACAACAACAACAACAACATAACTATTATCAAAAAATATTAATCTCCATGAATCAGTAACTGAAACATAATACTCAATCAACAATTAACAGCTTGGCATTAGCATTAGCATTATCAATATTATACCGATAAAAACTGATTAAATAAAATATAGTGAGCATGTTTTTCATAAATGACAAAAACAAACTACGAAATGATATGTATTTCAATCGTTTACAAGGAGAATTCCTGTGATTATCTTGTAAACGTTTGATGCTTTTTTGCACTAATGATCGTTAATTGACTGTTTTGTTGTATTTTTGGTATGGGCCAAGTCATTGTCCGTAACAACGTCCATCATACGTGTTATATCAAAAAGAGCAGAATCAACATGAACAATAATCAAATACAATACAAACATAGGGCATTGTAGATT
Organism: Panopea generosa; assembly: GCA_029582155.1. NCBI lineage: Eukaryota > Metazoa > Mollusca > Bivalvia > Adapedonta > Hiatellidae > Panopea > Panopea generosa. The sequence continues at coordinate 63,981,853 of CM055898.1, read as the reverse complement.
AGTATAAAGCGTACAATACATATAATTTAAAATCGAATACATGTAATTAACATGCGAATCCTGTAAAAACAAATCGTATGCATCCGTTATACCATCGAGTGTTATCTCCCACTTCCCCAAATGAAATATCGAATAATGAAGGGTACGCCATGTGCTCCTGGCTTGTCTGATACGTAGAGTAGGAAGTCAACACTAAGAAAACGATATTGATCCGCCCTGAACGACAACGACCAATCCCCAATATAATAATGCCAACGAAGCAGTGGGAAAACGTTGCATGACGTAAGATTTGCCGATACAAAAGTTTACAGTGTGATTTACACACACCGAAATGTCGTCTGTTTGATTATCAAATAAAAGTGTGACCTAATATTCAGTACTATACAGACGTATTCAGTGTAACCGTGTATATATGCACTCGATAAAATAGCCAGTTGAATATTGCGTATTTTTGTTATCGGTGGGCTTTGTTTGTGTCTTCATTTTGTGTTTTTCCTCTCTCTCTCTCTCTCTCTCTCTCTCTCTCTCTCTCTCTAATTTTTTGGTGGAGATCAGTCTTATTTTACTATAACAGTATTATTTTCGACAAGTAAGACGTAGATATTTATGGAAAAGATATACTTACCGATGTTGCTCCAATAAATTTAAATGGCCGATTATACATATATATATATATATGTATAATATTCTTGGCCAAACTATTTTATCATTCTGTTTTAAATATTCTTAGATGGTCGAAAATAAGTTTGATAAATGTTGCGATATATACGAAATATGCATTGCGTAGGGCTGGATGTTGTTTTCTTCTACTTTTACTCGTTTAATCTCATAAGCAAATTCAAACAGAGAAAGATAAAATAAACAGAAGAATTGTTTAATCAACATATATAAAAAATAAGGCCGAACGAAGATATCATAGAATATTGGTTATATTGAAGTTGGCTAGTTTATATATAAAAGGTTCGATAATGATTAACTGCAGAGGTCAGCATTTAGTATCTTCACGTGCTACACTATATTCTTACCATCATGTCCATCTCGCATGCACATCTAGGACAGTCAGTTAGGAAGCGTAACTGGGGTCATTAACAAGGTCATGAGTTCAGTTAGTCTACTAGCAAACGTGTTATTAATGAAAGTAATACAATGATATCGTCTTTACAACGAACGTTTTATTGTTATTTCGTAACAGCAGTTACTCTACCCCAATAACACGCTGGTTATTTTTTTAGTGGGTTGACTAGTTCACGCCTCTAAATCATAAACCATGTAATTTCCGATAAACACCAAAAGCGCGTGGCTAAGCTCTAGATGACCGGCGGAATATTTGTATGAAGATTTCCACAGTGGAAAATTTCCACACGGAAATCTATATAATATTATCGTCTTTCACAGTCATTACTTCAGATTTCAAATTGTCTTCAAAGAGAGAAGGTGTATTTTTGAAAATAAAATATTTAAGTTATCAGCTGGGTGAGTTTTATATATTTAATTATTAATATTTTTTTAAAGAATAGATATTGTGCATGCTTCTATTTATATAATGGTATAATGTATGTAAGTTCAGAAAATGTTCGCTATATGATCGGTACCTAGTGGATATGCAATTAATGGTTTTGTTTTAATAATATTGATTATTGCTTTTAAACATATGTACATCGCGGTTTGGCGTGTTTTAAATATTAAATAAATAATTGTTTAATTTGTTTAAGTAATATTGATATTAGTCGCATATGAGTTAGTGTATGTATATTTATTTAGAAACTGTCCGTTACTTTACACGGAAACAAAACACGTGGTTACAGTGGCGGAGTTTTGGCTAATCGATTGTTCGTTTGTCCTTGACAGTATCACAGCGTTAGAGTACCTAGTAGTGACCGATGTCTCGATTTAGTTGACGGATTGTTGACAGTTTATAACTATTATACAATATCAATAATTCACATCTTTAAATCATTTTTTCTGTTTCTTTATTTCGTCATTCGTTTTCATAAACGTATGGTGACATTCACTGTGATCATTCGTTATTATTTTCAATAAAATGCTAACATAAATTATTCCCATTTTTTTTTCTCAAAAAAAAAACAACAACATCGAATAATAGCACACCCACTACGAGTATAGTCTATAAATAGAATGACGTCAGTCGCATACCGTTACATGTATCGGTAACACCAAACTAAAAATAGTACAAATCTATTTATATCATTAACAGCTGATTGTGAAGTAGTACAATTGCGCTACCAAACGATTTATACACCTGTTTCATTGTAAACAATCTCTAGTATCAAGTGTGCTTATACCAGGTCAGAAAAAGCGGACATAACACAATCTGTGTCTAATAACTATGCATAGTTAAAATAAATAAAAACTGTTCTTCATTCTTTTTTTTGTCATATCTTACCTATTATATTAAACGGTGTGTGCCCAAATAAGTGACATATTTTGATCAGGTTTGGACACAGTAATTTCAGTTATTTCAATTTCATTTTTTGTAACGTCCAAATATAGGTTTATATTAGAAATATAGCTGAAGTAGTAATAAAAAAATGCTGTGCATCCCTTGAAACATGGTGCATCTATATGCCAACTACAGCAAGCAAATAAGTCAGAATTTGATCTGAACATGATATACAATGTTTGATGCTGTTCCAAATACTTATTAGTACCCGTATATGGAGTGCGTGGTCCAGTGGTAAGGCATCGAACCCAGGATCAGAGGGTCATGGGTTCGATCCTCCTCCACGGCTATGTATAGTGTCAATGAGCTATACACTTTATCTGCAGACCGTTCGACCGTTATTATCTAAGTTGTAATATTTTGTTTCTCATATATAAGTTTAAAGTACCCGTATATATGATAGGCTCAAAGCGATTCAAGATGTATCACTCAGTTAAAGGACTCAACATATGAAAACTGTAAAATAGCACTGCACTATAAACAACAGCAATTGTAACCAATTTTACAGACGCCAACCTAAATGTAAAATAGCACTGCACTATAAATAACAGCAATTGTTACCACTTTTACAAACGTCAACCTAAATGTAACTTGAATAGCACTGCACTATAAACAACAGCAATTGTTACCACTTTTACAGACGTCAACCTAAATGTAAAATAGCACTGCACTATAAACAACAGCAATTGTTACCAATTTTACAGACGTCAACCTAAATGTAAAATAGCACTGCACTATAAACAACAGCAATTGTTACCAATTTTACAGACGTCAACCTAAATGTAAAATAGCACTGCACTATAAACAACAGCAATTGTTACCACTTTTACAGACGTCAAGCTAAATGTAAAATAGTACTGCACTATAAACAACAGTAATTGTTACCAATTTTACAGACGTCAACCTAAATGTAAAATAGCACTACACTATAAATAACAGCAATTGTTACCACTTTTACAGACGTCATCCTAAATGTAACTTGAATAGCACTGCACTATAAACAACAGCAATTGTTACCACTTTTACAGACGTCAAGCTAAATGTAAAATAGCACTGCACTATAAACAACAGCAATTGTTACCACTTTTACAGACGTCAAGCTAAATGTAAAATAGCACTACACTATAAATAACAGCAATTGTTACCACTTTTACAAACGTCAACCTAAATGTAACTTGAATAGCACTGCACTATAAACAACAGCAATTGTTACCAATTTTACAGACGTCAACCTAAATGTAAAATAGCACTGCACTATAAACAACAGCAATTGTTACCACTTTTACAGACGTCAAGCTAAATGTAAAATAGTACTGCACTATAAACAACAGTAATTGTTACCAATTTTACAGACGTCAACCTAAATGTAAAATAGCACTACACTATAAATAACAGCAATTGTTACCACTTTTACAGACGTCATCCTAAATGTAACTTGAATAGCACTGCACTATAAACAACAGCAATTGTTACCACTTTTACAGATGTCAAGCTAAATGTAAAATAGCACTGCACTATAAACAACAGCAATTGTTACCACTTTTACAGACGTCAAGCTAAATGTAAAATAGCACTACACTATAAATAACAGCAATTGTTACCACTTTTACAAACGTCAACCTAAATGTAACTTGAATAGCACTGCACTATAAACAACAGCAATTGTTACCAATTTTACAGACGTCAACCTAAATGTAAAATAGCACTGCACTATAAACAACAGCAATTGTTACCACTTTTACAGACATCAAGCTAAATGTAAAATAGCACTGCACTATAAACAACAGCAATTGTTACCAATTTTACAGACGTCAACCTAAATGTAAAATAGCACTACACTATAAATAACAGCAATTGTTACCACTTTTACAAACGTCAACCTAAATGTAACTTGAATAGCACTGCACTATAAACAACAGCAATTGTTACCACTTTTACAGACGTCAAGCTAAATGTAAAATAGCACTGCACTATAAACAACAGCAATTGTTACCACTTTTACAGACGTCAAACTAAATGTAAAATAGCACTGCACTATAAACAACAGTAATTGTTACCAATTTTACAGACGTCAACCTAAATGTAAAATAGCACTACACTATAAATAACAGCAATTGTTACCACTTTTACAAACGTCAACCTAAATGTAACTTGAATAGCACTGCACTATAAACAACAGCAATTGTTACCAATTTTACAGACGTCAACCTAAATGTAACTTGAATAGCACTGCACTATAAACAACAGCAATTGTTACCACTTTTACAGATGTCAAGCTAAATGTAAAATAGCACTGCACTATAAACAACAGTAATTGTTACCAATTTTACAGACGTCAACCTAAATGTAAAATAGCACTACACTATAAACAACAGCAATTGTTACCACTTTTACAGACGTCATCCTAAATGTAACTTGAATAGCACTGCACTATAAACAACAGCAATTGTTACCAATTTTACAGACATCAAACTAAATGTAAAATAGCACTGCACTATAAACAACAGCAATTGTTACCAATTTTACAGACTTCAACCTAAATGTAAAATAGCACTGCACTATAAACAACAGCAATTATTACGAATTTTAAAGACGTGAACCTAAATGTAAAATAGCACTGCACTATAAACAACAGCAATTGTTACCAATTTTACAGATGTCAACCTAAATGTAAAATAGCACTGCACTATAAATAACAGCAATTGTTACCACTTTTACAGACGTCAACCTAAATGTAACTTGAATAGCACTGCACTATAAACAACAGCAATTGTTACCACTTTTACAGATTTCAACGTAAATGTAAAATAGCACTGCCTATAAACAACAGCAATTGTTACCAATTCTACAGATGTCAACTAAAATGTAAAATAGCACTGCACTATAAACAACAGCAATTTTACCAATATTACAGACGTCAACCTAAATGATCAGACATATAACATTGACACAAAATTTATTAAGTGATTAAGATAATTCATGGATATATAAATTAGGCGTGGATGGTCATAACATTGTCTCTGAAGATAACAAAAATGATCAAACGGCTCCTTAAAGATGTGCATTATGCCGGACTTGAACTTACGTTAAAGGCGAAATAAGACCGGTTGCTCTAATTTTGTACATACAAAAATTTATCTAATTTTAATTATTGTTCTAAAAATAAATAAAATTCAAACTAATTCAAACTTGAATGGTTTTTCATAAAACTAGTTTAAAGTCGTTTTTGTAACTTTAATAAAACCTAATCAAAGCAGAGTGATCCACACATAATTGATAATAATTCACTAATTGAATATATTGTTTCAGATATCAGTACCAATAGTCATAATGTCTGCTTACACTCAGAGTGAAAACGAAGCCAACCAGGATGCTATATTCCTGAGGAAAATGATGGACCTGGTCATGAATGAAGGGCTTCAGGCGGCCAGAAGCAGAGAAAAGTGAGTATAAAGGGAGGATTGATGGGAAAAAGAAAGATTACAACTGCAATATTCAAAATAATTACATAAGACATATGGTACAGCATACAAAGGACGCAATTATTACAACAATACAAAAATACAACAAATGTATAAAATAACCATAACAACTATAATACATACTCGTACATGTAAAACTCAATATTGTGAAATAGTTACATATGTAATTGAGATCCTGAAATGATATGCCACGCCCACATTCATATATTCATTGAGCTGCTTTTTTATGATAAACTTAACTTTAACACATACTAATCAAACATAGAAATTATAACATTTTAGTATATAACACTTTTTACAAAATGTCACTTGGCTTGAAGGTGCTTTAAAAATATTTGAGTATTTAGCTCACCACATCTTAGATATATTGTAACCTACATTAACTGTCATTTTCTTTTTGCCTAAACAGTCAGGTATGTGAATTTCACCAGCCAGAAAAGCTCCAAGAATTGATGAGTGGTTACCTCCCAATAGGCAAACAACCAGCGTCTCAAGAGTCACTTCTGGATGCATGTAAAGACTTTATACAATACAGTGTCAAAACAAGTAAGTTACCTGTACCTAGGATATACAGACTATGTAGTTTAAATGTATCACATCAACCAAGTTAATTATATATTCTATTAATTGCTCCGATATTAGGTGTGTTTTGTAATATGTCCAATGAAAAAAGAGATCAGTTATTTGAATTAATTAACATGTACATTACAGGTAAAAATATATACCGGATATGACATTATTTATGTGAAATATGTAGATATGATATGTGATTTTGTGATTATTTTAGTACCGTCGGGTGTATGTTTTGAGAATTATGTAGCTATGCTGTGTGATTTTGTGATTATTTCAGTATCATCTGGTGTATGATTTTGAGAATTATGTAGGTATGATATGTGATTCTGTGTTTGAATATTCATATAAACATGTATGTGGTATTTTATTTAAATAAAATATACACTTCTGATATTTACTTCAATTAACTATTGCAAGATTCAGTTTTATTAATATTACGTGATAATGTAGTTTAACTGTTTATTTCCATAGCACATCCTCGGTTTTACAATCAATTATTTGGAGGGCTCGATATAAACAGTTTGGGTGGAGCCTTGTTGACAGAGGCACTTAACGCAAGTTTGTAAGTATATTTCAAGTATATTTATTTCGGTGTTTATTTCTACCAAAGTCCATATCAGGTTAGATAATATTTACATTTTAAAACAAATACCACACTTGCAGTGCGGTACACCACCACATGAAATAGTCATATCGTCAGACGATTACTACACATAAAATAAGACTGACGGTAGGGGTCAACCCACACTTGTTCTGAGAACACCACAGGACCTTTCTTTAGTAACGTTTATATACACGTAGAATTACGTTTAAGAAATACTTACACAATGTGATTTGCTGATTGTTGTACAATTGACTATGGGAAATATAATGTGAAATATATCAAAAAGCAATATATTAACGAATCTGTAAAATTGAAAGCAAAGAAAAAGAACACACAACATTACTTTGATTACGAAGATTGCTCGCGCATTGTTTATTAAATAGTAAAGAACACCAAACTTAATAATCCTAATGGTTAATATAGACACTATAATAGATAATCATTGTGAATATTCTTTATTTTATATTATATATACACATTATTTTCAGATATACATACGAGGTGGCGCCAGTGTTTACAATCATGGAACTTGAAATTTATAACAAAATGTTGAATTTCATAGGATTCGATGGCGGGGAAGCAATATTTGTTCCAGGTTTGTATATAAAGTCATGTAACTATGGAGATAAAACAGGATACAATAAGAAAACATATAACAGGCAAGATACGCGGCAATCAAAGACACATTCACAAAAGTAGCGTGAACACAGTTATATATTAGGTCGGATTGAATTTCATTTTTAATTTTTCTTAAAACTCTGTGTACTGGACTCAAAATTCCCTTCATATATCACACAATCAATTTTATTTTCTGATTTGCTTTGAAATTGATATAATTGAATCAATTAGTTTTAACGTATTCTTGCTAGCTTTAACTATTATGCTATAAGAACAGATATTCAATGTTTACCATTTGGGTATTCAATGTTAACCATTTGGGTATGTGTTTTACAGGGGGGTCAATGGGTAACTTGTATGGAATGAGCGTGGCCAGATATAGCAAGTTTCCAGAAGTTAAAACAAAAGGTCTCTTCGCACTATCCAAACCACTGTGCATGTTCACATCAGAAAAGGTAGATATCTTTATTTGTTTTATTTGTCGGTGTTTATTGTTACTTAGAAAAACAAAATTTATGATGTGCCTGTCTATACTCAGCATTTTAAAGTAGTAGTTATGTTGTTTGTTAATTATCTTATCCGGAGCGGGTAGAGCATCGGACCATGGATAGGCAGGTTCTGGTACGATCATCTGTCATTGCCATAATGTGACATCCTTGAGCAAGATGCGTTATTTGCTTATGTTTAGTACTGGTTCTGGTACGATCATCCGTCATTGCCATAATGTGACATCCTTGAGCAAGATGCGTTATTTGCTTATGATTAGTACTGGTTCTGGTACGATCACCCGTCATTGCCATAATGTGACATCCTTGAGCAAGATGCGTTATTTGCTTATGATTAGTACTGGTTCTGGTACGATCACCCGTCATTGCCATAATGTGACATCCTTGAGCAAAATGCGTTATTTGCTTATGATTAGTACTGGTTCTGGTACGATCACCCGTCATTGCCATAATGTGACATCCTTGAGCAAGATGCGTTATTTGCTTATGATTAGTACTGGTTCTGGTACGATCACCCGTCATTGCCATAATGTGACATCCTTGAGCAAGATGCGTTATTTGCTTATGATTAGTACTGGTTCTGGTACGATCACCCGTCATTGCCATAATGTGACATCCTTGAGCAAAATGCGTTATTTGCTTATGATTAGTACTGGTTCTGGTACGATCATCTGTCATTGCCATAATGTGACATCCTTGAGCAAAATGCGTTATTTGCTTATGATTAGTACTGGTTCTGGTACGATCATCCGTCATTGCCATAATGTGACATCCTTGAGCAAGATGCGTTATTTGCTTATGATTAGTACTGGTTCTGGTACGATCACCCGTCATTGCCATAATGTGACATCCTTGAGCAAGATGCGTTATTTGCTTATGATTAGTACTGGTTCTGGTACGATCACCCGTCATTGCCATAATGTGACATCCTTGAGCAAAATGCGTTATTTGCTTATGATTAGTACTGGTTCTGGTACGATCATCTGTCATTGCCATAATGTGACATCCTTGAGCAAAATGCGTTATTTGCTTATGATTAGTACTGGTTCTGGTACGATCATCCGTCATTGCCATAATGTGACATCCTTGAGCAAGATGCGTTATTTGCTTATGATTAGTACTGGTTCTGGTACGATCACCCGTCATTGCCATAATGTGACATCCTTGAGCAAGATGCGTTATTTGCTTATGATTAGTACTGGTTCTGGTACGATCACCCGTCATTGCCATAATGTGACATCCTTGAGCAAAATGCGTTATTTGCTTATGATTAGTACTGGTTCTGGTACGATCATCTGTCATTGCCATAATGTGACATCCTTGAGCAAAATGCGTTATTTGCTTATGATTAGTACTGGTTCTGGTACGATCACCCGTCATTGCCATAATGTGACATCCTTGAGCAAGATGCGTTATTTGCTTATGATTAGTACTGGTTCTGGTACGATCATCCGTCATTGCCATAATGTGACATCCTTGAGCAAGATGCGTTATTTGCTTATGATTAGTACTGGCTCTGGTACGATCATCCGTCATTGCCATAATGTGACATCCTTGAGCAAGATGCGTTATTTGCTTATGATTAGTACTGGTTCTGGTACGATCACCCGTCATTGCCATAATGTGACATCCTTGAGCAAGATGCGTTATTTGCTTATGATTAGTACTGGTTCTGGTACGATCACCCGTCATTGCCATAATGTGACATCTTTGAGCAAGATGCGTTATTTGCTTATGATTAGTACTGGTTCTGGTACGATCACCCGTCATTGCCATAATGTGACATCTTTGAGCAAGATGCGTTATTTGCTTATGATTAGTACTGGTTCTGGTACGATCACCCGTCATTGCCATAATGTGACATCCTTGAGCAAGATGCGTTATTTGCTTATGATTAGTACTGGTTCTGGTACGATCACCCGTCATTGCCATAATGTGACATCCTTGAGCAAGATGCGTTATTTGCTTATGATTAGTACTGGTTCTGGTACGATCACCCGTCATTGCCATAATGTGACATCCTTGAGCAAGATGCGTTATTTGCTTATGATTAGTACTGGTTCTGGTACGATCACCCGTCATTGCCATAATGTGACATCCTTGAGCAAAATGCGTTATTTGCTTATGATTAGTACTGGTTCTGGTACGATCATCTGTCATTGCCATAATGTGACATCCTTGAGCAAAATGCGTTATTTGCTTATGATTAGTACTGGTTCTGGTACGATCATCTGTCATTGCCATAATGTGACATCCTTGAGCAAGATGCGTTATTTGCTTATGTTTAGTACTGGTTCTGGTACGATCACCCGTCATTGCCATAATGTGACATCCTTGAGCAAGATGCGTTATTTGCTTATGTTTAGTACTGGTTCTGGTACGATCACCCGTCATTGCCATAATGTGACATCCTTGAGCAAGATGCGTTATTTGCTTATGTTTAGTACTGGTTCTGGTACGATCACCCGTCATTGCCATAATGTGACATCCTTGAGCAAGATGCGTTATTTGCTTATGTTTAGTACTGGTTCTGGTACGATCACCCGTCATTGCCATAATGTGACATCCTTGAGCAAGATGCGTTATTTGCTTATGATTAGTACTGGTTCTGGTACGATCACCCGTCATTGCCATAATGTGACATCCTTGAGCAAGATGCGTTATTTGCTTATGATTAGTACTGGTTCTGGTACGATCACCCGTCATTGCCATAATGTGACATCCTTGAGCAAGATGCGTTATTTGCTTATGATAAGTACTGGTTCTCCCGATGAATACTTAGAGAATGATTTACCTAAGTAATTTATTTCAAATTTAGCCTCAGCGTTGTCATATGTGTCTTTTAAGAATCGTATTTGTTTCTCTTTACAACTTGAAAAAGCTTTGGGGTTTTATTATATTTCATATGGAGTTGTTTCCACATCAGCAGTGTAGTAAATTTAAATCGCAAATACATCAGGTTTATTTTTGCAGACACTATTATTTAAAATATCTGTTTATAATTCTTCTCGGAGAAAAACAAAACAAAATAGGGTAATTCCAATGTTATTTCCAGGGCTTCCTACAAAGTTTAAATTAAGGTTGACAAGTCTAACACCAAGCATTCGATTTGTAAATTTATGTTTTGATACTGGATTTAATCAAGGGTGTTTTCATCGTTGTAATCGTGCTATGTCGTTTTATTGCAGTGCCATTACTCGTTAGAGAAGGCTGCCTTTACATTAGGTCTAGGGTCAGACAATGTCATATCTATAAAAACTGACGAGGCCGGAAAAATGCTGGTTGACGACCTTACAAAGCAGATTAAAAAGTCTATCGAACAGGTAAGATACTTTATAGTTGTATACAGACATTATTTTACTGGTAACTAGCTTTATATGTAAAAGAGAGAGTAACACACATATAAATGTACCTGGTTCCCGGCATTATTTGAATCTTAATCATTACCCTTTCTCTTTTCTATTCAACATACAGTTATACCACTTTGTGAAATGTGATTAAAGGGACACTACTGCTTTACGTTTGCTGTTAGCTATACAGTAATAGTTGTCTGACTTTAGTTGATTTGTTAAATTTAATGCTTGAATTGATGAGTGTTTAATCTCAAACAGGGGTTTGCACCGTTTATGGTGAATGCTACAGCGGGGACAACTGTGTTTGGTGCATTCGATCCTATAGACGAAATAGCGAAAGTGTGCACAAAATACGACCTCTGGTTACACGTGGATGGGGCGTACGGAGGCAGCGTACTGTTATCACGTGAACACAAGAATCTCGTTAAAGGAATTGAAAAGTACGGGGAAATTTTTTTATTTAATTACTGCCTTATAAATGTATGTGTAGCGGAATAACTGTTATCTAACATTCAACCATACTTTTCATTTTGATATATAAATATTAATTTTCACAGTTATTTTAAAGGGCATCTATTTAATTATTCGTTTGATTGAATTAGATGATTTGTTTAATTTTAGTTAAACCATTACCTGACATAGGTGTCTTATATTAAACAGTAATAAAATGAACTCCTTTTCTTTCAAACAAGGCTCTTTGTCATATGTGTAGACTAATGTGTAACAATTGATTTTTCATTATTATAATTATTATCAATATTACTATTTCAGAGCCGATTCTATGACCTGGAATCCACATAAGATGATGGGGGCATCACAGCAATGTTCGGTATTCCTTACAAAACACAAGGTAATGTGTTTTATGTACACGTATTACTATTTTTTTTAACATTATCTATTTTCGAGGGTGATCATATCTTCGATTTTATCAATTAATATTTTTATGGCTTTTTAGGAATATAACTTACGTTTCCATTTCGTTTTATATATCAATTTCGAAAAGAAGTGTTAAATTTAATTAAAAGCAACAGCTTTTAGTAGTTTGCTTTGAAAAGGTAGGCTTGTGACTTTAATGGTTTAAGTTGATAAATATCGAAATGTAAAATCGACCAATGAATGACAACTATCATAACCACACGTGACTTTCCTTTTGACTAAAGTGTTTTGTTTGAAATACGTGGGCTTCTGGATATTATAGCTTATCAAAGTCACACGTAACCTTCCTAGTTATTTAACTATTTTACATTGTATTCACCAAGATATACGCTACAAAAATCAATCAAATGTCCTACTCAAAATATAATATGCTCCTTTTTTGCATTGTTTTTGTTAGCTGATTTTTAACATTTATTTCACTTACAATACTAGACATTCCATTGTTTAACATTTAATTTCAGGGCATGATTAAAGCATGCAACTCGGCATGTGCCAAGTATCTGTTCCAGCAAGATAAGCACTACGACACGTCATATGACGTAGGTGATATGTCACTGCAGTGCGGTAGACGAAATGATGTTTTGAAACTGTGGATGTTGTGGAAAGGAAAGGGCGATCTAGGAATGGAAAAGGCGATTGATCATCTATTCATGCTAACCAGGTACCTATAGGGATCTTTGTGTTAGGAAATCATGTCAACTACATACAATCAAAATTATTTATACCTACATAGTACTAGGTGTCTTCATTTTTTAAAGTACCAAGTTGAAACAGTATGAGTATACAAAAGCTCTATTCTGGTAACTTTTTAATGGAATAATGCATCAATAATATAATAAAGAAACCCGCGATCAGAGACCAAATAATTGTTTTAAATATTTTAAAAAAACTTTATACATGTATACGAGTATATACTAACCAGGCTTCCCTTTTATTGTCATATCAACAATGGCATGACATTTATTTATAAGTAAATGGAATTATAAGCTGATTTAAAAAAAAAACGTTTTAATTAATATAATGATTGCCTCTATATTTATAAGGGCTTGTTACATTAAAAACTCAAACGCTAGGAAATATTTAATTTTAAAGATGTAATTTAAGTATATTAAATGACATTTTTTTGTACACCGTTTTTCATTATGAAGAAAATAGATAAGAAACGTATGCTGTATTATATATATATATATATATATATATACACACATGTATAGGACATTGATATTTTATGAATGGGTAGATGTTTATCTATCCAAAACATTATAAAAAAACAATTCTTAACACCTAAAATATTTATTATAATCACGCCATGCAATTTTTAAAAGTTGTTTTATAAGAATTGTGTTTCCGCTTCTAACAGATATTTGGCAGAAAAAGTAAAATCTACAAATGGGTACAGACTAATGCTTGAGCCGGAAGGAACCAATGTGTGTTTCTATTACATACCACCAAGTTTACGAGGTTTAGAAGAAACCGACGAATGGTGGAACAAAATAGGCAAGGTGGGTAAACTTTAGCAGAGTACAAATTAAGTTCCTTTCACAATCATGTGAGTCGTCAAATTGAGCCTGTGCAGTTTACATACGACCAAACATATGCTGTACATTTGGTATGGTTATTTGAAACGTGTTTGGTGATTTAAACCAACCTACAATGTATGATGTTTACGTTGCGTAAACTGAAAAGGACAGAGACACATTACTTTTCACTGATGGTTACGCTTTGTAATCGACGAAAGCATAATGTTTGGCTTTACAATGTATTTAAATGTTTCATAGTATCCTATATCAAATCGCATCTCGTGTAATATCCTATATCAAAGAATGATATTCGCTTATGGAATCTGGTCTCTTGAAATACATATATCAAGGACTCGTGTTCGCTTTATTTGGTCGATATGATCTAATGATGTCGGTCGTGTTACGACTGTTCTAAAATCAGTTTCAAATCAGTTATGCAAGTTTCACCTGTAATAATAATCATCCTTTTTTTCTTTTAAAGCGTAATCTTTATATTAATGTTAGAAAAGTGTCTGAATCAAATGGTAGATGTTGATACCAATATATACATTTGTTTATGGTTAACTTCAGTGATATAAATAAATATTAACAACCATCAATGGAACTGCATTGGCTACTTGTGTTCAAACTTAGTTTTTCGACATATGAATACTAATTGAATAACTGTAAATACTATATATAAAATCGGCTTTTAAACTATTTTATGCAGGTTCCACCGGTGATAAAGGCACGAATGATGGAGAGTGGATCGATGATGGTAGGGTACAATCCAGAAGGGAAATATGTGAATTTCTTTAGAATGGTTTTATCAAACTTTGACACGACTACAGATGACATGGATTTCTTGATAAAAGAAATTGAGAGACTTGGAAAAGACTTATAGTTGAATTGTTTGACACATTTCTAACTCAAGATTAACTCATGGTCTTCCAGAGTCACACTGTTTGAATCAAAATGCGAATTCACCCCAAGCACTTGAAACCAAGGCAGATTGATACTGCCACAATTATGTCGGTATTTGCTTGTTTCAAAACAAACATGTGTGTTCAAGTTTTTGAAGAAGAAAGTGACGTACAATGTAACTCATACCACATAGGTCTGATCCACTCACTAACGTGTTACTTCAGATTCCGCGTGTGTGGCTGTGTGTGCCAGACGTTCGAGTTGAATGTTTGCAAGAATTGTAAAACACAATATAAAAGTGAATACCTGACCAACATAACAATCATGCATTATATCACATGTCTTTATATGGCAATTTTATAGTCAAAATATTTTCATAGATGGAATGCAACAATTGTTGCTGATATGTTAATATGTAAAAAGTTGAATATACCTGAACCCAATTGCATACACACTGGTTAACTTTAACCAGTTAGTTAAATGTTTGGTTTAGTTAAAAATCCTGTTAAAATTGTGGTTAGCGGTTGTATAAAACTTAGTTGTATACAAAAGATTAATCAGTTTGGATAAATTTTAACCAAGGGTTAAGAGTTAACCAAAGTTAAAGTTAACCAGTGTTTATACAATTGGGTGCTGGTGTATTTATTTTCTTAAAATGATGATAAGAAAATAACCAGATACACAACCTATTTTTCAACTTTGTGCAGCATTATCAATAGTGTTTGACCATTGTTATGCATGTTATGACATTATATCGTTTAATGACAAGGATTCGCAGGACGTTTCCTTTAAATGCTGTGATGTGATAAACAGTGCCAGTTTGTTTGTGTTAACAGTACATGTTCTATTTAGCCGTTATGTGCATATATAACAATACTCATCAACTTACAAACACAATAAGTGTTATCTTTTAAATCGGCGGGCTGAACAACTTCGATAAATTATCTCTTTACATCATTGTTTTAAATTACATATCTACATGATGCAAGTTATGCAACTGAAATGTGGTCAAAAAACGTGTATATGTATTCGTTAATATCGGTGGGAAAGAAACAATTTCAAGAAAAAATATCAATTTGAATTGTATATATTAATATTAATATTGTCATCCCCAAAGCGACACAACTGTTTTTATGAAAAGCGTAATCAATTTCTGATATATAAAGGCTAGACAGTAACACATGGAGATAAATACTTTATATATGGTTGTGCGTGCATGTGATCTCCATTTGGTTTGATGTTTGAACATGAGTCAATATATATATAAAATGTTGTTGTTGTTTTTTGAATGGGGCATTACTCTCGCGCATTATTGTAATGAATCCTATTTCGCATATGGGTATATCGTCTTAAAAAAATCATATTTTCATAACTAGTTATATACCACATGTTTTATAAAAAATAAAAGCTGGTACTAATTTCTGAATAGTCAAAAATGTTCAATATGGTTTTTCTTTCAAATGTGTAAAGAATAATTGAATGTGTGCATATCAGTAAAATGTATATTAGTAAAATGTATTTCAGCATTACCATGTGACCATATTAAGTGAATGAATACATACATATCATTTAACTGCTTTCGTCATATACTATTATATATACTGATATAACAATATTTATACATGTAGTTATGAATATAAAGTTTAATTACTGCACATATTTAATGGAATAAATCGTTTTTACTTTCTCTACTGTACATTTATATATCTCTGCATACTTTTATATATCTCTGCATAATTTTATATGTCTCTGTTGTACTTCGTTATCTCTCTGCGTACTTTTATATATCTCTGTGTAATTTTATATGTCTCTGTTTACTTTTATATGTCTCTGCGTACTTTTATATGTTTCTGTGTACTTTGTTGTATTTATTACGTTTAATCAATGTTAACACACTCAGTTGTCTTAATGTAAGCAATGCATGCATTCCCATTACATTGATCATTCATGGTATTTTAGCCATATTTCATGTATTTTATGCCTTGTTTTTGTTAAATTCTAAAAAATAAATAAAATGATAAACGAAATTCAATACTTTAGTTTTCTGTGTTTTTACTCCCTTGGCATTGGTATTAAAATAAACCGTAACAATTTCAGGTGGAGGTGGGTTAGATTCAACCATGGTAGAATGCTCCCTACATTACAGTGATATTCATTTTATTAAAAAGCAAATCATGGAAAATGTAGAATTGCAAATAGAGAAATTGTTTATTTATAACGACTTTCAACAACTGTTCTAATTGTTCGTGTATATTGGTCTAATTTGGTAAACAAGAGTCACCGGTTAGTTGTTGAGTCACGTGTGGTTGGACTGTACATGGATATGGTGATTTTTTTCGGATGGTCGATACCTTTATAGCGGTTTGCGACGCCATTCCAAATGCTGCACTCTATTTCCTGATGCGGTTAAGATTAACTCGTCCGTTTCAACGACTACCATCAGATCATTCTCATGTAAATGAATAGTACTGTCCACCACAGCGTTATGAAGAATAGTATGATTTGATGATTAGTGCAAGTGTATAGTCCCCTAATCCTTTATCAGAAAATATTGGTCGGTGACAATTTCCGTATCTTGGTGGTTGGCAATATAAATATATTGATGGTTGACAATATAAATATCTTGATGGTTGACAACATTAATATATTGATGGTTGACAATATAAATATCTTGATGGTTGACAATATAAATATCTTGATGGTTGACAATACACATAGCTTGATGGTTGACAATATAAATATCTTGATGGTTGACAATATAAATATCTTGATGGTTGACAATACACATAACTTGATGGTTGACAATATAAATATCTTGATGGTTGACAGTAATAGTACATTGTATATTGATGGTTGCCAAAAGTAGTATTTTGGTCAATGACAACATCTCCATTTGCTAATGGATTGTTGTGTGTGGACTATTATTGTTGAAATTATTCAACCCATTGTTCTATTACATAGTCATTAAACCTAATAACTGCTGGCGGGTCACTGTCGCAATCTTGTAACGCACTGAACCACACAACTTCTACCAAGTCCACGGGAACTAATGACACAGCACTAGGAACTAGGACAATAAAATATTTAAAGTCATTCCAAGAAGCATTTCTTAGTCATGGAGACTAAGAGCCAAACAATGAAGATGGAGACTGATAGCCAAACAATGAAGATGGAGACTGATAGTCAAACAATGAAGATGGAGACTGATAGTCAAACAATGAAGATGGAGACTGATAGTCAAACAATGAAGATGGAGACTGATAGTCAAACAATGAAGATGGAGACTGATAGTCAAACAATGAAGATGGAGACTGATAGTCAAATTATGTAGATGTAGAATGAAAGCCAAACAATGTAAATGGAGATTGAGAGCCAAATGATGTAGATGTAGACTGAGAGCCAAACAATGTAAATGGAGATTGAGAGCCAAATGATGTAGATGTAGACTGAGAGCTAAACAATGTAGGTGTAGACCGAGAGCAAAACAATGTAGACGTAGATCGAGAGCCAAACAATGTAAAAGGAGACTGAGAGCCAACCAATGTAGATGGAAACTGAGAGTCGGATTATGTAGATGCAGAATGAGAGCCAAACAATGTAGATGGTGATTGAGAGCCAAACAAATTGTAGATGGTGATTGAGAGCCAAACAATGTAGATGGTGATTGAGAGCCAAACTATGTAGATGGAAACTGAGAGCCGAACTATGTAGATGGAAACTGAGAGTCGGATTATGTAGATGCAGAATGACAGCCAAACAATGTAAATGGAGATTGAGAGCCAAATGATGTAGATGTAGACTGAGAGCTAAACAATGTAGGTGTAGACCGAGAGCAAAACAATGTAGACGTAGACGGAGAGCCAAACAATGTAGAAGGAGACTGAGAGCCAACCAATGTAGATGGAAACTTAGAGTCGGATTATGTAGATGCAGAATGAGAGCCAAACTATGTAGATGGTGATTGAGAGCCAAACAATGTAGATGGTGATTGATAGCCAAACAATGTAGATGGTGATTGAGAGCCAAACTATGTAGATGGAGACTGAGAGCCAAACTATGAAGATGGAAACTGAGAGTCGGATTATGTAGATGCAGAATGAGAGCCAAACAATGTAGATGCTGATTGAGAGCCAAACAATGTAGATGGAAACTGAGAGCCAACCAATGTAGATGGAAACTGAGAGCCAAACTATGTAGATGGAGACTGAGAGCCAAACTATGTAGATGGAAACTGAGAGTCGGATTATGTAGATGCAGAATGAGAGCCAAACAATGTAGACGGTGATTGAGAGCCAAAACAATGTAGAAGGTGATTGAGAGCCAAACAATGTAGATGGTGATTGAGAGCCAAACAATGTAGATGGTGATTGAGAGCCAACCAATGTAGATGGAAACTGAGAGCCAAACTATGTAGATGGAGACTGAGAGCCGAACTATGTAGATGGAAACTGAGAGTCGGATTATGTAGATGCAGAATGAAAGCCAAACAATGTAGACAGTGATTGAGAGCCAAACAATGTAGATGGTGATTGAGAGCCAAACAATGTAGATGGAAACTGAGAGCCAACCAATGTAGAAGGAGGCTGAGAGCCAAACTATGTAGATGGAGACTGAGAGCCGAACTATGTAGATGGAAACTGAGAGTCAGATTATGTAGATGCAGAATGAGAGCCAAACAATGTAGATGGTGATTGAGAGCCAAACAATGTAGATGGAAACTGAGAGCCAACCAATGTAGATGGAAACTGAAAGCCAAACTATGTAGATGGAGACTGAGAGCCGAACTATGTAGATGGAAACTGAGATTCGGATTATGTAGATGCATAATGAGAGCCAAACAATGTAGACGGTGATTCAGAGCCAAACAATGTAGATGGTAATTGAGAGCCAAACAATGTAGATGGTGATTGAGAGCCAACCAATGTAGATGGAAACTGAGAGCCAAACTATGTAGATGGAGACTGAGGGCCGAACTATGTAGATGGAAACTGAGAGTCGGATTATGTAGATGCAGAATGAGAGCCAAACAATGTAGACGGTGATTGAGAGCCAAACAATGTAGATGGTGATTGAGAGTCAAACAATGTAGATGGTGATTGAGAGCCAAACAATGTAGATGGAAACTGAGAGCCAACCAATGTAGATGGAAACTGAGAGCCAAACTATGTAGATGAAGACTGAGAGCCGAACTATGTAGATGGAAACTGAGAGCCAAACAATGTAGATGGAGACTGATAGCCGAACTATGTAGATGGAAACTGAGAGTCGGATTATGTAGATGCAGAATGAGAGCTAAACAATGTAGATGGTGATTGAGAGCCAAACAATGTAGATGGAAACTGAGAGCCAACCAATGTAGATGGAATCTGAGAGCCAAACTATGTAGATGGAGACTGAGAGACGAACTACGTAGATGGAAACTGAGAGTCGGATTATGTAGATGCAGAATGAGAGCCAACAATGTAGATGGTGATTGAGAGCCAAACAATGTAGATGGTGATTGAGAGCCAAACAATGTAGATGGAAACTGAGAGCCAAACTATGTAGATGGAGACTGAGAGCCAAACTATGTAGATGGAAACTGAGAGCCAAACTATGTACATGGAAACTGAGAGCCAAACTATGTAGATGGAGACTGAGAGCCGAACTATGTAGATGGAAACTGAGAGTCGGATTATGTAGATGCAGAATGAGAGCCAAACAATGTAGATGGTGATTGAGAGCCAAACAATGTAGATGGAAACTGAGAGCCAAACTATGTAGATGGAAACTGAGAGCCAACCAATGTAGATGGAGACTGAGAGCCGAACTATGTAGATGGAAACTTAGAGTCGGATTATGTAGATGCAGAATGAGAGCCAAACAATGTAGATGGTGATTGAGAGCCAAACAATGTAGATGGTGAATGAGAGACAAACCATGTAGATGGTGATTCAGAGCCAAACAATGTAGATGGAAACTGAGAGCCAAACTATGTAGATGGAAACTGAGAGCCAAACTATGTAGATGGAAACTGAACGCCAAACTATGTAGATGGAGACTGAGAGCCGAACTATGTAGATGGAAACTGAGAGTCGGATTATGTAGATGCAGAATGAGAGCCAAACAATGTAGATGGAGACTGAGAGCCGAACTATGTTGATGGAAACTGAGAGTCGGATTATGTAGATGCAGAATGAGAGCCAAACAATGTAGATGGTGATTGAGAGCCAAACAATGTAGATGGTGATTGAGAGCCAAACAATGTAGATGGAAACTGAGAGCCAAACTATGTAGATGGAAACTGAGAGCTAAACTATGTAGATGGATACTGAGAGCCGAACTATGTAGATGGAAACTGAGAGTCGGATTATGTAGATGCAGAATGAGAGCCAAACAATGTAGATGGTGATTGAGAGCCAAACAATGTAGATTGTGATTGAGAGCCAAACAATGTTGATGGAGTCTGAGAGCCGAACTATGTAGATGGAAACTGAGAGTCGGATTATGTAGATGCAGAATGACAGCCAAACAATGTAAATGGAGATTGAGAGCCAAATGATGTAGATGTAGACTGAGAGCTAAACAATGTAGGTGTAGACCGAAAGTAAAACAATGTAGACGTAGACGGAGAGCCAAACAATGTAGAAGGAGGCTGAGAGCCAACCAATGTAGATGGAAACTGAGAGTCGGATTATGTAGATGCAGAATGAGAGCCAAACAATGTAGATGGTGATTGAGAGCCAAACAATGTAGATGGTGATTGAGAGCCAAACAATGTAGATGGTGATTGAGAGCCAAACAATGTAGATGGAAACTGAGAGCCAAACTATGTAGATGGAAACTGAGAGGCAAACTATGTAGATGGATACTGAGAGCTGGCAAACAATGTAGATGGAGACTGAGAGCCAAACAATGAAAATGGAGACGGATAATCAAACAATGTAGATCGAGACTGAGAGCCAAACTATGTAGATGTAGAATGAGCACGTGGCATTGTTTGTCCAAGTAAAACGCAATGTAGTGTTTACTTAGATATAGTTATTGAAAATGGCAGCATCCATATATTTTTTGGGGATTGCTAGTACAGCAAATAGCCTAGTTGTGAAATCCTTATTGATTTGAGGTCAGCCCATATAGTAGAATGTGCTTGTCTTACAATTGTTACAATCGCCGGTCGTGGAAGATTGGGCGCCTTTCACTATCTTCTTTTTATCTTTCATATGTCTTATAAAGTAATTTCCTTTTCTTGTTTTTTAACAAAACGGTTTGGTTACATATTAACTTTGCAGTTAAAATTTTGGTTACTGGTTATACTCACACTATAGCTTTTATTATCCTGTTCTGATTTCACTATTTTCTGAATACCCTCTTTCTATACATTCATGTATTTTTCTCTTGCTCTAAATTTACTTTCTTTCTATCCGAATTATTCCTACTGATATTCTATAGAGCTGTTGTTATACTCAACCCTCCATATTTCTTACCTCTTGCTTCATTCGGCACAGTCTTCTACCTCACAGGTACGCAATTTTGTGACATCATCACCTTTGTCTTTTCACATGTTAAAACTAACCTAATAAATCTGTTTTTTGCAAACATTTAATGAACGAATTAATGGTATTTTACATACCGTAAAACACCATTTACATTAAAGCAAACATTTACAAACGAAGTAGAGAAAGCTGCTTTCAACATACAAATAATCTTAACTTATTCTTTAAATATACACTATATTTTTAGATGGGCAATTACCGTACTATTTAAATATGCAAGCTGATTAGCGCCATAATAAATAAGTGACCATGATCAATACAAAAACAATGAGTGTTGTATTTACAGTTTCGAGGTTAAATCTCTCTTTGGTAACTTTAAATGTCGCACCGACGCTAATGTTACAATTAACGTAATATGCCGCAATGCTGGCACCAACGCTAAATGTCGCAAAACCATATGTCGCCAAATGTCGCAACTTTGACGCTACATGTCGTTAGATTTGCACCATAGGTATATACACTTAATGTAGCACTGTTTTATCAGAGTAAAACATGTATTATAGTAAGTTATTATAATAATTATCAAATAAGGTAGTAATCACCATCCCTGACAATGAAGTGTGTAGAGGGGGTAAGGGGTAAGGGGAAGGCAAGGATATATTGTTTTGAATTGCACGGCTAATTTTATTGTGGTGTACAAGTCCAGTGGTCGTGTCATTGGTTTAGCATTTAAAGGGAAATCGGGTTTGATCCTCGGTCACAGCACTGGAAGATATTTCCCACATGTCTCATGAATCGATGTTATCAGCGCCCATGTGAAAGAACCAGCAATGCTTCTGGAATAGAGTGTATTCTGAATCTTGCACTATCCTCCAAAAATCTTAAATAACCAACAGCCACCATTAATAACAATCACGAAGAACATAATGCGCCCGCTTTGGGTTTTGGAAGTTCTGCGAGCTACCTAAACTATTGTGTTCCCCATTATACTTGTAGTTAATGTCTGACTTACATGACGGTAGGAAGATTGTTGCACCCAAGAAATCGGTTCGGCATTAGATCTAGTTCTGTTGAAAATGCACATAATTGTCATATTTCTTTGTACATATGAGAACATTTGACACATTTTCATGAGTTCTGTCAAATTTGAATGAATTGGGTATTCTTTGATAATTCTTGCATATCGGGCAAGGGTTTCCGCGTATTTTTACCAGGTACGGAATTCATTTTATCAAACACCTCCTCCACACGCTCATCTTTCCCTGCTTTGACGTTTGAACAATTTATGACGTGACGTTTTGAAACATGATGTCGTATTTTTAATTTGACGTATAATGAGGGTCTGTTAAATTGAACGTGTTCTTGAGTTTCTAATCAGTACTGTTCTGCTCTGACCTAGACCTTTCGACAGAATGTTATAGATAACGTTCATAGTAACGTTCCAACAACATCTTCACTATTTTAGCACGTGTTAGTCAGTATTATTTTCAAAAACAGTTTCTTTACTGTACATACGTTTTTCCTACTGCATGCGTGTCGGAAGCTCTACCACTAGACCACTGCTGTGGTATTCGACTATTCAAAACTTGTCGTCAACCAATGGAAATTTAAATGTTCGTCAACTTTCAGAGATACAAGCGCACAAACCAGAAGAAAAATCTGTTTTTGAAGAGAAAATGATGAGAGGATAAAATGAATGTTGCTAGAAAGATGAACAATAAATAACTTTCACCGGGATTCGAACAAGGATCGCCTGAATAGTAATCTTCAACTGTATTTTTTTCACTACAAAAGAAAGTTACGAAACCATTGGTATTAGAACGGATATTAAACCATCTTTTATCTGAATTGCTTTATGAGTCAGAGCTTTGCTTATTGTATGTACTATTATAAAAAAATAAATATTTAAAAAATGCATTAAAAAAGTAAAAAGTACTGAAAATAGTTTCATGTTGACTACAGTTTAAACTCAGTTTGAACATTGAATAAAGAATTGATATTTACCATACTTAATATCACTTTTAACAAGGGATCTCCGTGACGGATTGGTCAAAGGAGCTGTCGACTAATGATGGCTTACCGACATTTAATTACTGACAGCCAATCTATGTAGATGCCGATTGAGAGCCAAACAATGTAGATGTAGACGGAGCGCTAAACAATGTTGATGTAGACGGAGAACCAAACAATATAGGTGGAGACAGAAATCAAACAATGTAGATGGAGTCAGAGAGCCAAACAATGTAGATAGAGACTGAGAGCCACATAATGTAGATGGATACTGAGATCCAAACAATGTAGATGCCTGCTGAGATCTAAATAATGTAGACGACGACTGAGAGTCAAACGATGTAGATGTAGACTGAGAACAAACAATGTTGATGTAAACGGAGAACCAAACAATTTAGGTGGAGACAGAGAGCCAAACAATGTAGATGAAGTCAGAGAGTCAAACAATGTAGATGGAGACTGAGAGTCAAATTATGAAGAGTTGAATAAGAGCCAAACAATGTAAATGGACACTGAGAGCCAAACAATGTAAATGGACACTGAGAGCCAAACAATGTAAATGGACACTGAGAGCCAAACAATGTAAGTGCAGAAGGAGAGTCAAACAATGTAGATGAAGACAGAGAGTTAAACAATGTAGATTGAGACTGAGAGCCAACCAATGTAGATGGAACTGAGAGCCAAACCATGTAGATGGAGATTGAGAGCCAAACTATGTAGACGGAGACTGAAGGCCAAACAATGTAGATGCCGACTGGGAGTCAAACAATGTAGATGGATATTGACAGCCAAACAATGTAGATGGATACTGAGAGCTGGCAAACAATATAGATGTAGACTGAGAGCCAAACCTTGTAGATGAAGACAGACAGCCAAACTATGTAGATGTACATTGAAGACATCTCCAAAAAAGCTTGGACTCGAGTCAACATTCTGTGCTTTTTCAAATTTACTCTGGATCGTCTGTCACTCGAAACTATCTACACATCTTTCATAAGGCCTACACTCGAATACTCGAATACTCGAATACTCTGACGTCGTTTGGGGTAATATAACCAAAGTTAAAGAAGAAGACCCAAAAATAGTCCAAAATCGATAGCAGTTAGAATCATTCCGGGAGCAACACGCCTGGTATCACTAAATTACCCGCAGACGTCAACAGAAATTGGTCCACTTCTATAAAATGCTCAACAGTCCCTCTTCCTCACGTCCAATCCCTACTTATCCAATATGATCCCCAAGACAATAGGTAATGTTGCAACATACAGCTTACTCAATTCTGGCCACATTAGGAGCGTTTCCTTCAATACCCAACATTTCTCTGCATCTTTCCTCCCCTCCACTATATCAGAATGGTACAAACTACCTCCTGCCACCCGGTCTGTTGTTTCCGTCTTGTCTTTCATGCACGCTCTGAATTTTAACAAGAAGGCTGTTCTGTACTGCAGCTCCTTCAAAGTTCATATGTTTTCAAAAAAGTCCTACCTGAATCTGTGAAGAAATTGAGGATAATTCTCATTATCTCTTCACATGGCCTTTATATCACCGTCAACGAACTCTACTCCATGACATCCTTCGTCCTATTACTCGTTTATACCTAAATACACTACTGTTTGGCTTCGACAATCTTTCTGATTTTCGTCAAATATTTCACCATGACTGTCCAAACATACATCTCGAAGACCAAACGTTTCATTCATTGAGTTGAACTATCATTTATTTGCCATAAGAGTGACCCACAACACATCAATTGGCATCCTGTGATCACATCACAACAACTCTCCTTTATTTCTTCTATCTATCTATATACTTTACCTACCCCTTTTCATTTTGTTCTGCTCACATATTGTTTGTTATATAACTTAAGTTATATACGGCAAGTATTGATCAATGCTAGTATACACAACTGCCAGTAGTTGAAGCGTCGCATACGCCGAAGCCTATATACATACCAAATCAGCTACATCTGTATTCCCAACGTTTAAGTTACTTGTACATATCTATTGCTTTCATCTCAAGCGCTGCTAGCAATCTATTTGTCTAGTAATTAATGTGTTTTCTGTGCATTTGTAACATCATTGCAAGATATTCAGAAGAAAATAAACTTTATATTCTTTTTTTAATCTCATTTTGATATATTTTCAACCCATTGGAGATTGCAAGTTCGTTTTCAAGTTCGATCCGATTGTCTTTAAATACACTCAGTACTGGCTCTATACTGGAAGCTGACCAAAGAGCAGCTATATAACATGTAGCTCAGGGCTTTCTTCACAATCGAGTTAAAATAAACTAGTATAAACTGAGTTATGATCTTCAATACAATCTAACGTATTCTTATTTTTTTAAATACATTTGTATCTATTACAATATGCAACGATGTTGACACTGTTCCGGAATTATTTAATCAGACAAATTGACTGTTATTTAAATGCCGATGATTGTATCAGTGAAATAGCGGCCGACAAGCAATTAAACATGTTTGTAAGATGGGAAGGAGTTAACCTATATGGTCACAGAAAGCAGTTTACTGTACCATGTTAACAAAACACAGCTCGTTTTTGTAATAAACACAATACAGACAGCTCCATACAATTCTGGCCATAGTATATGAATACAAAATATACAAAGAAATGTAAGAAGATCATTATCAATTAATGTTTGGCTATTCTCTTTGCCATATTTGTGGAAAGTCTTTTCTCCACATATTGCTATAGTACCATAATTAATTAACTATGATCATTTGTGGGAGTAAATACACTTAAATATAATGGTAGAAAAAATAAATTAAATACCAAATACAAACATTTGTAAACGATTCGCAGTAATATAAATATAACAATTCAGCATTAAGCATGGGATTATTTCACGTTTCATTGTTAAACATGTTTGGTAGATGTAATTATGGTTTCAGATATCAGTACCAATAGTCATAATGTCTACTTACACGCAAAATGAGAACAATAAGGACGCCATACTCCTGAGGAAACTGATGGACCTGGTCATGAACGAAGGGTTGCAGGCGGCCAGAAGCAGAGAAAAGTGAGTATAAGAATAGTAATAGTCTGAAAAAGAAAGACGATTGGCCAGACGTTTGATATGAATTTTTAAGCTGCAATATCTAAAATAGATAAAACATTTCTGAAACATAGGATGCTGCATCCACCACAATAGTAGCGATTATCAACATTGTGAAAAATACTTAATTTAAATGTTATTCATAAATTCCTGAAATGAGCTATTTTATCTGATAAAAGAATCAATAAAAAGCAGAGAACGTGACCATAAGATGAAGCATAAAACTTGGTTTTATTGAATATGTTCATGAGAGCTAACTACATAGGCAACCCCCGCATACACACATTAACACACATACACACACACACACACACACACACACACACACACACACCAACTTTCAGCATGAAAAAACAACAACTAAATTTCACCAATTCTACCCTCAATGAATTTAGTCAGTCACAGAAACATAATTTTAATTTTTTATTGACACAAACATAATAAACATATTTTATTGTGATCATTTGCAAGTTTGACATTATCATCCAACCAGAAATAAGCTTACTATAAAAATATATGCCCTGAACATCCTTATACTTTTTCAGCCAATCATAGATCTCTTCTCAATGGTGGTCGCTGACCATATAGGGTAATCTTTTTAAGCACAGTGCATACATACGGAATAAGTGATACCCCAGCACCCCCCTCCCTCCCCCGAATTGTTAACATGTATAAACTATTCTGAAAACAGCATAAAACATTCTTTTAAGTAATGTGACATATACGGAATCGAGCGTAGGCTTACGCATATGCTATTCCAAGACAATGTTACTTGCTAACTAGTAAATAATTGTCTATGGAAACAATATATCAACGAGTCTATAAAACTGAACACAAAAAATTTCAATATCACTTTAATGGCAAATATGACGAATACAATAATATAACAGCACATTCTTACACACACAGTGTTTAAGAAAGGAGAAAGCACAAATAACTTATAACACAAAACCTTGTAGTTAATATAATTTTGATAACATTTCAACACAATACATTTTCATTACATTATTGTATATTATAGACACAATTGTTTTTCAGATATACTTACGAGGTGGCGCCTGTGTTTACAATCATGGAACTTGAAATTTACAACAAAATGTTGAATCTCATAGGATTTGACGGCGGAGAGGACATATTTGTTCCCGGTTTGTTATTATATATATTAATAGTGTGTGGGGGGGGGGGGGGGGGGGGGGGGGGGGGGGGGGTACTGGGGGAAGTGTGTGTGTGTGTGTGTGTGTGTGTGTGTGTGTGTGTTAAACAAGTAACAGTTATTATGCGCCTGTCTCTGCACATTTCAAAGTAGTATTTTTTTTCTTTTCGCTGTTTATTAATTAACTCTAATAGTTTTGAGCATGTATCTCACTGGTAGAGCATCGGACCAAAGATCGGATGGTCGAGGTTGAAGCACCCACCACTGCTATGATGTAAACATAATGTAATACGTGAGCAAGATACGTTTTTCGCTTAATATTAGTACTGGTTCTTCGCAGGAATGCATAGAACAAGCAAGTTGTTAGCAATTGGTGCAAGATGAATAAGTTAAAATTTATTTCAATTTGAACCCTGAGCGTTTATTTTTTTTTATTAACGGTTTAAGTGCTAACAGTCTTAATTGTATTTGTTTCTCTTTACATCCTGATAAAGTTTGGTTTGGGAGGGGGTCATCATATGCCATATGTATTTATTTCCATATTTATTTGGCAGTAGCTTTTAAACGAAACATACCAGGTTTGGTTATGCATATACTATTATTTAAGCATATGTTGTATTTTCAGAAAACAAAACAAAAGCAAGAAATATTTTATTTCCATTTCATATACAGCGAGCCCTTGTTAATGAACAATACAATGTCATGGTATGCATATCAATGGTCCAAATAATATGGATAATCCTGCACAAAACTCATAAATATGAAAATATTAATATATGTTGTATGTGTATCATGTTTATTTCTTATATTTAGAAAATATAAAACAAGGTATATTTCTCTCTTTATATATTCCCTTTCATCTCTGTTCAATAAAGCATTAAGTCTGAAATACTTTATAATATGAACAACACTCCGGCATTATTTAAATATAGGATTATCATTAACATATGAATCAACTCTCTTTTCTACTATATAATTTCCTTTTATTCAATTCATGGTTATACTTCAGTGCGTGTTGACTTTTTGAAATGTGATTAAAGGGACACTACTGTTTTACGTATGTTGTTTAATATAAAGTAATAGTTGTCTTACTTCATTTGTTAATCTTAATACTTGAATAATCTCAAACAGGGGTTTGCACCGTGTATGGTGAGTGCTACAGCGGGGACAACGGTGTTTGGTGTATTTGATCCAATAGACGAAATAGCGGAAGTGAGCAAAAAGTACGACCTCTGGTTACACGTGGATGGGGCGTACGGAGGCAGCGTACTTTTATCACGTGAACACAAGAATCTCGTTGAAGGAATAGAAAAGTAAGGGAAATTAACATTTTATTCTTGCCTTAAAAATGTATGAAGCGGAGAAATTGTCATTAAATCACACTTTTAATTGTATGTTTTCCATATTGATATATAAATATTAACATTCACAGTTTTTCATGTTACAGTATAGGGGCTCAGTGGTGTTAACATTAAAGGAGGTCAAAGGGAAATAATTTAAGTATTACTTTTAAGTTTAGAACTAGAGACGAGTTTGATTAGTTTCAGCCATTATAGGACATCATATGATGGTGAAATAGAACATTTTTCTCTTTCTAGGGTGTCTCTTTATTGGTGTTTGCAGACTAATGTTTTATTGGTATATTATTATTTCAGAGCCGATTCTTTGACGTGGAATCCACATAAGATGATGGGGGCATCACAGCAATGTTCAGTATTCCTTACAAAACACAAGGTAATTTGTTATTTGTATAAGTAGTACGGTTGGTTTACCTGTCAAATATAAAATAAACCCCATTTTCACACATTTCAGGTTATATATGGCATATCCAGTTTTACTGGTGGAGGAAGACCTCAGACTGAGTCAGACTGAGTAGAACCACCGTCCTTCCGCAAGTAACTGGAAACTTTCTCACATAAAGTTTTTGGAGCGAGCGGGACTCGAACCTACGACCATAGCGGTGAGAGGTAAGTGATCTTGAGACGGCGCCTTAGACCACTCGGCCACGGAGGACCCCCTCGACCAGATAAAGAAAATACTCTGTTTTAAATGTTCTTGTATAGTAAAATATTTATCTAGTTTAATAACCGTATAGACACGGCAAACGTTTTCATAAACCTCTTTTAAGCATAAAATAAATTAGACTACATAACATGTTATTGCGCTCCTTAAACGCCAAACATACATCTATAGAGCAAGACATAGATTTAAAGAGTGCGTCTCCAGAGTGGAACATACTTCTTTAACGTGCCCTTGTAGAGAAAGCACTTTATATATCTGTATTTATATTCTTTTTATATCAAGAACGATATATTCGTTAAACATATTTCTATAGAGAAGACATGTTATTGACCTTCCACAGCATATCATATCATAATACTTTTAATACATACATTAACGTTAAGAAATCTCTAAAGACAATGAGAAATACGTTCGTTCCTATATATATATATATATATCAGCAAATACAACGTTCTACTTCTATGGAGTAAGGAATTACATAGACCTCTATTGATACTGGTGGTCCGTTTGACTATCAAGCCAGGGGTCATGAGTTCGAATCCCCGCCCCGCCACAGTATCCGTGATGATTGATATACGACATATGAGTTTTTTTTAAATAATTTGCCTTTCATTACTGTTTCAAGTTGGAAAGTTATCAGTTACTTGCGGAGATGGAGTATGCTCGAAAACTGGTTAACCTTTCAGGATCCAAGGAAACAGTGGCTAGGTTTAAAACTGATCGTCTGTTAGCCCTCGATCACATAAACATGACGCCGAATTTCTTATCTATAAATCCATCGCTCAATCAATCTATCAATAAATAAATACACCCAAACCAAACCAAGCAACTCCTTTAGTTCACTTACTTTTTATGTGGTGTCAATATCTCAGAAACGTTCAACAAATTCAATGCTTTTCTCAAACTATTCACGCCGACTCTATAACTGAGTTGTTGACGATTTTTAAATGTACTATTCAGTAAAACTATATATGCACGAATGGTTATATGACTTCTGAATTTACTTTATTTTAAATCATTTCAGCTTCACCAACCTCCACAAGTTCTCCGCCATCACCGGATACACACCCCACCCACTTCTACTAGTTCCACCATCAACAACGGAAACAGTAAAGGACAAACTAAAACAATCAGGTAAGACGACATATCCACTATGACTACCGTCCCGCTTGTAGAGGATGTTGAAGATTTATCCATGATTAATTTGTTGTTTCACTGCTCTGTTAAAAAGTTTTGTACATATTTACCAAAGAGGAGTGATTGTCATACAATGTACACGATCAATTGTGCAGTTTCACCTTGTATACATGCAGATGTCAGATATTATTATTAAATAAAGTAATTTCACGCCAATGTTAAGCATGTACGTACATCACAAAGGTAGAAACATGTTTCAAATGAGAGACGAAAAGGTAAGAGCACTGGAACATCTGATCGCATATGTTCACATATTAGTATGGATGTAATTTGTACCATCTATACATGGAACTAAAGTGATTTGTTTAAAGAAAATTATCTTTTAATAAACATTTGGCAATGAAACTTCGATAACTCGAGCATAAAAATCGAACACAATGACTAACTCGAGTAAACTGTGATTCCGGACAGTCCTGTGCACATTCCATATACATGTACACATTAGTTTTTATATCTCGAGAATCAAAACCTCAAAACTGGAAGTCGAAGACCGTCCCTTAACAGATGTTTCATACACAATACCTTGTAAGTTATTGCATATAAGCTTTTTTTTACATCATCACTGGTTTCCTATATGGCCGATGCCCCTAGAAGAGTGATTGTCTTTTTTATGTTTGTGGGGATAGTGCAAATTACAGATAGAAACCCATCGTAAGTTTATTCTGGTTCTTTAGCGTGCTCGGTGTATAGCGCTGTCACACGGATCCTCGGTTTAAAGTCCCATCCGAACGACTGTAAGTTTATTTAGTTAGTCAGCCCTGGGTATCCAACTCGCTACTCCGAAACTAGAAGTCTCGTGCTGTACCGACTGAGCTTATGTGGCTGGTCATATGTAACATGTAGGACTCCAAGACATCTGTTTTGCAAAGGTTTATTTTCTAAGTATTATTGATTACATGCGACATGTTTTTCACACTTCCGTTTTTCACATCTCTTTCCCAATCGTTTGTGGATAAAATCGTGGTTCCATTCCGGTGCATGCTCTTGAGACCTACGTCATCCTCAATTTATAAAACTGGATATCTTGTAGGTGACTTGATTACATGTTTGTATGTCTCTGGTCGTATTACATAACCTGCCATGTGTTTGGAAATGGCATTAACCCCGATTAAAACAAGTTGTTCATTGTTTTGAATAATTAGATACTTTCCATTTCTTTTTGAAAATGTATGCTGTGTATGTTTTTCATTATGCCAGCAGATGGTTTGCAAAATGTCCACGTTTGAATTTGTGTTTTTGTATGTTAATGTTTGTCTTTTATAAAGAAACAACTTGTTCGTAAATAATAAACATTTTCGTCAATTGTCATGTACAATAACGACAGCCGATACTTCTCTAAAAGGTGAATAAATTGTGTTCTAAATTTAGATTTACTGATCAGTTAATCTAATGTACAAAGTAGCTGCTTTGCTGACGGAAATTATCCTAAAACTTCCAATTCAGTCGTATCATACTCGGCCAATTCCGTCATCCTGCAGTATTAGAACATTCGCCAAAAATGTGCAAATATATAAATGCATAAATGGACAAATATTTTGTTTTCATTTTGTTGGAACCTATTTTTATATTAGAAGCAGTTTATGGAACACTATTGGAAATATAATGTACTTCTTGTTACGTGATTCGAACTCGGATCGATCGAGCGACAATCCGCAGATATAAACACTTGGCCATAAAGGTATATATCAAGATTGACGGTATAAATCTAAGTTGAAACTTAACCGCTTACCCGGATTTAATCGATGATGTCCGGAAATTTACGGATATAACCACAAAACCATTTCCGTTATTCCATGGGCCAGGTCTAATGCAAATATCGATGATAATAGCGAGTTTATATACGCGATTTTTTTACGATAAACAATGATATCTGCACCAAATATGACCCAGATGATCACAATTTATACTAAATATTACAAATATATAAGTTTTTTGATAATTTGAAAGGATATACATATTGGTTATGCCGCTTTAAAGTTAATGTATGTGTTAATGTCTGTAAGATTTATTCATGTATTTATGTTTGTGTTTATTACGTTTGTTCACATTTAGCTACCGGACTCACCAATTTCTTTGGCAAGATCCGACGTGCTGCCCTCAACAGAACAAGAGGCGACTACGAGATTCTTGAAGACAACGAGATGTGTAACACCCTGTAAGAATCACACTTTCGTATTTTGTTTGTCATTGATTTGTGCATTATACTGCGAAAGTGAATGGTATCCCTTGGACGTTTAGCAGCGATTGTTTTGTGTATGTGTTTCTGTGGACTATGTGTTTGTGTTGCTGTTAGATGGAACACTGTTGTAAATCAGGACCAGCAGAATTAATGTCAGCGTCTAAACATTTCTCTAACATCAGAAAGCGTCCATAACATTGTATATGTGTTTATAAACAGCACAATACAAAGTATTAACACAATCATAATCCAGACCTTAAATCTGTATAATATTCAGGTTCTCTGAGGAACTACAGAGTTCCTGGAGACATGACAAGAAAGTGCTAGTAGAACTCCTAGCCTGGCACGAGGCGACCATCAGGTCCATGCAAAGGGCACAAGAGGTAAGTAACGTAGTTACTACAACGCATTTGGCATTAGGCAAGTGTCCGTCAGTACGAAGGTTAACGATGTATATAATTGCTGTATCATTAAATCCGGCCCTGCAAAAAGTGCACATGGTCTAATAGTATAACACTGGACCTAGGACCGATAGATCATTGGTTCGGTTCATCGCCAACGCCATGAGTGGTTTCCTTGAAAATGGAATATTCTCCGCATATACTTAGAACTGATTCTACTTGGGAAATTTGTTAAAGTTGTAAAATTTTGTTTCACAATCTATGTAAAATAAAAGAGCTCAAACTAAAGTATCTATGCCACATAACAATGACCATCCTTCTGCTTATTGAAAAGACATGCATAGAAAACATGAACATAATTTACATACACGTATCAGTGTTCATGCATCCGTTTGCTACGTTTTGTGTTTCCATTATTTCAACGTCACACGTTTGTAAAAGGACGAGAAAAATATGCAGTCAGTACATAGTCAGTTCAGGAACCAAACTCGGGACCTTTCTCTGACAATGTGAATACTCTACCGACTAAGCAAGCTGGTCTTCTGCCATACGCTTCTCTCCTAATAGGTTACATACACACCCCCCCCCCCCCCCCCCCCCCCCCCACACACACAC
Organism: Panopea generosa; assembly: GCA_029582155.1. Lineage (NCBI taxonomy): Eukaryota > Metazoa > Mollusca > Bivalvia > Adapedonta > Hiatellidae > Panopea > Panopea generosa. Next base: position 63,946,770 of record CM055898.1, on the reverse strand, counting down.
ACACACACACACAAATCTGGAGTTCATCTCCGAATTACTATAGAGACCAGATAATTATGCCAATGTTTCTTGGAACATAAGTCACATCCAACGTCTGGCGCAAATGTCACACGACCAGAAAATATGCAGCGAGTCCCAGACTCGACTCGGGGATCCTTTGGTTTGCTACATATACGTATAATGGAGATACCAATTATTTACTTTTTTTTCTTACACATGATGTTAAATGATTAAATAACTGATAAAATATAAAGATGATGATATTGATGATACAGTAACATTATAATTGAATTAATGTGCAGAAATGCTGGAGAACAAAGGCAAAGGTCAAGAAATATCAGCTGATAGTAATGACGCAGACGTCAGCGTTGGAACATAACCAACACGAGGCGAAAGCAAGATTAAAAGCCAGAAATGTACGGGTTTTCTTTAGTCATTCAGTAGAAATTATGAGGTTTGACAACTAATTCAAACTAACATACAGTGTGCAGAAAAAGTGGTGGCAGTATCACGTGATTAATACTACTGTTTGATACACTCCGTTCTCACGGTGAATTGAGGCAGGCGTATATAATTATATTGATCACAAAACTAGATCGTGTAAATTATGCAATCAAAGCAGTGTTGACTCTGAATACCATTTGGTTTTGTGTTGTTCGAAATACATTTCAGTTCGAGCAAATATTTTAGGCCAAAATTATAAATCTTCCAAAATATAAAATACATAATTTTATAAACCAAAACGAAAAATTGTGCTAAAATCTTGTTTCATACGTTTGTTATTATAGTATAATTGAAATGCTGAGATATATGTGTATTTAATTTGTTCTTTTAGTCACATGACCATCTATAATATTTGTCAATGACAAAGGCGAAATATTGCTGGTTGGTAAATTCAACATGCATGCATGTCACGCCTAGAAATTGAAGTCAGAGGTGTGAAAAAGTTGATTGCAATAAGTACGACATGCCGATACCAAAATGCTATTTAAGTTTTATTTTATTTGATACAGAAGATGGAAGAGGTTCTTCAGGAAAGATCAGCCATGCATGACGAGGATTATAAACAGTATCAGAAACTCGTGCTGAAAGAGATCAACTACAGGGAGAAAATAGACAGGGTAATAATTAATTGCTATTTCATTTGTAGCTGTTTAGTTATAAAAAAACAGGTTACGTGCGATATTTGCTAACGTCGGTCAATTATTACAGTAGTTATGTCCCGTTTCGACTTAATTTTCTTTTTTCCGGCCAATAACTTTTGAAAGGGTCTGTTTATTTTATACAGTAGTTATGTCCCGTTTCGACTTAATTTTCTTTTTTCCGGCCCATAACTTTTGAAAGGGTCTGTTTATTTTATACAGGAGTTATGTCCCGTTTCGGCTAAATTTTCCTTTTTCCGGCCAATAACTTTTGAAAGGATCTGTTTATTTTATACAGGAGTTATGGCCCCTTTGCGACGTATTTTTTTGTAACATTTACTAACATTAACACATTGTTTGTTTTTTTTTTGTTTTTTTTTGTGGCTTTTTTAGGAATGCAATCAAGTTTACTTTCATCTCCATTAAATTGTCTTATAGCTTTACATTGTTTTCGTTTCAACCCATTTCCGCTGCATTTAACCTTACGTTTACCTCCATTCCTTAATGTCCGGGCCTGGTTAGCTCAGTCGGTTACGCGTCTGACTATCAATCCAGGGGTCGTGAGTTCGAATTCCCCGCCCGGCGACAGTTTCTGTGATGATTGATATACGACATTGTGTCTCATTATCATTCGTCTCTCACCACTGATTCAAGTGGGAAAGTTATCAGTTACTTGCGGAAATGGGGTGTGCTCGAGTACTGGTTAATCCAAGGAAACAGTGGTTAGGTTAACTGATCGTCTGTTAGCCCTCGATGGCATAAAAAAGTACGGTAAATATTCAGTCAATCAATCAATCATCCCTTAATGGTAGATTGTATCATTCGTTTTTATTGTACAATTCAGCTTGCCTTTACCCTGCAAAGCGACATTGAAAACAAAATAAAAGAAGCCATCAGGCACATGATGAAGGTTAACAAACAGCAAACTTTGTAAGTTAAAACAATATTTCCATCAAAAGTGTATTCAACAAAAATGTCCTTTGATTTATTGTATACCATCTATCTATGTCGGTTTAAATACTGTAATTTTAAAAGGATGGCGGCATGTTATTTGTTGTACCTTCACGAGATATTAACGTGTTAACATGTTACACGTGCAAACTAAGAGTTGCGTGTTAGTTTATTACCTGTGATTTTTTCGCAAACGAAGTTCATTCCTTATATTCATACAATTGATGAACACAGTCTACAACAACAAATTGTTTATCAATTATCAAGTTATTTTTATTGGTAAATTAATGTTTACTCTTAGACAATAATTATGTTAAGTCAGTTAATGGAACAGCAAACGTCATTTCTATTTTATGTTCTAAAGTCTGTAAGACCGGAGTGCAACCGTAGCAACTACTCCTAATAAAACTCGATAAAAATTAAATACGTGCATGTACATGTACATAGATATTAATGTTCTGTTACGCATTATACAGTGATGCTGATGAACAGAATCTGGCAGAACAGCTGTACAAGTACACGTGCAGAACTTATCAGTACCAGTGCCCGACAGTAAGTTTTTATCTATTAATTCCGGACTCAGATGAACAGTGGTCTGGTTCTATTTCCACTCCGACCATGGCCAGTTGATAATTATTATATAAACAATCAATTCAGCGGCAGCATGTTTACATCACTATATAAAAGATATACCTATTACGTAGAAACATGTAAAGCTGCGGTATTGTGATTATTTTTTATGTTTTTGAGAATTTAGTAGAGACATCACCCGTCTTTACTTTACTTCACATGGCACCGCACTGTGACATGCATGTTTTGGTAATTTCTTTTTAATTTCTTTAAAGGATAGTTAACAATTCTGAAAATCAGATTGAAGAAAGTTCGCGACCAAACGTACATATATCGATTCTGGATGTATATTTGTTTTCCGTTTCATATTCTCTGCCTTATACGACAATTGTAACATAATACTACATGTAGGGAGAACTCGTACTTATCTCAATATTATCAAAACAGCTGTTTTAATGAAGAGAGAGTCAAACTCCAAATTCCACTTAATGAATATTGGCAAACATTACGGTTGTTTTCAATTGTGTAACTGTATTGTCCTCGTTATCATCTTTCTGTGTATTGTTTCTATCTGTCCTCTAAATGCTACGTCTCCTATGGGTGTATCTTAATTCATAATATTCCTATACACCCACAGTTAGTACCCTGTTTCCCAGAAAGAATACAGACACCAGTGTATGGTGATAGTCTCCTCCACAAGAAAGACATGCACAATGGTGAATATTCCGAAGTTTGTAAAATATGTACTTACACAACATTACCTATTTATGTGTCGACATCATCCATGCATTCTTCATTCGTCATTGTAAAATATGTACTTACACAACATTACCTATTTATGTGTCGACATCATCCATGCATTCTTCATTCGTCATTGTAAAATATGTACTTACACAACATTACCTATTTATGTGTCGACATCATCCATGCATTCTTCATTCGTCATTGTAAAATATGTACTTACACAACATTACCTATTTATGCGTCGACATCATCCATGCATTCTTCATTCGTCATTGTAAAATATGTATATTTCTCGACAAACCTATAGCATGTACATTCAGTTTTGATTAATTGCTTGATTGGTTCAATGATCGTTTAACCTAACCACCATTTCCTGGGAGTGTGTGTGGTTAACCAATATTTGATCACACCCATCTCCACAAGTTACTATTGACTTTCCCACTTGAATCAGCGATGGGAGATGAATGGTATTTAATTTCTAAAATGCAAAGTCCGTCGATTTATTTCAATTTACCTTACCTAACTTTTCTGGCCTTTCCATGGCCTTGTGTCTTTTCTGTCTCTCTGTAGCGTCCTCTTAAATTAGTATTAAACGTGTTGTTGTTGTTGTTGTTGTTGTAGTAGTGGTTGTTGCTGTTGCTACAGTTGTTGTTGTTATTGCTGTTGTTGTTGTTGCTGCTGCTGCTGCTGTTGTTATTGTTGTTTTGTTTATGTTATTGTTGTTGTTGTTATCATTGTTGTTGTTGTTATTATTGTTTTGTTGTTGTTATTATTGTTGTTGTCGCTGCTATTGTTGTTGTTGGGTTGTTGTTGTTGTTGTTGTTGTCGTCGTCGTCGTCGTCGTTTTAATGTCTATCGAACACATATTGTCTTATTTTATATAGATATTGGTGACGACGTGTCAACGTTAAACATTAAAATGTCTTTCTTTGTAGTGGACACTCAAGTTAAAGTCTCTCAGGTGGAACAAGTGGACCGTGGGTGGAGGAGGAACCGGTGGAGAAGAACTAGGAGGATGACGAGGATTAATGGGAGGATGGAGTAGAGGATCGTAGAATTGACCGGGAGATGTGCAATATGACTGAATGACTGACTGACTGATTTTATATTAATGTGTTTTTTATTTCAATCAATACCCAATTTGAATTAAATAAGAGTTGTATCCCCTGTCATTATTTCAGGAATTTTACGTCTTTAATATTTATCAATTCGCCCGAATCTTGTAAAATGTTAAAAGAATTGCTAAAAGTTCCAATTACTATTTCGTAGTCTGGTCAACAATAACTACTTACCAAAACCTGTATTTCTAAGTGAAAGAATGTTTGGGGATACAGACTCTTTTATTTATAGCAGAAAGTGACACATGGCAGTTTTGATTAATTTTCAATTATCGTCTTTTCTTAATTATATATCTTCATGATACAAGCATGAGGCGTAAATACCCTGGTATGTATTTAGAACCTTAACTTTGTTTCTATTTCAGAAAGGGTCATGACCCTGATAAATGTTTGAAAGGCGTCTTTTACCATAGAATTGTGGTCACGTTATGAAAGAAAATTATTAAGGAAACATTAATGCGTATTTTTTTTTATACTAGCGTGGTACCGTCATTTTCATGCTCTCGACATTCGAACCCCTGTCCCACCGCCCGTCCGTTTGTCCGTCCGTCCGTCAGTTGGAGTAAAATTTTACAGTAATTATGACCTTTTTTTAATTAAGTTTTTTGTAATATTACAACCATATAACGGAGTATCAATGTACTACCGGAACGTTTCTGATTTTAAAATTGTTAATCTCAACTTTGACGTGTCAGATATTAACATTTATTCACACTGTAATATTACGTATTAACGTTTCACCATAGGACACTTTTATTTATTAATCTCTTAAGTTCGTTATATAAAATTTTATATTGATATATACAAAAATTCGACTTTTACTCCTTAATTACAAAAATGTTAACATTGTTTTTACAAAACTTGCGGCTAGATATGAATTTTTTAAAATAAATCAAATTTCTTTAAAAAAAAATGAAATTTCCTTCGTAGTTCTTTTACTTTACCGGTAAAAACTGCTGATAAAGTATTATTTGCACATCAACGTATAAACCAAATGTCGATAATAATTTCTAGAAATTGAGATCTGAAATTACATTGTTTACAAAAACATTTACAGTGTTTTTTATAAAACTAGTGGCTGTTTTTTTTGTGTGTGTTTTTTTAAATGAATTTAACATTTCTTCAACATTTCAAATTCATATTTCCTTCGTTGCTTTTCAATTATACTGATAAAAACTGATGAAAAGGTATTTTTACACCTTTTTTTACTACGAATATACAAACTATGATGCATTTTAAACGTTTATAAGAGTTACCGCCCTTTTCAATTTAGAGACAAAATTAAGGCTCTGTACACATACCGGGGTATTCCAGTTACATATTTGTTTCATGTGGAGTTTATAATTATTAGAAATAGAATTGAGCGAAAATGTATGAATATTGCCGTGTGTCCCTTTAAAGTAACGACTGAATAATAGCTTGTTGGTAAGTTTAGCCTTTAATAGTAGATAGTTTTACTCCATATACTGAAATGATAAAGAAATGCCGGGTGAATTTCACAGCCACATTATCAAACTTGAAGCGACATGTAGAGATTCACAGTATGTATGTAAATGTATTTCAATAACGCTTTTGTCAGTATGATCATAATCATTAATTAAATACATTTACCTGCATATTCTAAAACTGTAAAAATCGCTTACAATAGTTTCAAAATTCGGCTCTGAGATATCCGGCTTCCTTTATCCTTTCAATATATTTTACTGATCCAATCAAGGGGTTTGAGTTTGTTACTCTATTTATTATATACATGATACGGTGTAGCTTGTTTACTTATTTTACTTTCGACGTGGTACGGTGTATTTTTTATCGACGTGGTACGGTGTAGCTTGTTCACTCGTTTTGCTATCTACGTGGTACGGTGTAGCTTGTTTTACTATCTACGTGGTAAGGTAAAGTTTATTTTACTATTTACATGTTACGATGTAGCTTGTTCCCTTGTTTTTGCTATCTAAGTTGTTCAGTGTAGCTTATTCCACTATCTACGTAGTATGGTGTAGCTTGTTTATTCACTTTACTATTGACGTGGTACGGTGTAGCTTATTCACTCGTTTTGCTATCTACGTGGTACGGTGAAGCTTGTTTTACTGTCTACGTGGTACGGTGAAGCTTATTTTACTATCTACATGTTACAATGTAGCTTGTTCCCTCGTTTTACTATCCACGTGATACGGTGAAGCATGTTCATTCATTTTACTATCTACGTGGTTCGATGTAGCTTATTTTACGATCTATATGATGCAGTGTAGCTTTTTTTTATTTCACTACGTGATACAATTTAGGCTGTTCACTCGTTTTACTATCGACGTGATACGGTGTAGCTTGTTCACTCGTTTTACTATCGACGTGATATGGTGTAGGTTGATTTACTATATACGTGGTTCGGTGTAGCTTGTTTTACTATCTACATGATACGGTGTAGGTTGATATAATATCTACGTGGTTCGGTCTGGCTTAGTTTACTATCTACATGATACGGTGTAGGTTGATATACTATCTACGTGGTTCGGTCTGGCTTAGTTTACTATCTACATGATACGGTGTAGGTTGATTTACTATCTACGTGGTTCGGTCTGGCTTATTTTAATATCTACATGATACGGTGTAGGTTGATATACTATCTACGTGGTTCGGTCTGGCTTAGTTTACTATCTACATGATACGGTGTAGGTTGATATACTATCTACGAAGTTCGGTCTGGCTTATTTTACTATCTACATGATACGGTGTAGGTTGATATACTATCTACGTGGTTCGGTCTGGCTTATTTTACTATCTACATGGTACGGTGTAGGTTGATATTCTATCTACGTGGTTTGTTTTGGCTTAGTTTACTATCTACATGATACGGTGTAGCTTCTTCACTAACTTTACTACATACGTGATACGATGTAGTTTATTTCACTATTTACATGATAAAGTGTAGCCTGTTCACTGTTTGACTATCTACATGTTACGATGAAACTTGTTAACTTATTTTACTATTAGTATATACGTAGTACGGAGTAGCTTGTTTTATCATCTACCTGGTACTGTGTAGTTTGTTCACTAGTTTTGCCCTCTACGTGATATGGTGCATCTTGTTCACTCGTTTTACTATCGAAGTAGTTTGGTGTAGCTTGTTGACATGTTTTATTATCGACGTGGTAAGGTGTAGATTCTACTATCTACCTAGTACGGTGTAGCTTGTTGACATGTTTATTATCGACGTGGTAAGGTGTAGATTCTACTATCTACGTAGTATGGTGTAGCTTGTTTTATCTACATGACACTGTGTAACTTTTTTTTGTTGGCCCTATCAAATATGAAATTAAATACATTAGTATAAAAAAATCCAAAGGAATATCATTTTATATATTTAATCTATAAGGAACTTTCACCCGCTTAATATAAACATTATCTTGTATGGAAACACCGAATTAAAGCAAGAACATAATGAACATTTAATTAGATGCGTTCATAAGTTTATTAAAGACAGTGGACGCTTTCGACCACATATACCGCCTAATCATTAATGTTAAATTACAGAGACATGATGTTTGGTTGACATGTACATGTATATGTCTTCTCTTCTATCTTTCCATTATTATCTTTTCAAATTACTGTTTATCCTCTGCTTGATCAATGTACTAAGCATTTCGCACTTTACTTATTCTTCCCATTGTTTACATGTATATTGTATACTATTCAGAGAATATGTTTGTTTTCGCTTAAGCATTGTATTTGTTTATAAAAGTATAACTTTCTAACATCATTTTAGCCATGCATTAATTTTTTGTAACATTGTATTTAGGGAAGGGTCGTAACTAACGTTGTAAGAACTTGTGACCCGACCCAATTGTATATTTATGGCAATAAAATATGTTTAAACTATATATTTAAGCATTTTCACTGGTGAGTTCAAAACTAACATGACTTCACTTGTTAAAATTACAATCTTCGAATCACCGGCCGGCGAAAATCTCCGTGATGAATTATGTACATGTTCTACAATGTGTCTCATTCGTCTCTCACTGCTAATTCCAAGCGAAAAGTTAACTGTTTCTTGTGGAGATGATTGTGCTCGAGTATTGGTCAACCCTCTAAGATCGCAGGAAAGACTGGTTTGATTAACTGGTCGTCTATAAAAAAATACTAGTATTAATATATTCAAATAGTAATACATTCATAATGCAATGATTCGTTTGATGCCGAAACGTAAGTCAAATGAAATTTAACATTGGTGTGAGTCTCTTAAAGAGCGCAATACGTTCTAAGAAGAATGTAGCGCAGTTGAAAGAGTGTTGACTACTTACTCAAAAGGTCGCGGGTTTAATCGTCTTATTGACCATACAGATTACCAGTCCTCGTCTATTCATTCATCACCAAAAGAGTCTATGAGCCTTACAGCATAACTAATTATGAGTCTATGAAACTTATATGTATTATTTAAATTTAACGGCTGTTTCGAAAAAAAAAAAAATTCCATCATAATTCTTTTAGATATTAAATATAACTTTGGTATAGTTTAATGCTTTGGAAAGGAATTAATCTGCGAAATGGTGAATTGAAAGTGTACTTAATCGGAAGTAGTAATAGCTGACTACGTGACTGCCAACTTTTGCCCAGATACAAATTATAGTAATATTATTTAATGGGGCTGGGTGGAAGGGTGCTCCTACGCACGTCCAATGACGATAACTCCGGATCGTGACTTTTCACTGCTAATCGTACTGGGATTTGTTTCAAGCTCATTTTTATTAATGTGTAACAGTTTGCTCCAAACTTTAGAAAGGCCAGACCTGTTATCTAATAATTGACAACCGTGATGTCCACATTTCATTAGCAGTCGTGGAGCTAGTCAGAAATGAGAATATTGTTTTGGAATCCAGTTCCGCGTAAGTGAAAAAAATGACGCTTTTGTACGTGTACCAAACAGACACGCTATTATAAATGCTATAGACAAACTAGTTGCTACTAAACAGTAGAAGTATATATAACGTATGTGCACAAAATACTAATATAATGGTAAGAACAAACTTATTTAATTACCACAAAACGTATACATCATGCGCTATACCGACGTTGACGTTTGCTTTAAAGCATTTTTTGACGTAAGGTAGGTTTAAATAATTTAAAATCATAAAAAATTGAGTTTGTCAATTTTTCTAAAAATCTCGCAATAATTGTACAATATATAGTATAAAATCATATCAAAATTATGCAAAATTCGCTTGGTCTGATGTTGGTTGTTTTGATTTGAAGCCGTTTTTTCGAAATATCGAGAAAAAAATAGATTCCGTTTTTCGCTAGTATTTTCAAAATGTGGCGTTCGTCGTAATTTTTTCACTTGTAAATCTATACATCTGTCAAATGTGTACATGGTGATATATGTTTCTATTCTTTATATTAGGAATAACCCAACTGAGGTCGAAAAATACGCGATTTTGCTGCTATACATTGGGACGTCAAAAAAGCTGAACATGGCCATGTTTACGAGATCACATATAAATATATATTCTATTGACCGCTGCAAAAAAAATACATATTCACATTGGAAATTACTTCTTGTTTCATTATATTCCAAATATACTACTGATTCCGAAAATAATTTAACCTTAATCAACGGTCGAAAAACTTATTGAAAACACGTAGAATTATGCAATATGTTGACGTCTTTTTTATGTAAGGTGGGGTTTAATAATTAAAAATTTAAAAAAAAATCTAGTTTGTCAATTGTTCTCAAAATGTCACAATCACTGTGAAGTATATTGTTTAAAATTACATGAAAATATTTCAAAAACGCTCGGTTTGTTTTTTGATAATTTTGATCTGAAACATTTTTTTCCGAAAAAAAATCGAGAAAAAAATAATTTCCGTTTTTCGCTAATATTTTCAGAATTTGGTGTTCGTCGTAATTATTGCATATGCAACTTTATATATCCGTTGAATGTATACGTGGTGATATGTGTTTCGATTTAGTACATTAAGTAAAACTCGACTGAGATCGAAAAATACGCGATTTTGCTGCTATAAATCGGGACGTCAAAAAGACCAGATATGGCCATGTTTACGACGTCATATATAATGAAGTGCTATGTTTACCGCAGAGAAAAAGCATAATCAAATTGGAAATAACTTCTAGTTTCATTACATACCAAATATTCCTCTGAATTCGAAAATAATTTAAAAGGTCTATTCCTCCTTAAGAAACCCTTTGCAGTCGCTCCTTTCGGGTTTTTAATTGTTAGATTTTTACTTAATGACCACTAACTATTATTGAGAATGGGTTAAGTAATAATAAAACTTGTAATTTATTGCCGAACAATTTAGTATCCGAATCAAATCTTTTTATTTCTCTTTGTCACGCTTTGTCATGTAATTCTCGTCCGTTAAATATATTAAATTGTTATACAATATTAATCAATTACATGCATGAACCCATATCTCGGACAGAAACTTAAGTTACTTAATATTAGAGCATCCAACTAATCTCACCAGGCCTTTTTTCAAAGGGTTCGAATGTATCTAATATATATATATATATAAATGGTACATTTCATTTAAAATGGTTAACATTCCGTCAAAAAATTGTTTAATGGTAATCCCAAATGTTCGATCTATTTTGAAAATTATCTAACTTATATTATCTCGATTGGGAATTTAGCTCTGATGTTATATAAATCGCTCTCGGGCACATTTCCTTGGCAGAACCAGGTCGAGACAGGGATCGAACATTTAACGTTGGCGGCCAACATTATATCCACGGTATATCATCTTTATTTCGAAAATAAAATTTTGCGGCTTTTTGTTAACTGATTGATTTGGTTTCATAATTTATGTTTCAAAAGGTGAAGTAAGCATCGTCCGTTAAAATAATGCTCAATAGTTATGGCAAATTCCCACCCGATTTCTAAAACCGTCTCTATTTGACTGTTCGAATATTTATCCATTACGAACAGAATACTTTTCGGCATTTTTGTTTACTGATTACTTCAGTTTCATTTGTTTCAAAAGTTGGGAGAATGTTCCAAATGTTGAATCGTCGTTGTCGCCGGTTGTCTCTTTACTTTTTGCCTAAAGTACAAGACCACTTCCAGAATCAGCTGAAGCAATTCGACATATGTCAACACCGATGCACCAACATAGAGTCCCATGGTGCCACCAATATCAGACATAAATCTTACAGCATTGTACAGCGGCTCCTCGGTAACTATTTCATGGTTTAAATCTTCATAATAAACATTTACACTGAGGAAATTATCTTCATATCCGCTTACAGAGGTGTTTCCGCTGGCAGTTAAACTGTCGCATATGTCATACATGGACGTAATATTTTTCTCGCAGGACTGCTTCAACAGAACTTTTTCCAGATAATTTGTATTTGGCCATTTTCTTCCTGAAACGGCTGCTGTAAAGGCTTTCTGGTGACATCTAGTCTTACAGTCACATTTGATACGTCCGTTGTCTATCTCATCGAGTGTATTTTGCATGCAAGAAGCTGTTGAAAGAACATCTTCACACACATCGCTATTCAAACTATCCCATATGTCAGGTGTTCGAAACGAAATACAGTTACACTTTGTACGTACATTCATCATTTCACAATAAGCGTAGCAGGCGGCCTCTGTATAAGTGGCACTGAGTTCTCCAAAAGAACGCTGCCCGTCTGTACAGTTGCTATAAAGTCCGCCTAATCGATTTATATTCACCAATTTGATTCCTATGTTCGTTTCAAATGCCGGATTTAATGTGATGCCTTCTCTATCAGGTAGAGGATACGTCCCCGGTTCGTGGATTACTAACCGCACACCGAATCCAACTGAAAAATGTTCAATGTATTCGCTTTTCTCTAAATTTAAAATCAGCTTCAGGCCATGAACCCGCCCACTTCGCTTGGACTTAATATCACGGTGGTCGAGGGTGAAACAGTTGCCGAACTCAGTCGTTCGTATTGTTTTGTACATATCTGGAAATAACGTCGGGTTGATCAGCCTATCTGGAAATCAGAGTACTAAAATTAATGATTGCCGAGCAATACTCAAAATATCAATATAGTGGCATTTTAGTTCAATTTAAAGTTATTTCTATTACTTTGATTGTGTAACACGTTCTTACAACTTAGCCATATCACGCTCAAAGTCTTAATGGACAGAACTAGTACTAAACATATGCGGAAAGAGTGTTTTGCTCAAGAACATCACAAACAGCCGTGGCGGAGGATCGAACCCGTGACCCTCCGATCGATCATGGGTTCGGTGCTCTACAACTGCACCACGTGCCCAGCAATATTGTGAGGAATCCATTAAACATAATTTTATGTGCTGAATAAAAAAATATAGGGTGGCAACAAGACTTGCAATTGGCTATTTGAAAATAAACAATGTAACGAGAAGAAACTCGGTCAAACTTCAAACCCGAACTCATATTAATTCTTATTAACTCTTTATATCAAACATAATGAAGTTTAACTGTCCGGCTGTTGACAATATTTCTGAAATTTCTAATTGTTGGCAAAACTATTACACAGAAATTATGCTTATGTCATAATCATACACGTGTAATGGGTTTCAACAACATGTTATGTAAACATAGATGATTAATACACAGTGTATGCAAAAACAAAACTGTCCTGATCATATATCTACACTACGTTTATAGGTACAAGGTAGATAACTATTGTTTTATGCCGTAGTAGTGCCCCTTTTATACTTAGAATTTGATTAAAGTGTTTAAAGAAGCTCATATCTCTGAATATAGAATCAGTTTTTAATTGAAAATTAATTTGTTTGTTCAGTATTAAAGTAAAATAGTGTCATAACCTTATCTTCTGTTGTGTTAAAAGTTATACTCGTTTAAATTTGTTTATTAAAAAATCGCGTTAGATTTGTATAGGATGCATTATATCGTTATCCGGTTTCAGTCCAATCGCTATACTTTTAAGAGAAGCTTCAAAAACGTCGAGTGTGATGTCCTCTTTTTTATAATTGTTTAATAACAGCGGCCATGTATTAGGCCGCACATCTATTCAAAAATATGTTTATCAAGTAATAATGGTAATCATATAAATGTTTAAAATGACATTGTTTCTACTTTCACAACATAATTAAGTATATCTATTATACTAAAAAGCTGATCGTTTTTAAATAATAACTACCACACAGCTACATACTATTATAACTACCATACAGCCACATAGTATTATAACTACCATACAGCCACATAGTATTATAACTACCGTACAGCCACATAGTATTATAACTACCGTACAGCCACATAGTATTATAACTACCATACAGCCACATAGTATTATAACTACCATACAGCCACATAGTATTATAACTACATCAAGGCCACATACTATTATAACTACCACACAGCTACATAGTATTATAACTACCGTACAGCCACATAGTATTATAACTACCATACAGCAACATAGTATTATAACTACCATACAGCCACATAGTATTATAACTACATCAAGGCCACATACTATTATAACTACCGTACAGCCACATAGTATTATAACTACTATACAGCCACAAAGTATTATAACTACATCAAGGCCACATACTATTATAACTACCACACAGCCACAAAGTATTATAACTACCACACAGTCACATAGTATTATAACTACCACACAGCCACATAATATTATAACTACCATACAGCCACATAGTATTATAACTACCGTACAGCCACATAGTATTATAACTACCATACAGCCACATAGTATTATAACTACGCCACAGCAACATACTATTATAACTACCATACAGTCACATAGTATTATAACTACCACACAGCCACATAATATTATAACTACCATACAACCACATAGTATTATAACTACCGTACAGCCACATAGTATTATAACTACCATACAGCCACATAGTATTATTACTACCACACAGCCACATAGTATTATAACTACCACACAGCCACATAGTATTATAACTACCATACAGCCACATAGTATTATAACTACCACAAAGCCACATAGTATTATAACTACCATACAGCCACATAGTATTATAACTACCATACAGCAACATACTATTATAACTACCATACAGCCACATAGTTTTACAACTACCACACAGCCACATAGTATTATAACTACCATACAGTCACATAGTATTATAACTACCACATAGTATTATAACTACCGTACAGCCACATAGTATTATAACTACCATACAGCCACATAGTATTATAACTACCATACAGCCACATAGTATTATAACTACCGTACAGCCACATAGTATTATAACTACCGTACAGCCACATAGTATTATAACTTCCGTACAGCCACATAGTATTATAACTACCGCACAGCCACATAGTATAATAACTACCGCACAGCCACATAGTATTATAACTACCGCACAGCCACATAGTATTATAACTACCGTACAGCCACATAGTATTATAACGACCGTACAGCCACATAGTATTATAACTACCGCACAGCCACATAGTATTATAACAATCGCACAGCCACATAGTATTATAACAACCGCACAGCCACAAAGTATTATAACTACCGTACAGCCACATACTATTATAACTACCGTACAGCCACATAGTATTATAACTACCGTACAGCCACATAGTATTATAACTACCGTACAGCCACATAGTATTATAACTACCGTACAGCCACATAGTATTATAACTACCGTACAGCCACATACTATTATAACTACCACACAGCCACATAGTATTATAACTACCACACAGCCACATAGTATTATAACTACCACACAGCCACATAGTATTATAACTACCACACAGCCACATAGTATTATAACAACCACACAGCCACATAGTATTATAACTACCACACAGCCACATAGTATTATAACTACCACACAGCCACATACTATTATAACTACCACACAGCCACATACTATTATAACAACCACACAGCCACATAGTATTATAACTACCGTACAGCCACATAGTATTATAACTACCGTACAGCCACATAGTATTAGAACTACCGTACAGCCACACAGTATTATAACTACCGTACAGACACATACTATTATAACTACCGTACAGCCACATAGTATTATATCTACCGAACAGCCACATAGTATTATAACTACCGTACAGCCACATAGTATTATAACTACCGTACAGCCACAAAGTATTATAACTACCGTACAGCCACATAGTATAATAACTACCGTACAGCCACATAGTATTATAACTACCGTACAGCCACATAGTATTATAACTACCATACAGCCACATAGTATTATAACTACCATATTATAACTACCATACAGCCACATAGTATTATAACTACCATACAGCCACATAGTATTATAACTACCGTACAGCCACATAGTATTATAACTACCGTACAGCCACATAGTATAACTACCACACAGCCACATAGTATTATAACTACCACACAGCAACATAGTATTATTATTACCACATAGACACATAGTATTATTACTACCACACAGCCACGTAGTATTATAATTACCACACAGCCACATAGTATTATAACTACCACACAGCCACAAAGTATTATTATTACCACATAGACACATAGTATTATAACTACCAAAAAGCCACATAGTATTAAAACTACCACACAGCAACATAGTATAATTATTACCACATAGACACATAGTATTATTACTACCACACAGCCACATAGTAGTATAACTACCACACAGCCACATAGTATTATAACTTCCACACAGCCACATAGTATTATTATTACCACATAGACACATAGTACTATTACTACCACACAGCCACATAGTATTATAACTACCACACAGCCACATAGTATTATAACTACCACACAGCCACATAGTAGTATTATTACCACATAGACACATAGTATTATTACTACCACACAGCCATATAGTAGTATAACTACCACACAGCCACATAGTATTATAACTACCACACAGCCACATAGTATTATTATTACCACATATACACATAGTATTATTACTACCACACAGCCATATAGTATTATAACTACCACACAGCCACATAGTATTATTATTACCACATAGACACATAGTATTATAACTACCAAAAAGCCACATAGTATTAAAACTACCACACAGCAACATAGTATTATTATTACCACATAGACACATAGTATTATTACTACCACACAGCCACAAAGTAGTATAACTACCGCACAGCCACATAGTATTATAACTACCACACAGCCACATAGTATTATTATTACCACATAGACACATAGTATTATAACTACCACATAGCCACATAGTATTATAACTACCACACAGCAACATAGTATTATAACTACCATACAGCCAAATACTATTATAACTACCACACAGCCACATAGAATTATAACTACACCACAGCCACATAGTATTATAACTACCACACAGCCACATAGTATTATAACTACCACACAGCCACATAGTATTATAACTACCATGCAGCCACATACTTTTATATCTACCACACAGCCACATAGTATTATAACTACCATACAGCCACATAGTATTATAACTACCACAAAGCCACATAGTATTATAACTATCATACAGCCACATACTATTATAACTACCACACAGCCACATAGTATTATAACTACCATACAGTCACATAGTATTATAACTACCATACAGCCACATAGTATTATAACTACCATACAGCCACATAGTATTATAACTACCATACAGCCACATAGTATTATAACTACTGCACAGCCACACAGTATTATAACTACCATACAGCCACATAGTATTATAACTACCACACAGCCACATAGTATTATAACTACCACACAGCTACATACTATTATAACTACCGTACAGCCACATAATATTATAACTACCTTACAGCCACATAGTATTATAACTACCATACAGCCACATAGTATTATAACTACCGTACAGCCACATAGTATTATAACTACCACACAGCCACATAGTATTATAACTACCGTACAGCCACATACTATTATAACTACCGTACAGCCACATAGTATTATATCTACCACACAGCCACATACTATTATAACTACCATACAGCCACATACTATTATAACTACCATACAGCCACATAGTATTATAACTACCACACAGCCACATATTATTATAACTACCACAAAGCCACATACTGTTATAACTACCACACAGCCACATACTATTATAACTACCACACAGTTTCATACTATTATAACTACCGTACAGCCACATAGTATTATAACTACCACACAGCCACATAGTATTATTACTACCACACAGCCACATAGTATTATAACTACCATACAGCCACATACTATTATAACTACCACACAGCCACATAGTATTATTACTACCACACAGCCACATACTATTATAACTACCATACAGCCACATAGTATTATAACTACCCCATAGCAACAAAATATTATAACTCAGCCACAACGTATTATAACTACCACACAGCCACATAGTATTATAACTACCACACAGCCACAAAATATTATAACTCAGCCACAACGTATTATAACTACCACACAGCCACAGAGTATTATATCTACCACACAGCCACATAGTATTATTACTACCACACAGCCACATAGTATTATTACTACCACACAGCCACATAGTATTATAACTACCACACAGCCACATAGTATTATAACTACACCACAGCCACATAGTATTTTAACTACCGTACAGCCACATAGTATTATAACTACCACACAGCCACATAGTATTATAACTACCACACAGCCACATAGTATTATAACTACCATACAGCCACATACTATTATAACTACCACACAGCCACATAGTATTATAACTACACCACAGCCACATAGTATTATTACTACCACACAGCCACATACTATTATAACTACCATACAGCCACATACTATTATATTTACCACACAGCCACATAGTATTATTACTACCACACAGCCACATAGTATTATTACTACCACACAGCCACATAGTATTATAACTACCATACAGCCACATAGAAGTATAACTACCACAAAGCCACATAGTATTATAACTACCACACAGCCACATAGTATTATAACTACCACACAGCCACATAGTATTATAACTACCACACAGCCACATAGTATTATAACTACCATACAGCCACATGCTATTATAACTTCCATACAGCCACATAGCAGTATAACTGTTAACGCTGGCCGTGCGACAAATCAAACGTTTAATTTTAAATTTGACGTTCCGTATCGAATTAATGAAATATTAAAAATAATAATTGAGACAGTGTTGGAACACCATATTATACATTGTAGCAGTCTCGCCACAACAAACCAATGAGTAAGATAGTCGGTGCAGCACGCTCCACAAAAACAAATCCGAAATTGTGGTTTTGACAATAACAGCATAATTATGAAAAACATATAATCTGGGTATTTACTCGAGAACGATGCAGTGTGAATGAAATCCTCTAGTCTTGTCCCCATTTTTTCTCGTTCGTCTGAAGGAATTTTTCGAAATACTACTTGTACATTTTCTCGCCATACTTCAAAGTCATCTTCTGGAATATCACTCAAATCGTCGTACAAATAACTTGTAGACTCGTTGCTGTTAAAGTTGTCAAAAACGCTCCAGCCATCAGTGTCGTCAGTGTCAGCATCCGTAGATTCTCCGTAGAGTATTTTACCAAGATCGCTATCCAAATCTTCAATAGAGCTGTCCTTAAAAGGATTCATGTTGCATACGGTAACGGCTGGCATTTGAAGAGGCGAATATTTTAACGTTACAGATGTCTTTACTGGGTACGAGTAGAATTCGGTAAACAATTCTGTCAACTGATAAGTAAAGAAGCCAAACATTCCTGAAACCACACAAAAAATGCATCAATTAGAATTGGGTTAAAATAGCATACATCACATTAGAAACGTTTTTTAGCTGTTTAATGATTTTAGGTTGTGAAACCAATTTCATGCTATGGCAACGGCTAACCATCTTCTTTTAGGTAGCCATTGGCAACACCATGTGATAAAAGAATATATTTGTCGCACGTAACGCGTCCAAGGAACAAATTTGAGTTTGGTCTACATTCAGTCATTTTGCGTTTAACGTCAAACAAACGTAACCCTCGACTCTAAATAACAACAATAGCATACACGTTCATTTGTTCCAACTGTTTCATCATCTAAATAGCTTTTTTTTAAATCGAAATATAATACCTATATCTTATTAATATATCTAATTTAAACAGGAACAAATAAACGTTACCCTGTGAAGATCGGCTATTTGTTGAAAAGTAGCACCGTACTTTCAATACAATATCGTACGTACTATAACATGAATATGATCTCAACATTGAACAACAATAAATAACATAAGTTATTGTTTGGTACCTTAGAAAACTGTATAATTAATAACTAATGTAACTACCGCTACAAAGAGCGTCCAAACTGATATCGCAAAAAAAAGCTTAAATCATTTCAGACTTATTATCTAAATTTAAAATGAATATTAATTTATTCTATTTTCTAAAAGAATCACTGCTGGAAATAGGAACTACCTGCATAAATGTGGAAATTCTATCTATATTCTAAGTCACGTAAGATTATCTTCCATATGTTTTAAGATACGCGTAGAAATAACCAAATCTAAAGTACAAAAGGGGAGATTATTCTGTCATTATTCACTTCCACACATCGCCCTCTAACCATGTTCCGGTTCACGTTCGATCCTTTCAAATGTTTGAAAGTAATCAAAAATAAAGTATGACTGAAAAGTTAGTAGGTAGTTCGCAGTTGGTAGTTGGGGATTCGAATAACCAACTACCGACCAGCTGCCAGTTGGGGATTCGGATTCGTTATTATAATTACTATTTCATTTTAGTAATATTTTACTCGTGTTAATATATTTAAAAATATAATCAATAATAAATGTATGTAAATTAATATAAAATCTGGACCCCCAACTGGTAGCTGGTTGGTAGTTGGCGATTCGCGGCGAATCCCCAACTGAACATTTTTGAATCGTCGTCTGGTGAGTATACTCGTTATTGAAGATGGATAAAGTCAAAACTCAAACAAGTGAACTAGTTTAAAGTATTGGAATTTAATTGGCCATGGCTTCCATAATATATGAATACAAAATGTGCAGTAATGAAAGTTATTAAGTAATGGTATGTTCATATCACAGACCAGTTTATAATTGTCACTGAAAAAATTGATCCTGTGAACCCTGGGTACAGATGTTCACAAAGATTTAAATAACTTTCCTTCGAAATATCCACAAACAATGATCATTAAATGGTGCTGTGACTGCGAAATACTGCCAGTCGTCTTTATAGGAAACATGTGTATATTACGTCCTCTGCAGAAGCCACGACGGTTGAAACAGGTCTGTCTTGCATGCCAGAAAAAACTACTTCCAGGAGAGATCCTGAAAAATATATAAAGAACAACCGAAAACTGTTTCAAAAGACATACCTATAGCAATTAAAAAGCAGGATGTGGGAGGGTGGGTAATTTTTGCAATACATAGAAACACAATAGGTTATTAATATTTTTTTCTGCGATTGGATGTGCAAACAGTTTCCCGAAACCCGGAACGCCTGAAAAAGGAAGTTGATAAAACGGAGTTCCTGTAATAATCACGTTACTGTATTAATGTTAAGCGGAGCGCGTGGTCCAGTGGTAGAGCACCGAACCCATGATCGGAGGGTCGTGGGTTCGATCCTCTGCTACGGCTATGTGTGGTGTCCTTGAGCAAGGCACTTTTTCCGCATATGCTTTGTACTGGTACTACCCAGGAAGACTTCGAGCGTGATTTGTCTAAGTTGTAAGAACTTGTTTCACAATCGAAGTAAAATAAATAAGTTTAAAACACTGTATTAATAACGCAAATACATGAATAAAGGTATTTAGAAGGGGTCGGTGTAAAACGCTGACGCTTAAGTTGACAATATAGGTAAAGAAGGAAACCGCTGACGATATGTACAAAGAAGGAAACGCTGACAACATGTACACAGATGGAAACGCTGACGACACGTTTTGAAACTGTTAATTAAAATTGGAGCTCTAGTATACACATTAATACCACGGATAATAATATTAATAATAATAGATCTTATAATAAAAAATATGATAATAATGATAATAGATCTAATTGCAGCTCTATTATTAGTGTTAATAAACGCGGATAATACTAGATCAGTGACGTTATTATGATGATGTTTTCTATTATGATATTATTGAAAAGAACATTAAATAAAACTTACGTGCGTATTTTCAGAAAATTCCATTGTCAAATTAATGTTTTATTTCCAAAATGAAATTATCCATACTGTATACGGAAATGGGAAATTGGTTTTACGAAAGGGACTGAAAAAGGGTCGATTAAATCAATATTTCTTTAGTATGATTAATGGTTTAAGTATTTTCTTGAAAAGAACATTTAAAAAACATACATGCGTCAATAAGAAAGTTTTAATTGTAAAATTATTGTGTTTATTACCAAAATGAAAACATACAGTTTTACTATATAAAAAAGTGCATGCGTTCTGCATGATCAATTCTTAAAAAATATAGCCAGAATATATTCATACTTATTATTTGGCTAAATTTCACATTAAAATAAATCAATAATGACATAAATAACTACACCTCTTATAATACTAGAGCAGTCCCACACTGGCGCTGACCAGCATATAAACTAAGAATGAAAACGCTGACAATATGTACAAAGAAGGAAACCGCTGACGATATGTAGAAAGAAGGGAAACGCTGACGCTATAGAGCTATAATGAAAATGCAGACGACACAAACTGTCTATATCGCTAACATGATCAATTCTTAAAAAATATAGCCAGAATATATCATACTTATTATTTTGCTAAATTTCACATTAAAATAAATCAATTATGACATAATTAACTACACCTCTTATAATACTAGAGCAGTCCCACACTGGCGCTGACCAGCATATAAACTAAGAATGAAAACGCTGACAATATGTACAAAGAAGGAAACCGCTGACGATATGTAGAAAGAAGGGAAACGCTGACGCTATAGAGCTATAATGAAAATGCAGACGACACAAACTGTCTATATCGCTAACATGATCAATTCCTTAAAAAATATAGCCAGAATATATCATACTTATTATTTTGCTAAATTTCACATTAAAATAAATCAATTATGACATAATTAACTTCACCAGCTATAACAATAGATTGCAGTCCCACACTGGCGCTGACCAGCATATAAACTAAGAATGAAAACGCTGACAATATGTACAAAGAAGGAAACCGCTTGACGATATGTAGAAAGAAGGGAAGCGCTTACGCTATAGAGCTATAATGAAAATGCAGACGACACAAACTGTCTATATCGCTAACATTATCAATCCTTAAAAAAATATAGCCAAAATATATTCATACTTATTATTTTGCTAAATTTCACATTAAAATAAATCAATTATGACATAAATAACTTCACCAGCTATAACAATATTGCAGTCCCACACTGGCGCTGACCAGCATATAGACTAAGAATGAAAACGCTGACAATATGTACAAAGAAAGAAACCGCTGACAATATGTACAAAGAAGGGAAACGCTGACGCTATAGAGCTATAATGAAAATGCAGACGACAAAAACTGTCTATATCGCTAACATGATCAATTCTTAAAAATATAGCCAGAATATATTCATGCCTATTATTTTGCTAAATTTCACATTAAAGAAAATCAATAATGACATAAATAACTACACCTCTTATAATACTAGAGCAGTCCCACACTGGCGCTGACCAGCATATAGACTAAGAATGAAAACGCTGACAATATGTACAAAGAAGGAAACCGCTGACGATATGTAGAAAGAAGGGAAACGCTGACGCTATAGAGCTATAATGAAAATGCAGACGACACAAACTGTCTATATCTCTTCTATGATCAATTCGTAAAAAATATAGCCGGAATATATTCATACTTATTATTTTGCTAAATTTCATAAAAGAATAAATCAATTATGACATTAATAACTACATAAAATAAAATAATGCATATTACATGCTTACTCTTAATTGCAGTGAAAATGCAGACGACAAATGTGACATGCAGGCTACTGTCACAAATATCGTTAATTAATATGCAATCAACAAGTGCAGAACTGCCTGCGGGGTGGGGGGCAATACCCGTGTCATGAAATTGTATTAACTATCAATTAAAGACGGAGCTGGGACAACGGGGGTTAATGCTTAAAGTCATGGCATATTAAAGAATTAATATGTAAATTAAATATTGTCATGTAAGTCAATCAATGCTTGGCGCATGTGTAATTTACATAATTCTTAAGAGAAATTGCATATATAAATTATATCTATGAATAATAACATGTACAGGTTAAAATAACAGATGAACTTGCAATCATATTATTTGACAAACGATTAAAGGACCGCAAAATTTTCATGGATTAATGTAATTAACATCAATTACATCTTTGATCCAACTATACAACCGCGTTTAATTTAAAATTGTTAGTTATTACATTTTCACTAATGATCAAACCGGTTTCTTCAAACATAAGAAAAGGATGTTAGTTTATTAGACGTAGAAATATAGAGATAAGACAGTGAAAGAGGCGCTCAATCATCCACGACCGGCGATTGTAGCAATTGTAGGGCAACCACATCCAACTAGATGGTTTCACCTCAAATTTATGAGGATTTGAAAACTAAGCTATCTGCTGTACTAGCAAACCGCCAAATATAAATGGATGCTATGTACACATTTCGAGGTATTTGCAAAACCTTTCAGTCGGTTACAACAATTTGCATAGCATAATAGGTATATCAAACGTATGAATTAATTCCAGTTCCGGTCAACTAGAATGACGCCCCTTTCATGATCTAACAACTTTAAAAGGTGTTAACTGTTATATTATTGTTAGGCTCCAAAGTGGCGCAGTGGCATACGCCTTCAGCTGTCACTCAATTGTCGATCAGAATGTCGTATGTTCAAACCGCAGCGAAGGTGAAAAAATACCAAAAAAAATAATATATAAATTGTATGACTTTTTTATATTGAAAATATTAACTGTATTAAACTAACATACATTATTTATAGCATATTACACAGACACATGATTTAATTTACTGATATACGTGTATGACTGTAAACATTAATAATAATGATAATATTGTGTGGGGTAGGGGGTGTGGTTTATTTTACGTTAAACTCCAAGGTTGATTTAAGTTCAATCTACACCGAGGTCCTGAATTGTGCTTAACGTCATTTTCAACAAATGGCAGATTATGTATTGCATATCCAGTTTTATTAGTTGACGAAGAACTCAAGATAAATCTGAGTAGAACCACTTTCCTTCCGCAAGTAAATCGTATACTTTCTCCCATGGAGTTTTTGGACCGCTTGAGGCTCGAACCTACGGCTTCAACGGCGAGAGACAGGCCGTCACTAGTCGACTGCACATTTGAACAATCGTAGAGATCCCTTGTTAAAAGTAGAATTAAAGTAGAAATCGAGGACTGTTCAGTTGATGTTAATATTACTCGATAGAGTAGTTGTTCGCGCTTGATTCTCTTTCCGGAGGTCGTTGTTCATCTCCAGCGAGAAAACATTATTATGTCGCTTTATATCTATTTAATGTCGCTTTATATCTATAGTAGTATCGGATTTAAATAAATCGAGTAAGGCATATTGATGATGATTTGACCTATGACATTGTGTGGAAAGGTCTAGAATTAAAATATCACCAAGCGCAAGAGCAGAACAGTACCGATTAGAAACTCGAGAACACGTCCAACTTAACGACTCTCAATATACGTCAAATAAAAAAATACAACGTCATATGTTTCAATACGTCACGTCATAAATTGTTCCAACGCCAAAGCAGGGTTGGATGATCGCGTGGAGGGTGTGTATGATGAAAATTCCGTACCCGGTAGTAATACGCGGAAATCTTTGTCCGGTATCCAAGAATCATCAAGCAGTACCCAATGCCATTCAAATTTGACAGAACTTATGAAAATGTGTCAAATGTTCTCATATGTACAAAGAAATTATGACAATTATATAGATCTATGCATTTTCAACAGAAATAGATCTAATGCCCAACCGATTTACACAGATCTAATTTCTTGGGCGCAACAATCTTCCTACCGTCATGTAAGTTAGGCCTTAACTACAAGTATAATGGGGAGCACAATAGTTTAGGTAGCTCCCAGAACTTCCAAATCCAGCAGTTAGTGTACAAACCCAAAGCGTGCGCATTATGTTCTTCGTGATTGTTATTTATGGTGACTGTTATTTTCATATAAGATTATTGGAGAATAGTGCAAAATTCAGAATACACTCCAGAAGTATCCCTGGTTCTTTTACCCCACATGTGCGGTGTACAACACCGATTTATGCGACATGTGGGAAATAGTTTCCAGTGCCATGACCGAGGATTCAAACTCGGGACCGTGGAATACTAACCCAGTGACACGACCACTTGTCTTGGGCGCCACCGTGAATAAAAATAGTCGTGCAATTCAAAACAATATATCGGTTATCAACCTAATATAGCAATCTATTATCATTTTGCTTAACATGCGACTGATTGATTTGTTTCAGTGTTATTTATTTCTCAGTCTCCATCTACATTTTTGGCTCTCAGTCTCCATCTGCATTGTTTGGCCTTTCATCTACATCTACATTGCTTGGCTCTCAGGCAATACAAATAATTTAGCACTAAAAACTACTGAAATAAGACCAGGATAATAAAAGCTAGTGTGTTAGAATAACCAGTTACCAAACTTTGAACTCAACAGTAAATATGGACTCAAACGTATTTGTTCAAACAAAAGTAAACTTTAAGGCAGTTACTTTATGAGACATATGAAAGATAGAAAGAGACAGTAAAAGGCGCTCAATCATCCACGGCCGGCAATTGAAGCTGGACCACCATTAATTTCACATAGACCGTAATATTAGCACAATAGACTGTCACACAGTTGTACTCCAAACACATTGTGAATTTCCAGAATTCTTATTCAATTCAAGCAGAACACAAAAAAAAACAGTTAAAATGATGGGCATTAATTGCTTCCAATTTTAGCAATTTTGCTCAGAGCGAAAGTAGATGTCCCTATTTCACATACAGAGGTCAAATCAGCCAAATTATGCAAAATTCTTACCGTCTAAGAAATAGTCCCATCTGTTTGTTATAGCTACCAGTCCACTCAATTTTGCACCATTCTCTGGGAAAATATATTCCCTTCACAAATTCACATTGCAATAGTACCTGTCAAGTGCATTTTCACACTCACACCATCTTGAACGACCACTGTCAATTTTTTATGGAACTACTTTCGGGTACTACTATTTTGATCCCCTGGTTCCTGGTCTAAGTCCGATTGTAGCAATTGTAAGATAACAACACTCCACTAGATTTAGTGAGTATTTCAAAGCTAGGCTATTTGTTGTACAAGCTAACCGCAAAAAAATATATTGATGCCGTCATTTTCTTTAGACAATAACTATATCTAAGTAAACACTACATTGCGTTATACATTGACAAACAATTCCACGTGCTCAGTGTACATCTACATAGTTTAGCTATCAGTCTTCAGCTACATTGTTTGACTCTCAGTCACCATATACATTGTTTGGCTCTCATTCTCCATCTACATTGTTTCACTCTCAGTCTCCATCTGCATTGTTTGGCTCTCCGTCTACAGCTACATTTTATGGCTCTCAGTCTCTATCTACAAATTTTGGCTCTCAGTCTCCATGTACATTGTTTGTCTCCCAGTCTCCGTTTATATTATTTGGCTTTCAGTCTCCATATACAATGTTTGTCTCTTGGTCTCCATCTACGATGTTTGACTCTCAGTCTCCATCTACATTGATTGGCTCTAAGTCTTCATATACGTTGCTAGGCTCTCAGTCTCCCTCTACATTGTTTGACTCTCAGTCTACATCTACACAGTTTGGCTCTCAGTCTCTATCTACATTGTTTGGCTCGCAATCTCCATGTACATAGTTTGGCTCTCAGTTTACATCTACATTGTTTGGCTCTCAATCTCCATTTAAATTGTTTGGCTCTCAGTCTACATCTACATAGATTGGATCACAGTGTTCCATGCACATTGTTTGTCTCTCAATCTGCGTCTATTTTGTTTGGCTCTCAGTCTCTATTTACATTGTTTGGCTATCCGTCTACATAGATATAGTTTGGCTATCAATCTCCATGTACAATATTTGGTCCCATTCTGCAGCTACATTGTTTGGCTCTCAGACTACATCAACAAAGTTTGGCTCTCAGTCTCCGTCTATATAATTTGGCTCTCAGTTTGCAGATACATTGTTCGGCTTTCTGTCTCCATCATCTACGTAATTTGACTCTCAGTCTCCATGTACATTTTTTGCTCTCAGTATCCAAATACGTTAGTTGGCTCCCAGTGTCCATCTGCATTATTTGGCTCTCCGTCTATATCTACATTATTTGGCTCTCAGTCTCCATGAACATTGTTTGTCTCTCAGTCTTCGTCTATAATAGTTGGCTCTCAGTCTCCATATATATTGTTTTGCTGTCATTCTCCATCTACGATGTTTGACTCCCAGTCTCCATCTACATTGTTTGGCTCTCAGTCTTCATATACGTTGTCTGGCTGTCAGTCTTCATCTACATTGTTAGGCTTTCAGGCTACATCTACATAGTTTGGCTCTCAGTCTCTACCTACATTGTTTGGCTCTCTGTTAGCATCGATATTATTTGGCTGTCAATCTCCATGTACATAGTTTGGCTCTCAGTCTACATCTACATTGTTTGGCTCTCAATCTACATCTACATTATTTGGCTCTCATTCTACATCTACATAGTTTGTATCTCAGTGTTCCATGTACATTGTTTGTCTCTCAGTCTCCGTCTATATTGTTTGGCTCTCAGTCTCTATCTACATTGTTTGGCTCCCAATCTCTGTCTGCATTGTTTGGCTTTCAATCTCCATGTACAATGTTTGGCTCCCAGTCTGCATCTACATTGTTTGACTCTCAGTAAATAAAGAAAGAAAATTTAGCAGAAAATACTGTAAAAATACCAGTGTTAGAATAACCTGTTACCAAAATATAGAATCAAACCGGTTTCTTCAAACACAAGAAAAGGAGGTTAGTTTATTAGACAGAAGAAATATAGGGATAAGACAGTGAAAGGGGCGCTCAATCATCCACGACCGGCGATTGTAGCAATTGTAGGGCAACCACATCCAACTAGATGGGTTCACCTCAAATTTATGAGGATTTGAAAACTAAGGCTATCTGCGGTACTAGCAAACCGCCAAATATAAATGGATGCTATGTACACATTTCGAGGTATTTTATACTCACCAGCAAAACCTTTCAGTCGGTTACAACAATTTGCATAGCATAATACGTATATCAAACGTATGAATTAATTCCAGTTCCGGTCAACTAGAATGACGCCCCTTTCATGATCTAACAACTTTAAAAGGTGTTAACTGTTATATTATTATTAGGCTCCAAAGTGGCGCAGTGGCATACGCCTTCAACTGTCACTCAATTGTCGATCAGAATGTCGTATGTTCAAACCACAGCGAAGGTGAAAAAATACAAAAAAAAAATAATATATAAATTTTATGACTTTTTTTTATTGAAAATATTAACTGTATTAAACTAACATACATTATTTATAGCATATTACACAGACACATGATTTAATTTACTGATATACGTGTATGCCTGTAAACATTAATAATAATGATAATATTGTGTGGGGTAGGGGGTGTGGTTTATTTTACGTTAAACTCCAAGGTTGATTTAAGTTCAGTCTACACCGAGGTCCTGAATTGTGCTTAACGTCATTTTCAACAAATGGCAGATTATGTATTGCATATCCAGTTTTATTAGTTGACGAAGAACTAAAGATAAATCTGAGTAGAACCACTTTCCTTCCGCAAGTAAATCGTATGCTTTCTCCCATGGAGTTTGTGGACCGCTTGAGGCTCGAACCTACGGCTTCAACGGCGAGAGACAGGCCGTCACTAGTCGACTGCACTTATTAAAATGTGTCAAATGTTCTCATATGTACAAAGAAATTATGACAATTATATAGATCTATGCATTTTCAACAGAAATAGATCTAATGCCCAACCGATTTACACAGATCTAATTTCGCAACAATCTTCCTACCGTCATGTAAGTTAGGCCTTAACTACAAGTTTAATGGGGAGCGCAATAGTTTAGGTAGCTCCCAGTACTTCCAATCCAGCAGTTAGTGTACAAACCCAAAGCGTGCGCATTATGTTCTTCGTGATTGTTATTTATGGTGACTGTTATTTTCATATAAGATTATTGGAGAATAGTGCAAAATTCAGAATACACTCCAGAAGTATCCCTGGTTCTTTTAGCCAACATGCGCGGTGTACAACACCGATTTATGCGACATGTGGGAAATAGTTTCCAGTGCCATGACCGAGGATTAAACTCGGGACCGTGGAATACTAACCCAGTGACACGACCACTTGACTTGGGCGCCACCGTGAATAAAAATAGTCGTGCAATTCAAAACAATATATCGGTTATCAACCTAATATAGCAATTTATTATCATTTTGCTAAACATGCGACTGATTGATTTGTTTCAGTGTTATTTATTTCTCAGTCTCCATCTACATTTTTGGCTCTCAGTCTCCATCTTCATTGTTTGGCCTTTCTTCTACATCTACTCTCAGGCAATAAAAATAATTTAGCACTAAAAACTACTGAAATAAGACCAGGATAATAAAAGCTAGTGTGTTAGAATAACCAGTTACCAAACTTTGAACTCAACAGTAAATATGGACTCAAACGTATTTGTTCAAACAAAAGAAAATTCAGTTACTTTATGAGACATATGAAAGATAGAAAGAGACAGTAAAAGGCGCTCAATCATCCACGGCCGGCGATTGAAGCTGGACCACCATTAATTTCACATAGACCGTAATATTAGCACAATAGACTGTCACACAGTTGTACTCCAAACTCATTGAGAATTTCCAGAATTCATATTCAATTCAAGCAGAACACAAAAAACAGTTAAAAAGATGGGCATTAATTGCTTCCAATTTAACAATTTTGCTCAAAGCGAAAGTAGATGACCCTATTTCACATACAGAGGTCAAATCAGCCAAATTATGCAAAATTCTTACCGTCTAAGAAATAGTCTCATCTGTGTGTTATAGCTACCAGTTCCACTCAATTTTGCACCATTCTCTGGGAAAATATATTCCCTTCACAAATTCACGTTGCAATAGTACCTGTCAAGTGCATTTTCACACTCACACCATCTTGAACGACCACTGTCAATTTTCTAAGGAACTATTTTCGGGTACTACCATTTTGACCACCTTGTTCCTGGTCTAAGTCCGATTGTAGCAATTGTAAGATAATAACACCTCACTAGATTTAG
This sequence comes from Panopea generosa, assembly GCA_029582155.1. Taxonomy (NCBI): domain Eukaryota; kingdom Metazoa; phylum Mollusca; class Bivalvia; order Adapedonta; family Hiatellidae; genus Panopea; species Panopea generosa. The sequence goes on along the minus strand of CM055898.1, from coordinate 63,915,833 downwards.
TGAGTATTTGAAAGCTAGGCTATTTGCTGTACAAGCTAACCGCAAAAACTATATTGATGCCGTCATTTTCTTTAGACAATAACTATATCTAAGTAAACACTACATTGCGTTATACATTGACAAACAATTCCACGTGCTCAGTGTACATCTACATAGTTTAGCTATCAGTCTTCAGCTACATTGTTTGACTCTCAGTCACCATATACATTGTTTGGCTCCCATTCTCCATCTACATTGTTTCACTCTCAGTCTCCATCTGCATTGTTTGGCTCTCCGTCTACAGCTACATTTTATGGCTCTCAGTTTCTATCTACAAATTATGGCTCTCAGTCTCCATGTACATTGTTTGTCTCCCAGTCTCCGTTTATATTATTTGCCTTTCAGTCTCCATATACATTGTTTGGCTCTTGGTCTCCATCTACGATGTTTGACTCTCAGTCTCCATCTACATTGTTTGGCTCTCAGTCTTCATATACTTTGTTAGGCTCTCAGTCTCCCTCTACATTGTTTGACTCTCAGTCTACATCTACATAGTTTGGCTCTCAGTCTCTATCTACATTGTTTGGCTCTCCGTCTACATCGATATTATTTGGCTCTCTATCTCCATGTACATAGTTTGGCTCTCAGTCTACATCTACATTGTTTGGCTCTCAATCTCCATTTAAATTGTTTGGCTTTCAGTCTACATATACATAGATTGGATCACAGTGTTCCATGCACATTGTTTGTCTCTCAATCTGCGTCTATATTGTTTTGCTCTCAGTCTCTGTCTACATTGTTTGGCTATCCGTCTACATAGATATAGTTTGGCTCTCAATCTCCTTGTACAATATTTGGTCCCATTCTGTAGCTACATTGTTTGTCTCTCAGTCTACATCAACAATGTTTGGCTCTCAGTCTCCGTCTATATTATTTGGCTCTCAGTTTGCAGATACATTGTTCGGCTTTCTGTCTCCATCATCTACGTAGTTTGACTCTCAGTCTCCATGTACATTTTTTGCTCTCAATATCCAAATACGTTATTTGGCTCCCAGTGTCCATCTGCATTATTTGGCTCTCCGTCTATATCTACATTATTTGGCTCTCAGTCACCATGTACATTGTTTGTCTCTCAGTCTTCGTCTATAATATTTGGCTCTCAGTCTCCATATATATTGTTTTGCTGTCATTCTCCATCTACGATGTTTGACTCCCAGTCTCCATCTACATTGTTTGGCTCTCAGTCTTCATATACTTTGTTTGGCTGTCAGTCTTCATCTACATTGTTAAGGCTTTCAGGCTACATCTACATAGTTTGGCTCTCAGTCTCTATCTACATTGTTTGGCTCTCCGTTAACATCGATATTATTTGGCTGTCAATCTCCATGTACATAGTTTGGCTCTCAGTCTACAGCTACATTGTTTCGCTCTCAATCTACATCTACATTGTTTCGCTCTCAATCTACATCTACATTATTTGGCTCTCAGTCTACATCTACATTGTTTCGCTCTCAATCTACATCTACATTATTTGGCTCTCAGTCTACATCTACATTGTTTGACTTTCAGGCTACATCTACATAGTTTGGCTCTCAGTCTCTATATACATTGTTTGGCTCTCTGTCTACATCGATATTATTTGGCTGTCAATCTCCATGTACATATATTTGCTCTTAGTCTACATCTACATTATGTGGCTCTCAGTCTACATCTATATAGTTTGTATCTCCGTGTTCCATGTACATTATTTGTCTTTCAGTCTCCGTTTATATTGATTGGCTCTCAGTCTCTATCTACATTGTTTGGCTCTCAGTAAATAAAGAAAGAAAATACTGTAAAAATACCAGTGTTAGAATAACCTGTTACCAAAATATGGGATCAAACCGGTTTCTTCAAACACAAGAAAAGGAGGTTAGTTTATTAGACAGAAGAAATATAGAGATAGGACAGTGAAAGGGGCGCTCAATCATCCACGACCGGCGATTGTAGCAATTGTAGGGCAACCACATCCAACTAGATGGGTTCACCTCAAATTATGAGGATTTGAAAACTAGGCTATCTGCTGTACTAGCAAACCGCCAAATATAAATGGATGCTATGTACACATTTCGAGGTATTTTATACTCACCAGCAAAACCTTTCAGTCGGTTACAACAATTTGCATAGCATAATACGTATATCAAACGTATGAATTAATTCCAGTTCCGGTCAACTAGGATGACGTCCCTTTCATGATCTAACAACTTTAAAAGGTGTTAACTGTTATATTATTATTAGGCTCCAAAGTGGCGCAGTGGCATACGCCTTCAACTGTCACTCAACTGTCGATCAGAATGTCGTATGTTCAAACCGCAGCGAAGGTGAAAAAATACAAAAAAAAAATATATATAAATTTTATGACTTTTTTTTATTGAAAATATTAACTGTATTAAACTAACATACATTATTTATAGCATATTACACAGACACATGATTTAATTTACTGATATACGTGTATGCCTGTAAACATTAATAATAATGATAATATTGTGTGGGTTAGGGGGTGTGGTTTATTTTACGTTAAACTCCAAGGTTGATTTAAGTTCAGTCTACACCGAGGTCCTGAATTGTGCTTAACGTCATTTTCAACAAATGGCAGATTATGTATTGCATATCCTGTTTCATAAGTTGACGAAGAACTCAAGATAAATCTGAGTAGAACCACTTTCCTTCCGCAAGTAAATCGTATACTTTCTCCCATGGAGTTTGTGGACCGCTTGAGGCTCGAACCTACGGCTTCAACGACGAGAGACAGGCCGTCACTAGTCGACTGCACATTTGAACAATCCGTCGCAGAGATCCCTTGTTAAAAGTAGAATTAAAGTAGAAATCAAGGGCTTTTCAGTTGATGTTAATATTACTCGAAAGAGCAGTTGTTCGCGCTTGATTCTCTTTCCGGAGGTCGTTGTTTATCTCCAGCGGGAAAACATTTTTATGTCGCTTTATATCTATTTATCTATTTAATGTCTAATTAACTAACGCCCTTCAAATGGAAGCAATATGTCACGCCAACATACATCAAGCACACAATGCATACAATATCCATCTTATCTCAAATAGACTAGTATTTTTGCATCGGACATTTTTTGCGTTATAAAACCTCAAATGGAGGATTAACCAACGCACTTCAAATGGAAGCAATATGTCGCGCCAACAAACATCAAGCACATAATGCATATAATATTCATCTTATTTCAAAATTTGTAATAGTATTGTTGCAACGGACATTTTTGCGTTATAAAACTTCAAATGGAGGAATGACTGACCCACTTCAAAGGGAAGCTGTATGTCGCGCCAACATACATCAAGCCAATATGCATACAATATTCATCTTATTTCAAATATATACATATATTTTTGCATCGGACATTTTGCGTTTTAAAACCTCAAATGGAGGAATGACTGACGCACTTCAAATGGAAGCGATGTCGCGCCAACATACTGCAACCACAAAATGCATACAAAAATCATCTTATCTCAAAATGTGTACAAGTATTTTTGCAACGGACATTTTTGCATTTTAAAACCTCGAATGGAGGATTGACTGATGCGCTTCAAATGGCAGCTTTATGTCGCGCCGACATACTTCAAGCACATAATGCATACAATATTCATCTTATCTCAAATATGCTAGTATTTTTGCACCTGACATTTTTGCATTATAAAACCTCAAATGGAGGATTGGCCAACGCTTCAAATCAAACTAATATGTCGCACCAAGTTACATCAAGCACACTATGCATACAATATTTATCTCATCTCAAATATGCTAGTATTTTTGGATTGGACATTTATGGCCAACGCACTTAAAATGGAAGCTATATGTCGCGCCAACATACATCAAGCACATTATGCATACAATATTTATTTTATTTCGAATGTCCTGTTGTTTAGTTGTTTTTTGTTTTGTTTTTTGTTTTTGCATCAGACATTTTTGCATTATAAAACCTCAAATGGAGGATTGGCCAATGTACTTCAAATGGAAGCACATTATGCTTACACTATTTATCTCAAATATACCTGTATTTTGACATCAGACATTTTGCAACATAAACCTAAAATGAAGATTGCCAACACAATTCCAATAGAAGCGATCTATTAGGTAATAACAATTTAATTTATTCTATCCAAATAGGATAAAATAATATATAAACCTGATGAGACACATTCTTTAACAAATTGTTTAGGTGAAATCATGACTGCACTGTCTCGCCATGACCGTTCTGAATAGGCAAAGGAGAAATTCTCTTAGAAGTTATAAAAACATGAAGCCCGTGTGTGGTTCCATTTAAAAATAACAGAACAAATGATCATCTTATGTATGCCCCATTCAACTGAAGGACTTCAGAGGCCACCTTATTATTAACCCATACCCTGGGCGTACTTTATATAAAGCTGTATGGTTATTTTCACCCCTCCAGAAAGACGAGGTAAAATCTGATACCAAACTAATAACACCCGAGAATGCCAGTTATTGACTGCAATGCTTTAAGCGTTACTTTTATTTTATCCAAAACGTAAATTAAGCATCGTCCCAATTCATTTTAGCTTTTCGGACGGAATTCTGACTTTCATTTCAAGTGAATCAATTTCTAGACCTAAAAATTTAAGACCAAAAGTTTTATCACTTGCGACAGGAATACCAGTCTCTAAACTTAAGTTATCAAATGAACACATAAACGTACTGCATTCACTGGATTTTTTCTTGCCACCAAACAAAAACTCATCCAAATAATGAAGAACACAAACAAGTTCTACCCTTTGTTTTAATGCCCACTCTAAAAGGGTTGAAAACTTTTCAAAAAGCGAGCAGTAAATAAAACATCACATAAAGGCACTCTCCCCCTAAACTAAAGCCCGGTAGCTCATAGCCCGGTGGATGGACTGGTAATAACTTAAGTGCAGATTTAATATTCATTTCTCCTAATAAAGCCCCGTCCAAGGGTACTGACCATGGTCACTGTCTCCTCAAATGGGGTGCAATGAAATTTACAACTCTTCACTAATAAAACCATTAACACTTGAACCAGGAGGATATGACAAATGTTTATTTAATGTGAAAAATTATTATTATTATTTTTTATTTTTTTATCCTTTTTAGTCACAATATCAATGGGAGATAATCTTATATTAGGAAATGGTTTCTCCTCAAAAGGGGCTGCCATTCTGACTAAAACTATTTCTTTAATCACTATTACTCAAAGGCAACTGTTTTATTACTTTAAACGGAAACTAGATTTTTGCTAAAAAATATATATTATATATGGATATATATATACAGTACATTATTAACATTCTTTTCTTTATTGAATTGATATCGCCAACTACCAACCAGCTGCCAGTTTGGGATTCGGATTTTTTTTTAAATCGCTGTTTTATTATTTTAACATATCAATTCAATAAAGAAAACAGGTTTAAGATAATAATAACACCAATGGTGGTTTGGTTCTTCAATAAAACGAATATACTCACCAGACGGTGATTCAAAATAGCCAATTTAGGATTCGGATTTTTTTCAAATCGATATTTGTTTTCGAAAACAAATCAATTCTATAGAAAAACAGTTCATAACAATAAATAAACACCGTTCCTGCGCTGTTCCTTCAATGCCATGAGTATATTCACCAGGAGGCGATTTAAAATTTCCAGTTGGGGATTCGCAGCGAATCGCCAACTACCATCCAGCTGCCAGTTTGGGATTCGGATTTTTTTTTTAAATTGCTATTTTATTTTTTTAGCAAACCAATTCAATAAAAAATAAGTTTATAATAATAAATAACACACTTTTACCGTGTTTGTTCTTCAATATAATGTTTTTACTCACCAGACGACGATTCAAAATGACCAGTTGGTGATTCGCCGTGAATCGCCAACTACCAACCAGCTGCCAGTTAGGGATTCAGATTTTATATTAATTTACATACATTTATTATTGATTTTATTTTTAAACATATCAACACGAGTAAAATATGTAAATGAAATAGTAATTATAATTACGAAACCGAATCCCCAACTGGCAGCTGGTCGGTAGTTGGTTATTCGAATCCCCAACTACTAACTGCGAACTACCTACTAACTTTACAGTTATATATAAAGAACAAACTTTCTCGCTGCCTTGGAACAATCTATAATAAACAGTAAGGGTCACACACATACGCACGCACGCACACTATCCGCCAGAAAAGCCGATTCTAATTGAATTTTGATACAGTTTTGTTATTTTAACTGATTTTCAGGGTTCACCAATTCATTGTTGCTCGATAATAAAATACCGCTTTTGTCAGCTTCAGAAGCCGCGGATGGGTTAGCATGTTTTATTTTCCAGTCAGGAACAGATTCAATAAAACCGAGTGTGCTTTTGTATTTTCTTGAACGCTTTTTGTGCTTTAAGTGGCTCCATTTATCATTTATTACTTAATAAATATGTTTCATTCAACCTACCATTATGCTGATTTTAAGGAAACCGGGGGTTGTTCCTAATATCTCAATTCTATTAGATCTATTCACTCTAATCCCTGTTTAGAAAACTTTCCATCGGTAAATGAAACACCTATGACCGTTTGTAAATCAATCTTATAAGAGATGCTGAGAGACAAAAGCAAACCAATATCGTGAGAAATGTCTGTAGATGTACTCCACATTAATAGTATGGTTACTAGCCACGAAAAACACTATGTATTGTCAATATGTATCACCCAGTAGACCCCAGTTTAGCACCTCAACTAGATTTTCCTCAACTCAAAGTTTTTGAATATTAAAACTCCATTAACATTGAAAATTTTGCATGTTATCCTGTACCAATGAGTTAAGATGTGTACCTACTTCAATCATATGTGGGCATTCAAATCTTAATTATATGTGAGCATTCAAAGCTTAATCATATGTGGGCATTCAAAGCTTAATTATATGTGGGCAACTAAAGCTTAATCATATGTCGGCATTCAAAGCATAATCATATGAAGACATTCAAAGCTTAATCATATGTGGGAATTCAAAGCTTAAATATATGTGGTCATTCAAAGCTTAATCATATGTGGGCATTCAAAGCTTAATCATATGTGGGCATTCAAAGTTAAATTATATGTTGTCATTCAAAGCTTAATCATATGTGGGCATTCAAAGCTTAATTATATGTGGGCACCCGAAGCTTAATCATATGTGGCCATTCAAAGCTTAATCTTATGTGGTCATTCAAAGCTTAATCATATGTGGTCATTCAAAGCTTAATTATATGTGGTCATTCAAAGCTTAATCATATATGTGGGCATTCAAAGCTTAATCATATGTGGTCATCCAAAGCTTTATCATATGTGGGCATTCAAAGATTAATCATATGTGGGCATTCAAAGCTTAATCATATGTGGTCATTCAAATCTTAATTATATGTGGTCATTCAAAGCTTAATCATATGTGGGCATTCAAAACTTAATCATATGTGGGTATTCAAAGCTTAATCATATGTGGGCATTCAAAGCTTAATCATATGTGGATATTCAAAGCTTAAGCATATGTGGGCATTCAAAGCTTAATCATATGTGGGCATTCAAAGCTTAATGAATTGAGGAAAAGCTCAGCTTGAGATGTTTAGTGAGAAGGCCACAGTTCCAGTATATTATGCTTTTTTAAAAAATCAAATCATCTCTAATTTTTTTTAAAAACAGACGAAAAGATAACACTTTTTTACAATATAAATATGGAGTCCGACGCTTTGTACCTGACTTCGAAAAAATTTGAAAAAATAGCAGCGTCATGTATTCATAAAAAATAAAGTGTATCCACTTTTCAAAATAGATTAATTATTTTGATTCTAAAACTCTGTATAAACTTCTCTGTTTAGTATTGATTTAGTACTTATGCGACTAATCGGGATGGGAAGCAGATTGGCAGGTATGACCAGTGCGTCATGGTCTGCACGTTCGCGGTAACCCGCCTGGTTTATTTGTTCAATATTTTAGTTCACCACGATATGGTGGCAATACTCAAACAGGAAAATCATTGAAAGGTGTTGATTTCATCATATCGAGCAACGTAATCAAGTTATCGAAATGTTGACGGCTAGATCAACAGTTGCACGTGCGTTTATTTACCCGCTTCAGTTGAACATTATAAATGATTCAGTATAAATATAACGTTTATGATTGATTCGTCTAGTAATAAGACAATAAAATATACATTCTACTTGTTTAAAATGATATAATTATATATGGTAAGATGGGTTCTTCATTTTTTTATAATCTATCATATTCACTACGCCAATCTATTATCTATTTTATAACCGACCGATAAATTAACTGCGTTGGTCAATATGCTTTTTTTTTAAAGATTTCCTGCTTCGTTGTTCTGAGTTAAAAAAATGTCCACTTAAAGTCATAGTCATAAACAAGATGGCTTTCAAGAACAACTTGGCTGCTTAACGACTCCATTTGCTTTTAAAGAGTGTATTCCTTATTGTAAAAAAGCAATAGTAACATATTTGCTTGTTTTATAGACGCCCGCCAAGCATTTGATTGCGTGTAGCATAATTATAGTCTTTGTTAGTATGTATCATAATATACAAAGTTTCATCCAAAATCAATCATCTGTCTCATACTGGATTCAAGTAAATCAAGCTACATGACAATGTGGTTATAGCTCATGCATTACATACTATACTCGTTTTCATAAATGGTCTAATTAAAAAAAAAAAACAACAATGTTTGGGCTCTGTATATTATGTAACGTACTTGTTGGTTATCCATTAATAGCAGATCATATGGTTCATTTTTTAACAAATTGGTTTGGACCGAACCTCGATATGTGTAATAGAAACGCCATGAAATGGGGATTTGAGTATAATCCGTTGAAATAAGCTATAAGAGTGATTAACGAAAGCAAACATGTTTACAAAAACAGTGCTGTACGATGGAAGCTCGGACACGACCAAGGTATCAATTAAAACGATTATTATATACATTAAGGAGTCCGTGGCGATAAACATAAATGTATGAGTGCATCTGCCCATATGGATACTGATCTATACACTCTTTAACAAATCTGTCAATTAATAAAAAAATTGCCCTGACTAAGGCCCTTTGTGAATGTGAATTATGTAACTCGTTTAAGCCAGCTTATTTCCTTCCGGTGGATTGTTCGCATCGGTTTCTGTATAAAATTTATTCAAAAGTTGCCATTGTATGCCAATACTGATATCGTACTTGATGGCCTTGAACTTTCTTCAATTGAAACAGAGAATGACAACAAAAATACATTTTCTGTACAATAAATATTTCGCAAAACGTTTGTTCACAAACAGCCTTATGAGCTTCTATAATCGTGATCGCCAAACATTGGGTTTCATTTCTGATTTACACAAACTTCTTACAAAATATGACTTACAGTTTGTTGTTGATAACGATGTTGCAACTGCACACTTACCATTAAATATACTTGGGAAATATTATGAAATGTAAAGTTTATGGCCGTGTTTCCAATAAAGGCTGTTAAACTAGTTATATTATCACAAATGATGAATCAGATCATATCTAGAAACTGACTAGAGAGCGATCAGATATAGCAAAAAAGTTCCTTACAGTGGTTAAAGTGTTAAATTATTTCCATTCATTTGTATCCAACCGTGTACAACATGTAACATGACGGTAAACAACACTACTGTAGATTATGCTAACTCCTCTGTTATAAGAACTGATTTGTTGGACAAATTTATAAATCAAGATGAACTCAAGTATTCTCTTCTTTTATTTCAAAATATCAAACGCACCGGTGTATCTTGCTATTATGTGGCTTTATTGCTATAATGAACAGCTCCATTAAATATGTCTATGTTTCAAATAAAAAATCGCACTTTTGATATGTTACTGGTACTAGCGCTTAATAGATGTATACTTTTTGTATTTCTTATACACTACTACGTTTATAAGTGGTGTAATATACAGCAATAATGTGCACCTCTGCTTTCTGCAAGGCTACAATAGTCTGGTATACTTGTATAAGGAACACTCATGCATGGTTGTTAATCTGCATTTAGACATTGAAACATAAATATTGAAGAGTAATACATATTATAATTGCACGTGCTATGAAAGATTTGTTACATATAAAATTTCTAACTGGTTCAACCAGTTTTTTTATAGAAACAAATAGCCGGCGAAATTCGAACCAGCAGCAAATATTGCAAACTAATAGTCCAAGTGATACAGATGTAAGTGATTTACCAAGTGATACAGATGTAAGTGATTTACCAAGTGATACATATGTAAGTGATTTACCAAGTGATACAGATGTAAGTGAATTACCAAGTGATATAGAAGTAAGTGATTTACCAAGTGATACAGGTGTAAGTGATTTACCAAGTGGTACAGATGTAAGTGATTTACCAAGTGGTACAGGTGTAAGTGATTTACCAAGTGATACAGGTGTAAGTGATTTACCAAGTGATACAGATGTAAGTGATTTACCAAGTGATACAGAAGTTATTTACCAAGTGATACAGATGTAAGTGATTTACCAAGTGATACAGATGTAAGTGATTTACCAAGTGATACAGATGTAAGTGATTTACGAAGTGATACAGAAGTAAGTGATTTACCAAGTGATACAGATGTAAGTGATTTACTAAGTGATACAGGTGTAAGTGATTTACCAAGTGATACAGGTGTAAGTGATTTACCAAGTGATACAGATGTAAGTGATTTACCAAGTGATACAGGTGTAAGTGATTTACCAAGTGGTATAAGTGTGAGTGATTTACCAAGTGATACAGGTGTAAGTGATTTACAAAGTGATACAGGTGTAAGTGATTTACCAAGTGATACAGAAGTTATTTACCAAGTGATACAGATGTAAGTGATTAACCAAGTGATACAGATGTAAGTGATTTACCAAGTGATACAGGTGTAAGTGATTTACCAAGTGATACAGATGTAAGTGATTTACCAAGTGATACAGATGTAACTGATTTACCAAGTGATACAGGTGTAAGTGATTTACCAAGTGATACAGGTGTAAGTGATTTACCAAGTGATACAGATGTAAGTGATTTACCAAATGATACAGGTGTAAGTGATTTACCAAGTGATACAGGTGTAAGTGATTTACCAAGTGATACAGAAGTTATTTACCAAGTGATACAGATGTAAGTGATTAACCAAGTGATACAGAAGTAAGTGATTTACCAAGTGATACAGAAGTAAGTGATTTACCAAGTGATACAGATGTAAATGATTTACCAAGTGATACAGATGTAAGTGATTTACCATGTGATACAGATGTAAGTAATTTACTAAGTGATACAGGTGTAAGTGATTTACCAAGTGTGCTCCTGCGACATATTGGTTTTACTCGAGCATGTATTGATACTATTTGGGTAAGTTTAACCTCACATCCCTAATAATGTAGATGAACACGCTAAGATCGATTTATCCTAACCCATTTATAGAATAAGACAATAGGAGGGGCGGGGCTGTAGTGTTATGGATAGAGCGTTGGCCGCTCACGCCAGAGGTTGTGGGTTCGATCTCCAGCTCGACCCAATACCTCTCATAAAACAACATTCAGTACTGGTTCTACCCAGGAAGCAGACTCGAGAGCGGTCCTGAGCTTTCATCGCAATCGAGCTAAAATAAATTAATATAAACAAATAAGAAGATACATGTTATGTTTTTGCTAAGTGTTTTCATTTATTGTGGTTTTACACTATGACCATTTTCATTTATTGTGGTTTTACACTATGACCATTTTCATTTATTGTGGTTTTACACTATGACCATTTTCATTTATTGTGGTTTTACACTATGACCATTTTCATTTAATGATGTATATGATTTTACATTTGAAGAGATGTGGACGATTTGATTCGAAGTTGACAGCGTAAAACTTATCCCGGTATATATAACCATTAAGCGATTAAGACGATAAACCGATTGAAGTTTGGAAATGGATGTGTACGATACTGTTATTTTTTAAAGTCACTGGAATACGTTTCTTCGACATAATTGCATTATTTAGACTAAATGTCGCCAGACACTCTTTACCTGGTTAAAAGTAAAACAAAAGTGATACTGATGTTTTACCTAAATCGGGTTTTTTCCCCCCATTTTTGTTATGTGCACGATACTTAGGCCATAATAAATTAATTGCTAGATTATCATCCAAATTTTTCGTAAAAAGGGGGAGGGGGTGGGGATGTTTTTTTATTTTTTGATGATTTTATTTTTTTTTAATGAAAATAAAAAGGGTCAGGGCGACATGAAAATTAGGAGGTGGGCGGGGATGATAATCTAGCAATTAATTCATTATGGCCTAAGTGTTACGTGGTTCCTGCTTTCCGGCAATTCAAAGTTTGAATAAGTCACCATTCTCTTTTTACATGATATTAACGTTTTTAATAAGTTACTTTATTCTTAACCTATCACCTAAAGTTGTAAATTAAGCATTTCACACTTTACACATCAGATCAAAATGTACAATTAGCCATCGTAACAATTACATAAGATGTTAAGATGTTTTATACTTTGGTCCATTCAGCCTATTCTATAGGTTCGGTTTGGTAGATAGACAAATTGTACATGGGACTTATCATTCACAAGCCAAACCATTCCCAAAAAACCGAACGATGATTGTCAATTTCAATTTAAAACAATATTCCTACCGAACGATGATCTGGAAATCGCTTGTCAACTTATATCAAAGTTTTTGGTTTTTAACAAACAACGCCTGATTCGGGCATTTTTATTTCGAAATTGTAAAGAATGTGTCAACTAATTTATGTGACAACAAATGACACGGCTTACTTTATTTATTGTCTGATGGCTAAAATAATCATTTAAATAGCCTACCTAAAAGCAGTAAGGTCCAAAACACCTTTACCGCGATTTGTCTTGAAGACACAATTTTTGGTATTCCGTGCAGTGAGCTGGTCTCCCCCATATATGTTAGCAGCCCCCGAAATGTTTCTTCTTCAGACGGTTTCAAGGGTCCTTCAGTCATCTTCAATGATTCTTCAGTTGCATTCAATAGTTTTCCAGTTGTCTTCAATGGCTATTCGGTTATCGTCAATAGTTATCATTTACGTTTCATTTGTATATGTAACAGCACAATGCCAGGCAAAGATAAATTGTGGGCTGTTTTTGTTGCTGTTTTTGGTCTTCATTATTTTTGCTTCGTGCACTTGTTTTCCATATTTTTCATACTTTAACACATTTCTAATACATGCAATACTTAAAAAAATGAACGTTTCGCTCTAAGTTTTAATTTAATCCTTAAAAAATGTTAACATTAATTTGAATCAGATGTACCGCTAATTAATCAGTTAACCCTCGTCATACATATCGTTTCTTTTTCTGAAAAAAAAAACACGTTTTCCAATCAAACGATCGGCACAAAGAAAAAGCAACATGTGTTCATATTAAATTATATAAAAAGTTAAATCGAAAAAAGTAACCTTGAAGGTTAACAGTATTCCCTTTAAATAGAACAAACTGCAAGCAATGCTATGTGCTGCTAGAATGATATTGAATAACTCAAATCAGGTTTGTTAGAGAATGAACAAGTATCATCCTGTGTTTGCGACACTAGATTAGTATCCCATTCATGCATACACCGGATGTTTAACGTTCGTCAGCGTATTACTTTATTGTGAGGCACTTTGGCTCAGGTTTTGTTCTTACTTGGTTTAAACATATTTTTATTCATAAATTATGTACAGCATATTCCACAAAATACATAGTAAAAGGATTGAAACAAAAGAAATAATTCTTATATAGTTTCTCTCCTAAGTAACATTTACAAACATTTGTGTAAGGTGGTGAATATTCATTAGATTAGTTTTGACATATCAACAAAATACAATTCTATAAAAGAAATACAATGTTTACATCGATAGTTGTATGTCTTGGTATGTTTTAAAAGAAAACAAAATTTTATAATTAATCATAATTTAGAATTAAAAAAAAGAAAAAAAGAAAAAAGGCGGACGAGTTCAAGACAAAGGCGAGCGAGCCAAGGGAAGCAGACAAACAACATATAAATTATTATTATTATTATTATTATTATTATCATAATTATTATTATTATTATTATTATTATTATTATTATTATTATTATTATTATCATTATTATTATAATTATTATTATTATTATTATTATTATTATTATTATTTTTATTATTATAGGTCATTATTAATAAGTCTAAAGCTTTACAGCGTTGTTAGATAAGTTTTTAGTTTTCGTTGTTAAAACGCTTACTCGAGAGTATATATTTGTGGACAGCATTAAAAATTTCGACGTTTGTATTGTGGGGGAGATGAGGTTCACCAAAGAGAAGTGTGTTGAGGGTAACAGTGCATATATGAGAGATTGATGCGAGAAGTGTAGCGCGTTCGATAAGATAAATAGGACAGACGAGGAGGTAATGATTCGTACTTTCAATTGCTCCACATGTACATAGTGGAGAATTTTCAATATTTTTTTTGAATAATTGTTGTTTCAGCGTGCTACAATTCGTACGAATAAGAGTATGCAAGACCTGACATTTTCTTGTGCCTGTGTAAAAGTGTTTTAATGTTTTGGTAAGATTTTTATTTAGCTGATCTCTTCACATGGCCTTTATATCACCGTCAACGAACTCTACTCCATGACATCCTTCGTCCTATTACTCGTTTATACCTAAATACACTACTGTTTGGCTTCGACAATCTTTCTGATTTTCGTCAAATATTTCACCATGACTGTCCAAACATACATCTCGAAGACCAAACGTTTCATTCATTGAGTTGAACTATCATTTATTTGCCATAAGAGTGACCCACAACACATCAATTGGCATCCTGTGATCACATCACAACAACTCTCCTTTATTTCTTCTATCTATCTATATACTTTACCTACCCCTTTTCATTTTGTTCTGCTCACATATTGTTTGTTATATAACTTAAGTTATATACGGCAAGTATTGATCAATGCTAGTATACACAACTGCCAGTAGTTGAAGCGTCGCATACGCCGAAGCCTATATACATACCAAATCAGCTACATCTGTATTCCCAACGTTTAAGTTACTTGTACATATCTATTGCTTTCATCTCAAGCGCTGCTAACAATCTATTTGTCTAGTAATTAATGTGTTTTCTGTGCATTTGTAACATCATTGCAAGATATTCAGAAGAAAATAAACTTTATATTCTTTTTTTAATCTCATTTTGATATATTTTCAACCCATTGGAGATATCAAGTTCGTTTTCAAGTTCGATCCGATTGTCTTTAAATACACTCAGTACTGGCTCTATACTGGAAGCTGACCAAAGAGCAGCTATATAACATGTAGCTCAGGGCTTTCTTCACAATCGAGTTAAAATAAACTAGTATAAACTGAATTATGATCTTCAATACAATCTAACGTATTCTTATTTTTTTAAATACATTTGTATCTATTACAATATGCAACGATGTTGACACTGTTCCGGAATTATTTAATCAGACAAATTGACTGTTATTTAAATGCCGATGATTGTATCAGTGAAATAGCGGCCGACAAGCAATTAAACATGTTTGTAAGCTGGGAAGGAGTTAACCTATTTGGTCACAGAAAGCAGTTTACTGTACCATGTTAACAAAACACAGCTCGTTTTTGTAATAAACACAATACAGACAGCTCCATACAATTCTGGCCATAGTATATGAATACAAAATATACAAAGAAATGTAAGAAGATCATTATCAATTAATGTTTGGCTATTCTCTTTGCCATATTTGTGGAAAGTCTTTTCTCCACATATTGCTATAGTACCATAATTAATTAACTATGATCATTTGTGGGAGTAAATACACTTAAATATAATGGTAGAAAAAATAAATTAAATACCAAATACAAACATTTGTAAACGATTCGCAGTAATATAAATATAACAATTCAGCATTAAGCATGGGATTATTTCACGTTTCATTGTTAAACATGTTTGGTAGATGTAATTATGGTTTCAGATATCAGTACCAATAGTCATAATGTCTACTTACACGCAAAATGAGAACAATAAGGACGCCATACTCCTGAGGAAACTGATGGACCTGGTCATGAACGAAGGGTTGCAGGCGGCCAGAAGCAGAGAAAAGTGAGTATAAGAATAGTAATAGTCTGAAAAAGAAAGACGATTGGCCAGACGTTTGATATGAATTTTTAAGCTGCAATATCTAAAATAGATAAAACATTTCTGAAACATAGGATGCTGCATCCACCACAATAGTAGCGATTATCAACATTGTGAAAAATACTTAAATTAAATGTTATTCATAAATTCCTGAAATGAGCTATTTTATCTGATAAAAGAATCAATAAAAAGCAGAGAACGTGACCATAAGATGAAGCATAAAACTTGGTTTTATTGAATATGTTCATGAGAGCTAACTACATAGGCAACCCCCGCATACACACATTAACACACATACACACACACACACACACACACACACACACACACCAACTTTCAGCAAGAAAAAACAACAACTAAATTTCACCAATTCTACCCTCAATGAATTTAGTCAGTCACAGAAACATAATTTTAATTTTTTATTGACACAAACATAATAAACATATTTTATTGTGATCATTTGCAAGTTTGACATTTTCATCCAACCAGAAATAAGCTTACTATAAAAATATATGCCCTGAACATCCTTATACTTTTTCAGCCAATCATAGATCTCCTCTCAATGGTGGTCGCTGACCATATAGGGTAATCTTTTTAAGCACAGTGCATACATACGGAATAAGTGATACCCCAGCAACCCCCTCCCTCCCCCGAATTGTTAACAAGTATAAACTATTCTGAAAACAGCATAAAACATTCTTTTAAGTAATGTGACATATACGGAATCGAGCGTAGGCTTACGCATATGCTATTCCAAGACAATGTTACTTGCTTACTAGTAAATAATTGTCTATGGAAACAATATATCAACGAGTCTATAAAACTGAACACAAAAAATTTCAATATCACTTTAATGGCAAATATGACGAATACAATAATATAACAGCACATTCTTACACACACAGTGTTTAAGAAAGGAAAAAGCACAAATAACTTATAACACAAAACTTTGTAGTTAATATAATTTTGATAACATTTCAACACAATACATTTTCATTACATTATTGTATATTATAGACACAGTTGTTTTTCAGATATACTTACGAGGTGGCGTCCTGTGTTTACAATCATGGAACTTGAAATTTACAACAAAATGTTGAATCTCATAGGATTTGACGGCGGAGAGGCCATATTTGTTCCCGGTTTGTTATTATATATATTAATAGTGTGTGTGTGTGTGTGTGTGTGTGGGGGGGGGGGGGGGGGTACTGGGGGAAGTGTGTGTGTGTGTGTGTGTGTGTGTGTGTGTGTGTGTGTTAAACAAGTAACAGTTATTATGTGCCTGTCTCTGCACATTTCAAAGTAGTATTTTTTTTCTTTTCGCTGTTTATTAATTAACTCTAATAGTTTTGAGCATGTATCTCACTGGTAGAGCATCGGACCAAAGATCGGATGGTCGAGGTTGAAGCACCCACCACTGCTATGATGTAAACATAATGTAATACGTGAGCAAGATACGTTTTTCGCTTAATATTAGTACTGGTTCTTCGCAGGAATGCATAGAACATGCAAGTTGTTAGCAATTGGTGCAAGATGAATAAGTTAAAATTTATTTCAATTTGAACCCTGAGCGTTTATTTGTTTTTATTAACGGTTTAAGTGCTAACAGTCTTAATTGTATTTGTTTCTCTTTACATCCTGATAAAGTTTGGTTTGGGAGGGGGTCATCATATGCCATATGTATTTATTTCCATATTTATTTGGCAGTAGCTTTTAAACGAAACATACCAGGTTTGGTTATGCATATACTATTATTTAAGCATATGTTGTATTTTCAGAAAACAAAACAAAAGCAAGAAATATTTTATTTCCATTTCATATACAGCGAGCCCTTGTTAATGAACAATACAATGTCATGGTATGCATATCAATGGTCCAAATAATATGGATAATCCTGCACAAAACTCATAAATATGAAAATATTAATATATGTTGTATGTGTATCATGTTTATTTCTTATATTTAGAAAATATAAAACAAGGTATATTTCTCTCTTTATATATTCCCTTTCATCTCTGTTCAATAAAGCATTAAGTCTGAAATACTTTATAATATGAACAACGCTCCGGCATTATTTAAATATAGGATTATCATTAACATATGAATCAACTCTCTTTTCTACTATATAATTTCCTTTTATTCAATTCATGGTTATACTTCAGTGCGTGTTGACTTTTTGAAATGTGATTAAAGGGACACTACTGTTTTACGTATGTTGTTTAATATAAAGTAATAGTTGTCTTACTTCATTTGTTAATCTTAATACTGGAATAATCTTCAAACAGGGGTTTGCACCGTGTATGGTGAGTGCTACAGCGGGGACAACGGTGTTTGGTGTATTTGATCCAATAGACGAAATAGCGGAAGTGAGCAAAAAGTACGACCTCTGGTTACACGTGGATGGGGCGTACGGAGGCAGCGTACTTTTATCACGTGAACACAAGAATCTCGTTGAAGGAATAGAAAAGTAAGGGAAATTAACATTTTATTCTTGTCTTAAAAATGTATGAAGCGGAGAAATTGTCATTAAATCACACTTTTAATTGTATGTTTTCCATATTGATATATAAATATTAACATTCACAGTGTTTCATGTTACAGTATAGGGGCTCAGTGGTGTTAACATTAAAGGAGGTCAAAGGGAAATAATTTAAGTATTACTTTTAAGTTTACAACTAGAGACGAGTTTGATTAGTTTCAGCCATTATAGGACATCATATGATGGTGAAATAGAACATTTTTCTCTTTCTAGGGTGTCTCTTTATTGGTGTTTGCAGACTAATGTTTTATTGGTATATTATTATTTCAGAGCCGATTCTATGACGTGGAATCCACATAAGATGATGGGGGCATCACAGCAATGTTCAGTATTCCTTACAAAACACAAGGTAATTTGTTATTTGTATAAGTAGTACGGTTGGTTTACCTGTCAAATATAAAATAAACCCCATTTTCCGATTATTTTATGAAAGCAACATATGTTTCTAATTCGTTTTTATCAATTAATTCGGATATTTTAATGTTAAATTTGATTGAAATGCACAGCTTCGAAAAGAAGTTCTCTTAGATAGTGTGGAGTTGTGACTTTGAAGTCGTAATCACACTAAACATTCGTGGTTACTAAAGTAAAATTGTTTTGTTTAAAATATGTTCGCGGCTTCATCTACTACCTTTATCACACGTAACATACGTAGTTACTGAAGTAATACGTGGACGCCCAGATACATGCTTGCATTATCGCACGTAACATTTGTAATTACTAATGTGTTTGGTTTAAAATATGCACGTGCCTATATCTACTGCCATAATCACATGTAACATTCCTAGTCACTAAATTGTTTTAACTTATCAATCTCGAACATTTACCCAATGTTTTTGTTTCTTGATTTGTTAACATATATTTTTCTTAAATTACTCGATATTTCATTGTGTAATCTTTAATTTCAGGGCATAATTAAAGCATGTAACTCGGCATGTGCCAAGTATCTGTTCCAGCAAGATAAGCACTACGACACGTCATATGACGTAGGTGATATGTCACTGCAGTGCGGTAGACGAAATGATGTTTTGAAACTGTGGATGTTGTGGAAAGGAAAGGGCGATCTAGGAATAGAAAAGTCGATCGATCATCTATTCATGCTAACCAGGTACCTATAGGGATCTTTGTGTTAGGAAATCATGTCAACTACATACAATCAAAATGTATCTACATAGTTTAAGATGTCTTCATTCTTTTGGAAGAAGCAAATGGGTTTTACATAAATATACACGATTCATTCTAGTTTTTTTTAATGAAATTGTATTTCTGTAATATGACATTGGAACCCTGGATTATTTACTATAGAATGAAGAACAAAAATTGATGGTGGACTTACACCTATACAAACTTTCAATCAATATGTAGAAGATAAGAATATAAGTATACTGCATTGTATAAATAATCAATAGATCTGCTCATTTGCAAAACACATTTATCAAAAACAAAAACATGTGTTATCACGTGATGCATGCTATACTGGGAAACATTTTCTTCCTTTCAACAGATATTTGTCAGAAAAAGTAAAATCTACAAATGGATACAGACTAATGCTAGAGCCGGAAGGTACCAATGTGTGTTTCTATTACATACCACCAAGTTTGCGAGGTTTAGAAGAAACCGAAGAATGGTGGAACAAAATAGGCAAGGTTGGTAAACTCTAGCAGATTACACATTATAGTTCCTTGCACAATCATGTGAGTCGTCAAATTGAGCATGTGCAGTTTACATACGATCAAAGACATGCTGAACATGGTGGACGTTCTTAAAGTGTTTGGTGAGTTAAAAAAAAATTCAAACATATACGGCACGTTGTATGGAATTGGTATTGACAGAAACACAGTAATACATACAGATGTTTGAGACCAGTAATCGCCGATAGCATACTATTTGGCTTTAAAATTTAAACTAAATAATTATAGAGTACGTTTTATAAAATTCTTTATTAAACCGGTCCTCGTGTAACACCCTATATCAAAAACTTAGGTTCGCTTATGAAATCATATATTGTGTAATATTCTTTGCCAAAGACTACTATTTGTTTTTTTAGTCGGTTTTGTCGAATAAATACGTTACGCACTTTCACCTGGAATTTTATAATAATTATCCTATTAGACGTTTAATACATAATGATTATAATAAAGTTAAAATAAAACGTTGTCTATTAAAGAGTAAGTATTTACGTTTTTACAAACCAGCATTGAATTTCATTAAAAGAAAAATACGTATAAACAACCATAAGTGGAACTGCATTGGCTAGTTGAGTGTTTTATTGACTTATTTAAATACTGGCTGATTAACTGTAAATGCTATATATACACCACGTAGATATAATGTCCAATGCCGTTTTAAATAATGAAACATAACTTATTATAATTGAACACCAAATTGATTATTTGTTAATCTTTTTTTTTTGCAGGTTCCACCGGTGATAAAGGCGCGAATGATGGAGAGTGGATCGATGATGGTAGGGTACAACCCAGAAGGGAAACATGTGAACTTCCTTAGAATGGTTTTATCAAACTTCGACACGACTACAGAAGACATAGATTTCTTAATAGAGGAAATTGAAAGACTTGGAAAAGATTTATAATTAACATTTTTGGACACAGTATCTCATTTTTAACTCAGGATTCACTATTTCAGTGCTGCATTGTTTTAATTAGAAGACGAATTAGCCCCGAGCACTAGAACGACTTGATACTGTCACAGTTATATCGGTTTTTGCTTGTTTCAAAACAAAGAAGTGTATTTAAGTTCTTAACAGGTTGGAAGAAGAAATTTATGTACAATGTAACTAATATCACATAGGTCTGGTTCACTTATTTGTTACTTTAGAGTGTGTGCGTGTGCGTGCATGCTTGTGTGCGTGCTTAGAATTCGAGTTAAACGCTGTTTAATTGTTAAATTTTAGATAAACACAACTAACGTGCATTATGTCAAGATATGTCTGCAAAGTTTAATATAAAGCTGAATAAACAACAAAACGATCCTTAATATATATAAATTAATGTTGAAATCCATACAATACGGTCAGCTAACAGTTTCATTTATAAATAATTCGTCTAGATACCAGTCTAAGTCTATAAAAATAAATGTTATTTTCTGTTCTGTTCAATATACATGAGCAATATTTGACTTGACTCTCGACTACTATCGATCGAAATATGACGCAAGTGTACATGGCCATTCCCACGTTATAATTACAAATCATTGTTACACTTAACACCATAAGCCAATTAGTGTAATTGAATAATTGTCATAATTGTTCTTGTTCACTAATTAGATTATGAGTCGAACACGTTATAGATAATGGGACATAACACACTTGTTCTGCATAATTCATAACAGTTGCGATTGGTATCGTTGGAATTAGAAGTTGCAGTAGTATTTCGCTCTGAACAATGCGTTATATATAAAGGTCATTAATCTCGTTTCTATTTTGGAAAGTGTCATTACTGTCGTTAATTATTGAAATCTCATTCCGCGTATGTTTATTTGAATTTTTTTGTACATTTTCCCATACTTTCAAAACGAGCTAAATACCACATGTTTAATAAATATAACACTATAAATAAATACTCAGATATAATGTTTCAAATAGTAAAATGAAAATGGAATGTTCAATAATGTTTTTACGCTCATATGTGAATGATAGAATGCACAAGCATCAACAATTTATTTTAACATTTACTCTGTGTCCCTTCGCATGTAAGTAGCGTAATGCGTACAAAATAATGATTGCTTATATTATATGATATAAAATATACTAATAGTTATTCTATTTCAAGTAACAAACTTTAACAGGTAATTATATACTAAAATAAATATATTTAAATTACTGCACAGATTTGAAGAGATATATTGTTTACACTTTCTACACATACAAGTAATACAGCGATTTCGTCTATCACGAATATTTTCAAAATAGTCATTCAGTCATATTAAATGTTAATCTTACTCGATTTTGCAATATTATGAGACAAACTATAATGAATATTCAATTCCATTCCATTATTTTCAGTTTGAGTAACTTTTTCAAGGGATGTGTATCAGTATTCACAGACCAGCCCCATTAGCTCCGCCGGTAGAGCACGGGACTTCTAGTCTCGAGGTTGCCGATTCGTTTCCCGGGGCTGGCCAACTGAAAATACTAACAGTCATTTGGATGGGAGCGTAAATCGAGTACTCGTGTGGCGGTGCTATACACAGAGCACGCAAAAGAATCAGAATAAATTTAAAATGTGTTTCTATCTGTATCCTGCACTAGCCCCAACATACATAAAATACTATTACTCTTTATTGCCCATGTGAGAAATCGGTGACGATGTAAAATATGCTCCCATACAACAACATTCACGAGGTCAGATAGTATAAACTGAAAATATTTGGCAATTAGCATATCAAAAAGCACTAAACCAATTGTACTGAATCTTATAATGTATAATCTAAATTTAAGGTAGTTCACGGCGACCCTGTCGGATTTTCGACATCTGGTGTAATTTATTTTAAATCTGTACAATTGATCTATGAAGTCTCAGCTTTCGTTTAAGCTTTTTTCTATTTCATATAGTACCACAATTTCTCGTTAAAATCGCCCCTTGCGGTATGTATTTTTTCGGGGTTTTTTTCTTGTTAAATAATCAATATTAATTCAAAATATTTTTGAAAAACATTATTAAATTAACTGCGCGAAAAACCTCTAGTACAAGTTTTTGAAGTTCATGTATGTTAAATTTTATCAATTTTACTAAAATATGAACGAATACAAAGAGGGGGTGTTCAGGCTAGATTTTTCATAAATTTGAATTTAAATTAAAATGAAACACTTAAAAAAACGTTGTTGTAAATTCGCCAAGAGAACGCCATATACTATTAACATAGGATACGACGTCGTCTGAAATAGCAGGCAAACGTCGTGTGTTTTTTAGTGTTTCATTTTTAATTTGAATTTATTTTATTAAGTCATATTGTAGTGAAATGAATAAAGTTTAACATATGTAAAATTCAAGAACTTGTACCAGACTATTTTTGCACAATCAAGTGTGAATGTTCAAACTTTGTTTTATCAACTCCGCTTTTAAATCAACCCCGGCGTATTAATTAGATGTAAAGGTAACACAAATTACGTTTTATCTGTATTTAAGTTACAATCTTATCACAAAGAACAAAATAAGTAATTTAATAATGTTATTAAAAAACATTTTCAATTAATATTGACCATTTTATAAAAAAAAAACGGTGAACATCGTCCGAAAAACACGTACCACTAGTGGGCGCTGTTAACGAGATTCTGCGGGACTATTTTAAAAAAACATAGCTAAAATGAAAGATGACATTTCATAGTTTAAGTGTACAGAGTTTTGATAATTTACGCCAGATTTAAAAAATATCGATAGGAATGCCGCGACCTTCCTCGCACAAATGACTAAATCATCACTTTTTGTGTTTTTATGATTTTAATTTTACAATATTTGACATCAATATAAAATGTCAAGGTCATGTTTAATATTTTAAAGTGATATTAGAATAATATAAATTTGACATCAAGTTGCAACATTTCGTTATTTTTAAATTTTTTACTGATTCGAAATACACGAGTGTTATTTTATATGTTTCTGCTGTACTTTAATATGGCTCTGCTTTTATATGCTAAATACCACAATACTAAACATGTTTTATCAGTATTTGCTGACTCTGTTGTCTTATTTGATAGGTAGATAAAGCATGTATACTGAACGGAACAGCTTACCCGCCACTTTTGTATAGTTAATATCATCGTCAAAATATTGAATAGTATTATCAAAATTTGTTTACGACCATAAACAGACAATTGTGTATGGGTTTTACCATAAACAGACAATTATGTATGGGTTTTACCATAAACAGACAATTGTGTATGGTTTTACCATAAACAGACAATTGTGTATGGGTTTTACCATAAACAGACAATTGTGTATGGGTTTTACCATAAACAGACAATTGTGTATGGGTTTTACATAACAGTGTTCTTTCTTTTTTAAGTTCAAATTTCTAGGAAATTACTTAAGTACTTTTTGAGAAAATACATAGAATGTCAGGTACATAGAATACCAGCTGGCGGGTTAGCTGTTCCGTTCAGTATATATTCATAACATTGACAAATTATGATATTTTAGCCATAAGTATTATATACTTTGCTTTGTTTTAGTTATAACAATAAAAATGTAACGAATATTTAATTTTCAGTTTTCTGTGTATTTATTCCCTTGACATTGCTATAATAATTTATATTAAAAGAGAAACCTGCGGATCTAGGTAAAAGGGAATCAACTATTGTTAAATACTTAATTAAATCAACTAAGTTAAATGCTCCTTACGTTCATTAAAGGAGTACCCATTCCATTCTTAAATCAATTAACGTTTTAATTAGAAAGCGATGAAGAGTATCATTTTGGTATTAAAACTTTCAAAGACCATTTTAAGTTGTCTGGTTTGGTGACCAAGAGACAATGGTTAGTTGATTGGACTGTGTGTGCAATTTAGTGATTTCTGTTTGACTAGTCGATATCGTTAAATTGGTTTGCAACACTATTCCATATTGCCGTATTGCGCTCTATTTCGTGATATGAATAAGATATAATTATATTCGCGTGTTGAATTTTATAACAAGAAAGAATACATAATCTAATAACACTGTCAACATTTGAAGGTTACCATCATGTGATCCGCATGTAGATAATATTACCGTCCACCACAGCGAATAATACCGTCCACAATAGCGGTAAATGAATGCTGTTGAAGTGCTGATGAACTTGCTATAAGTACTACTTCAAATTTAAACACCATCTTGTTTTTCATAAAAAAAGGTATTGTCATACCGTAAAAAAATGTTCTGTTGTTGTTCTATCTTCTGTAACGTCATCGAGCATATCTGCGTATAGTATTACTTCCTTTATAACTTGGACATTGTTCTTTATTTACACATACACATTTGCACACATAGTGCCTGGCGTAGCTTCTCTTATTTTCCAATGTGACACCGGGATAAGACTGGGGATATAATACTTGCGGTTGTGTTACTGACTTTCCAAGGGGGTAGGATATGAACCTTGCGGTTACTATGTCTGTATGTATATATTGTACTAATATTAATTAGTTTATATATGTATATACTTTCGTTTCCATAGTGGTCTAGTTGCTGTGTACTTTGAATTCGGAAAATATTTCTTACGTTACAAAAGGCTTACTATTCTTTCACAAGTAAACTTTGTTTTAGTGGACACTTATTTTTTTTACCTTGTAATTACTGTAGTATGTTAGAGGTGGATGGGAGTATTATTTAACTGGCCATGTGTTCACAGGGTACATTCTACCTGAATGGGACTTTTCCTTGTTAACCACCTGGTGCATTTAAGATATAAAATTAATTTCTTAATTACTTCCGATACATATATTATTTATGTGACTTCGATTTTATGTAATTTGACCACAGATTAAACCAAACATTTGCAATATCATACAATATGTTTTTTTTTGTTATAAAATACGTTTAAATTCTTTAAACATACTAAGGAATAGTGTAATATGAGAAATTACTTATATATTGGTCGGAGAAATATAAATTTAGATAGATAAGATCCTTTAAAAGCAGACATGTCTGTTTATAAAACAACACATTATGTCTAAAACAAATATTACATATAAACGAATTTACAATACGATTAAGTATACTTACTTAAAGAATGTCTTAATATTACTGTACTATAGTAACTATAGCAGCTATTGCTCTACCGATAATGGCAAAAATATCGTCCCACTCCTAAAGCAACCTTTTTTCAGATATCATTCATATTCCCTCCATTGGAGGCGGTATTGATTTAAATACATGGCGACGTACATGTTGCTTGACTCGCAATAAAATATTGGATTTTCTGTTTCTGTCCTAAATGTCTCTACAATCTGTGTACTAATCATTACGGCCATTATGGAAAGTCCGTTCTCTGGTTTTGAAATTGTTCTTTAGTAATAAATAATGGAACGGACATGTGATTCCGTTGAATCTACGTCACGACATAATGTAAATACAACCCACACTTGTGCGTTGCATAATTTATTCTTCTAGTGAAAAATCTATATGCATTCGGATTATATTGCATGCTGGGAGTTTAATTTTATGAAACATGGCTGCCGTCTGCTGTTAAAACTTCTCTTTATTTTTTATGGATTTGTGAATAATTGTTGAGAAAAACAATATGATGTATACGCTATCTGGATATATTAAATAAATTTCAATACTTATTTCAATACAAAATGTTACACATTCACAGACC
This sequence comes from Panopea generosa, assembly GCA_029582155.1. Taxonomy (NCBI): domain Eukaryota; kingdom Metazoa; phylum Mollusca; class Bivalvia; order Adapedonta; family Hiatellidae; genus Panopea; species Panopea generosa. The sequence goes on along the minus strand of CM055898.1, from coordinate 63,888,828 downwards.
TTTGGCGTCGGAGCTGACATTAAGGTAAACATGAATACTCCTTGCATGGCTTTTATTATTGATAACTGTTTATTGACAAATTCTGTATGATAAGATTTATGCTGATATTGAAATTATGTGAGTGTTGGAACTGACATGAATGTTTGAAATGTTGTTAAAGGTTTGTGTTATTACATACATGGTATTTAAAAATTGAAAATGTATACTGGACAATGGGTATTGACATTTTGTTCTATTAAAAGGTGCTTGTCTAAGATACAGATGTAACGTTGATTGTCCTTGTTAAGGACCATATGTTGGTAATCAACAAAGCGTCAGGATTGTGAATTCTTGTTCAAATAAATCATTTACATCCATAATTTTTATTACATCTTGATCGAATAACACAATCGATTTATAAACTTTATCTGTTCATGGTGTCATATTTGTGTGACGTTGTTAACTTAAAATTACAAGCAGTTAGACGCTAAACTTCAATCTTAATGATGGCCAGATGCTGTATGTAATAGCAACAGATTTTCAAGTTTGAAGTCGGTAATAATACAAAAATATGATTAATAGCTAAAACACACAATAGAACGCAAGTATGCTAACATGGCTTCTGTTGGAATTTTTTTTTTTTGTATTTGTTTTTTTATTTTACTTTGCGTTCTCACGTGTGTTTATCACCATGACATTAACAACATTAAACAGCAATGCCAACTCTATATCTAATGAGACATATTTTCCTTGAGCATATTGACTATGCCAATTACGGTATCACAATGACTAAGCTGATTAAAGTATGACTGAGTGGTTTCCAATGAATGGTGTGGTACTACCAATGGTTGTAAACATGCAGATAATAAAAGAATGCTTATCAAACGAGTCAGAGAAAATATAAAGACGTCAAGCGTTGACTAAAGAAAGACTGTGGCACTTTAAGAGAAGAAAATGCAAATGTAATGGTGATTTATACTACTTTATTACTTTGTGATTTAATTACATATCGATTTTATATTAGTAAATATATGTTTTGCAGATTGGTTCACGATATCAGCCCCGAATCATGTCAGTCATCAGACGAGGAAGATGAGACGTCGACGGCGACACAGAGGGAACAATTTATCCTTAGTTGTCTTGCACAATCTAACATAGACAATAATAACAGTATTACGCACATGTCGAAGACGCAGTGTGAGCATTTATATGATAAAACTGAAAGCATCACAGAAACGTATGCCAAGTTTGAATGGAGGCAGAATCATCTGGAGCAAATAAACAATCATATAAATGAACAACATCTAAACAAAAACAATCTGTTACTGGAAGATCACAACAGACATATAAATTTACTCAACAACAATTTTCTCCAGGTAAAGGTATATGTTTTAATTTTTTATTAAAAATTTCCTGTGCAAGAATTTCTTGTTTACTGTGTATTTTTTAGTTTGATGTGTTTCATTATATGTAAGTATATCTTTTTCTACAACAAAATCATTTATAGTTTTGTATTTTATCAATGAATGGCGAAATAAATCTGCGATATAATGTTTACAATGTATGCATATGAGAAACATTTACAAAATAATAGTCATAATTTTTTATCTAACTTTTTAAAACCCGATCTTAAAATTCGATATCACTTGAAAACTAAAAGCATACACACACTATATGATTTACATTGCAGATTTACTACATTTGAGTTATGGTTTTACTTTTTACTTCAAAATAAGATCCATATCAAATATATGTTTTCTTAGTAATGGAGTAAAGAAAGTAAAGTGTGACTGTAACGAATACACATTTGATTCACATGCAGCTCTTGTGGTTTTTTACTTGGTATCTTACCAAATAGAAAAGCAAATTGCTAAAACAGTGAACTCTGACCCTGAACCCTAAGTCAAGTTTAATAAATCATTATTCAATATGACATTTTGCTCACACCGTCTCGATATATGATGTTCTTGGGCAGAGCGGGGTTGGGTGTATTCGTTGAATAAAGCAGGTTTAAGCTCCCCAGTAGCGGTTTTGGTACTGATTGTTCCCCTGTTGTCATTTCTTCTATATGTTTGTATTGTACTTATAATAATCTATATAATGTATTGATTGTGTTTGTGCTGTTGTGATGGTTGTGTTCTTTGAATGTTATACCTCATATTGGTCATATATACGATTAGTATACGTGTGTTTAAGTTAAGAAGCCATGTTTGGAAAACTTTATCAAAATATAATGTTTCTTTTTTGTCTTTAAAATAAATACAGCAGTTACATGTTGGTAAATACTGAAGAAAAAAACACAAATATTTCGTTTCTGTCGTTATTTACTCAAGCTGTGCGGGATAGTCTTAATATTAATGTTGGTTTAGTATTTTGAACACCCAACAGTGTATAATTGTAATCATTGTGTAAAAAAACGTTTAGCTAAATATAGTTCAAGAATTAGAATATGTCATGACTAATTTTAAATGGACAAAGCTATGTTTAAATTGAAAGAAACAGAAATTGTTTGTAAAATAGAATTCTATGAAAATCATATTACTCTTTTCTCGTTCAAAAAGCTTATCATTGAATAAGTGTTGTAAGCAGATATCTTCCATGCAGTCAAATGACACTACTTTTTTAACCTATTCAATTTTTCTATTATTAGCTATAAACAAACTTTCAATATTCAGAATCCGGTTATTGTGAATTAAATGCTCATTTGATATATCCTTTTTTTTCTTTATCGTTGTTTTAAATAATGTTAATGGGAGGGAATACCATTTCAATGTTTGTAAAGAAGAGACTAATGAATTTACACGTTTGCCGTTCTATAAAAATGTCCTTCAAGCTGTATTTGGCATTGTCTCTCTCCGTTTCTGAAATTAAGAATTAGTTCTAAACTTGATCCACTTATAATAAGCAAGACAGTTTGTCAATTTATTACAGAAGGACGGCGGATATCATCGGTCTCGTCTCTGTACATTGTAAATACATCGATTAGGGGCTGAACGCAGAAAATGCTTGATTCCATATATAATCCGCAATAAGTTTTTTTTATTCAGAAATAATCCAAGGTCCTTTGTACATTTACTTGCCGTCAAATATTCAAAATGGCTGCGACTAAGATACATCTTAGACCAACTTGTTATATAGACAGCAGCACTTCCTATCCACAATCACTAATGTGGAGTGGTTCTCTGAGGCTACTAAGGATGGATCGATCGAGATCGGGTTTATATAAACCGTCTGGTTCCCGATCATTTGTAACCAACCATAATATAACGAGATAATGACACGCTATATACCAACTACGTCAGTAATCTACAGCTAGCAATGTTGGCAGCAGTGGGTTTTACGTCATAAATATGCAAATATGTGAAGTTTAGCAGGCGATAAATTTTAACATTGTCATTAATTGAATTTTCAAATCGTCAGGAAGAAAAAAAACTAATCTTGATTAAGCGACATGTCATGAGCACATTACAGGTTATATATGGTAACTGGTTGTATAGGTGCATGCATCTAAGAAGGACCTCTGTCGGTAGAACTATCTCCCAGTGTTTAGACCGTGCTGGGCCCGAGCCCATAGCCTAACACGTTAGAGGGGAAGTGACATTCGGATGGCCCCTTAAACCATTCCGCAACCGAGAACCTACGTAGATAATAAAACAATAAAAGTATATGAATAATAATTGTATGACATCGATGCATCTTTAAGAAAGGAATAGTTATATTATAACCTTTATGGCTTAAACATAAAAGTTGTAGTATAAACATAACGGTTAAAACATGAATGTTTATAGTATAACCGTAACAGTTTAAACAGTAATAGTTTTAGTATAACCGTAACGGTTTAAACATGAATATTTATAATTCAACTGTAACAGTTTAAACAGTAGTAGTTATAGTATAACCGTAACGGTTGAAACAAGAATATTTATAATTTAACTGTAACGGTTTTAATATGAATATTTAAATTAAAACCGTAATGGTTTATAAATGAATATTTATAGTATAACCGTAACGTTTTAAGCATTAATGGTTCTAGTTCAACCATATCGATTTCAACATGAATATCTATATTATAACCGTAACGGTTTAAAAGTGAATATTTATAGTATAACCGTAATGATTTGAAAATAAATATTTATATTATACCGTAATTGTTTAAAAATGAATATTTATATTTCAACCGTAAAGTTTCGATTGCGTCTGCTTCGGATGAAAACTGTGCCATATTGATTTCCGTCTACACGACCAGGGTTAAAGTCGGTCCATGCCGTTAGAGAATATCAATATGACGAGACAGCGATACAACGCGTTACCGCTCTTGTTAGTGTCACTTATCGTGTCAGTCCCTTTGAGTTGTTTTATCATCCCGTTAAATGTGACAATAGTTGTTTTTATAACAGCTCTCGAAAATGTTTTAAAATAAACATATCAATTTGAAATTTTGTTTAACTGCAATTTAAAAAGTTAGAACATAGTTTTTATTTTTAAATCAATATATATATATATATACATGTATATATATTCAACCTACATAGGACATACGAAGTTCTTAATTAGTTTTGAACTACGCCATCGATATTTGGACTTTGTTTCTGAAATTAAGATATGAATTAGATAGTACGTAAAATATTTTACAGCTAACATTTTGCTCATATACATTTATATAAAAGTATGAAGTATCGAATGAAACTCAATGGACTACTGATATATAGCTTCTAGTTAAATGTTACGTGTCCCGGGGTGGAACCAAATACAATCCAAGATTCATCATTTCGACAAATTTGGTCGAGAATCATGTATTCAGGCTCCATACAATACAAGCCAAGGATTTGTAATCTCAAATCAATACACACTTACTTTCAATGTATATTGTTTGACGCATCATCGAAAAAAACTAACGGGACTATCGTTTAGTGTATGAGCTAGAATAAACACCTAACTGAGCCCTCTCTTAGAGCATGAGCTAGAATAAACCCCTAACTAATTTATGTCTTAGAGCATGAGCTAGAATAAACTCCTAACTGAGCCCTCACTTAGTGCATGAGCTAGAATAAACACCTAACTGAGCCCTCTATAAGTGCATGAGCTAGAATAAACACCTAACTGAGCTATCTCTTAGTACATGAGCTAGAATAAACACCTAACTGAGCCCTCTCTTAGAACATGAGCTAGAATAAACACCTAACTGAGCCCTCTCTTAGAGCATGAACTAGAATAAACACCTAACTGAGCCCTCTCTTAGAGCGTGAGGGTAGAATACACCTAACTGAGCTATCTCTTAGTACATGGGCTAGAATAAACACCTAACTGAGCCCTCTCTTAGAACATGAGCTAGAATAAACACCTAACTGAGCCCTCTCTTAGTACATGAGCTAAAATAAACACCTAACTGAGCCCTCTCTTAGAACATGAGCTAGAATAAATACCTAACTGAGCCCTATCTTAGTACATGAGCTAGAATAAACACCTAACTGAGCCCTCTCTCAGAGCATGAGCTAGAATAAACACCTAACTGAGCCCTCTCTTAGTACATGAGCTAGAATAAACACCTAACTGAGCCCTATCTTAGAACATGAGCTAGAATAAACACCTAACTGAGCCCTCTCTTAGTGCATGAGCTAGAATAAACACCTAACTGAGCCCTCTCTTAGTGCATGAGCTAGAATAAACACCAAACTGAGCCCTCTATTAGAACATGAGCTAGAATAAACACCTAACTGAGCCCTCTCTTAGACGTCTCACACACCAATTAATTTTGTACTGTTCTACATATAGAGACATGCACTTCTGGAACACTGGATACATTACCAATGGTTCTAAAAGTGCCTTATTCCCATAGATAGTCCTCTGTTGGTCCAAATATGCAGAAAAAAACATGGGGTTGACCAGGTTGCTTTTTCACAATTTCGATGGTTTGATGGCACCCCTTCATTTTTGACAATTCTGCCCATTTGTTGCAGTGTATCACTACGCATCTTTAAACTGTTATAGCATCATCAAACAGTTCCCAGGGTCACCCAAACTTTGCAGAAATCATGAAAATGTTCCAATGTTCCCATATGCACAAAGAAATATGACATTTTATGCATTTTTTTAAAAAAAATTACCCAACCGTTTTACACAGCTCTAATTTCTTGGGCGTAATAATCTTGCTACCGTCATGTAAGGGAGGTAATTGTTCAGTGAGACCTAGAGCATGAGCTAGAATTAACACCTAACTGAGCCCTCTCTTAGAGCATGAGGTAGAATAAACACCTAACTGAGTCCTCTCTTAGAGCATGAGCTAGAATAAACACCTAACTGAGCCCTCTCTTAGAGCATGAGCTAGAATAAACTTCTAACTGGGCTTGCTCTTATTGTATGACCTAGAATAAGCACCTTATTGAGCTATATTTTAATGTTTTAGCTAGAATAAACACCTAACTGAGCCCTCTCTTAGTTCATGTGCTAGAATAAACACCTAACTGAGCTATCTCTTAGTGCATGTGCTAGAATAAACATCCAATTGAGCTATCTCTTAGTGTATGAGATATAAAAAAAACTAACTCAGCTATCACTTAGTGTATGAGCTTTGAATAACCACCTTACTAGGCTATCTCTTAGTGTATGAGCTAGAATAAACACCTAACTGAGCTTTCTCTAGAATAAACATCTAACTGGGCTATATCTTAGTTTATGAGCTAGACTAAACACCTAACTGGACTCGCTCTTATTGTATGAGCTTGAATAAACATCTAACTTAGTTATTTCTTTGTGTATGAGCTAGAAAAAACACCTTACTGAACTATCTCTTAGTGTATCAGCTAGAATACACACCTAACAGGGCAATCGCATAGTGTATGAGCTAGAATAAACACCTAACTAGGCTATGTACTAGTGTATGATCTAGAAAAAAAACACCTGACCGGGCTTGTATGAGTTAGAATAAACACCTAACTGGGCTCTCTCTCCTTTTGTATGAGCTAGAATAAACACCTAACTGGGCTCTGTCTCCTATTGCATGAACTAGAATAAACACCTAACTGGGCTTTCTCTCCTATTGTATGAGCTAGAATAAACACCTAACTGGGCTCTCTCTCCTATTGTATGAGCTAGAATAAACACCTAACTGAGTTCTCTCTCGTTTTGTATGAGCTAGAAAGAAACACCTAACTGGGCTCTCTCTCCTATTGTATGAGCTAGAATAAACACCTAACTGAGTTCTCTCTCGTTTTGTATGAGCTAGAAAGAAACACCTAACTGATCTATCTCTTATTGTATGAGATAGAATAAACACATAACTGGGTTGTCTCATAGTGTTTGAGCTGGAATACACACCTAACTGGGCGTTCTCCTATTGTATGAGCTAGAAAGAAACATCTAACTGATCTATCTCTTACTGTATGAGCTAGAATTAACACATAACTGGGTCGTCTCATAGTGTATGAGCTATAATAAACACCAAACTGAGATAAACATCTTACTGGGCTATATTTTATTGTATGAGCTAGAATAGAAAACACCTAACTTAGCTATCTCTTAGTGTATGTGCTAGAATAAACACCTAACTGGGCTATCTCTTAGTGTATGAGCTAGAATAAACACCTAACTGGGCTATCTCTTAGTGTATGAGCTAGAAAAATCACCTTACTCAGCTATCACTTAGTGTTTGAGCTACAATAACCACCTAACTAGGGTATCTCTTAGTGTATGAGCTAGAATAAACACCTAACTGAGCTTTCTCTAGAATATACATCTAACTGGGCTATATCTTAGTTTATGAGCTAGACTAAACACCTAACTGGACTCGCTCTTATTGTATTAGCTTGAATAAACATCTAACTTAGTTATCTCTTTGTGTATGAGCTAGAATAAACACCTTACTGAACTATCTCTTAGTGTATCAGCTAGAATAAACATCTAACAGGGCAATCTCATAGTGTATGAGCTAGAATAAACACCTAACTAGGCTATGTCCTAGTGTATGATCTAGGAAAAAAAACACCTGACCAGGTTTGTATGAGCTAGAAAGAAACACTTAACTGGGTTATCTCATAGTGTATGAGCTAGAATAAACACCTAACTTGGCTCTCTCTTATTGTATGAGCTGTAATAAACACATTATTGGGTTATTTCATAGTGTATGAGCTAGAATAAACACCTAACTGGGTTCTCACTCTTATTGTATGAACTAGAAAGAAACACTTAACTGATTTCTCACTTATTGTATGGGCTAGAATAAACACCTAACTGGGCTTTTTCATAGTGTATGAGTTAGAATAAACACCTAACTTGGTTTTCTCATAGTGTATGAGCTAGAATAAACACCTTATTGGGCTATTTCTTTGTGTGTGAGCTAGATTAAACAGCTAACTGAGCCTTCTCTTTCTCTTGTAGTATTTTAAGAAGGGGGGATTAGTATAATTATTATTAATATTCGACACCAAAACAAAGACTTAAGTTACTTAGTTAATGACTATATCTTTAACAATTTAGCTATCTATTATATGCAGATAATGATTTTAAAAATACATGTTAATATAGATCACCCAACAGTAGACGGAGCTTCTTAAAGTATTCAAACATATCCGGCTCCTTTATGTAGGTAATGGCTGTATTATAGATACGTCAATTTGATGGACTTGTACTTTCTATTTTAAATCAACCATAAGATTGTTTAAGAAGCAGTTGTATGACGGAACAAGCATATTATTCATGAATATAAAAGACGTTAAATGGTTTACAAATTGACGGTTAGTATTCGCTCAATTGTAAAATACAATGTATATGTTAATATTGAAATATATACTTGCTTTAGTAAAATGTGCGTTTGTTTATTTTGTGTTTATAGATTAAATACTTAGGTTTAGCGTTTCATCTATGTTGTATTTATGTTGAGCTTATATAAATTTAAGCCAAAGAGGTCTCTGACACCTGACATGCATGTTTAATTAATTTGATTCTTAGACACTTCGTTGTTTCCGTGGCTATATTGATTACGTATAATTAGTCTAAGGTGATTGTCTGGGATACATTGGTTAGCAAAAGGGCATGTTCATTGGCTAGTGGTATAGCGTTCATGGGATTTGCAGAATCTGGTGATAACTGTTTTATATTAATTTGACAATATACGAATATAGTTTGAAAACGGTTAGATATTATAAAACACATGCCATAATGATGTGAGGTTTTATTGACAAAAATACAATAATACGAAGTTATGTTTGAATAACTGTCTGTGACTGAACGCCTACAATTCATTACGTGATAAAGCATCTTGTTTGCGAGTTTAGAAATGTTTAACAATAAACTTGTTTGAGATCTATAAAGTACAACGTAACGTTCGCCTTCTGTGTCTAAGTTAACAATATCGATATTTGACACGAGGATATAATATATTGCCTACTCAAATTGTTTGTTGTTGAATCGTGATTTGAATTCAAAGGAGGAAACATGTTATGGTATGTTATGTTTCAAGTATTGAATTTGTTTTAATTCGGCTGTATGTTTTCTCTTGTGATTAACATTTACTTAAAATCTGTCTTTGAATTTAGTAAAGCATAATTTATTTTTAAAAATGAATATTATTTCGTTTGGAGTTTTATTCCAAATTATTGTTATACGTCTTGTTCTTCTAGCGTTGGTCGTGTGTTTATATCAAGTTGTATAACCATGCTTGAATAAATATATGTATATTTAGAAATGCTGAGAGTTTTACCACAATAAATCACGTCAATCATATATTTTTTGAAATACTGCACTTGCATTGAGTTTCCCAATTTAAAACCAATTTTTGCTTTAAAACCAGGTTTTACTTGACACATTTTCAAAAGTGAAATATTTTCATATTATATTCAGCAATAAATCTCAATTTCCTGATACCTGATTTATAAATGTATATGCAACTAAAATTTATATCTAAAAAAGTAAAAAAAAAAACGTTTGCTAAAACATGCGCCTAAAAAATGAAAAAACAAATATTGATTAGATACAATCTCTATTTGGCATTAATAGAGCTTTGCTTCTCTACGTCATTCATATTGAACGACGTTATTCTGTATTCAGTGGTTATAACACAAATGCCAATGCATGTTGTAACCAAATTAAGTCTATTTAATTCTACTTCATTACGGAGAAGGTGACTCGCATGTACACAGTCATGCATCACAATCGATCGCCTATTCTACCAATCTGACAGGCCATCATATAGATGTGCAAATGTTAATTCTCGTATATATTCCTTCAAATATATTTATTTTGTTAAACTTTGTGATTTATTTTGAGATAATTTCACTGTTCCAATGATGAAATTATAAATGATGATTTCACGTTTTTTGATAATAAAACTAAAACTAAAATGTGTTTCAGTGAAATATCAATTAGGTTCCACTCAAGAACACTGAAATATCAATAAGTTTCACTCAAGAACACTGAAATATCAATTAAGTTTCACTCAAGAACACTGAAATATCAATCAAGTTTCACTCAAGAACACTGAAATATCAATTAAGTTTCACTCAAGAACACTGAAATATCAATCAAGTTTCACTCAAGAACACTGAAATATCAATCAAGTTTCACTCAAGAACACTGAAATATCAATTAAGTTTCACTCAAGAACACTGAAATATCAATAAGTTTCACTCAAGAACACTGAAATATCAATCAAGTTTCACTCAAGAACACTGAAATATCAATCAAGTTTCACTCAAGAACACTGAAATATCAATTAAGTTTCACTCAAGAACACTGAAATATCAATTAGGTTTCACTCAAGAACACTGAAACAAGCATGTGCATACCAGTCAAAGGATCACTTGATGAAATTAAACAACTATTCATATATGTATACCTTATATAATTTCAGTCTCCCGTTTATGAGAATGACTCCAGCGATAAAGAGAATATCCAGCCTACATACACATCAACCCCAAGTCGTCCCCCAGGGCACAAGGGTCCACGTCGGCCTAGAAAACTTCCAGATATACCAAAGAAAAATATAGGTATGTGCATGGTGGTGACTTATTTTCTCTATTTTTTTGTTTATGTGTGAGTTATACGTGTAGGAATGGCAGAAGTTATAAAGCTATGCGTAAATAAAGCTATGTGTAAATATAACTACGTGTAATATTTTTCCATGTTTCTTTTTAAACTTAGAAATGTTCAAAACTCATTACACGAATAATCATGTTAATTTGGGCACATCCCATTACGAATTCACCATTTGCACGATTTAGTGCTTTGATAAATACGAGTCGGTGTTGACATTTCACTATATATACGTATCCAAGCGTTTACAGTCATATAATGATCCAAATTACATGAGGACGGAACCATTTAATTGTGTTGATTCTGGGGAGCATGTCCCAGTCCTACTGTATCTTTTGACACACAGTTGTAAGTCCTGCCTCAGAAGTCAGCAGAATGGGAAAAAAACAGAAATGTGTCTATGTTTCCAATCATAGTAAACTATTATCATGAAGAAAATCAATAAGCAAACCATTGCTATCGAGTGATGAATGTATGCAGGGGAAGCCGCTAGACGCTTCCATTAGTTGTATCATGTACAGTTGAAAGAGCGCTACTTGTGAAACATTGTTCTTTTATTGATTCCTACGAGTGTTGCAGTATGCAGCGCGTATAGCTGCACATTGTGCATAAAGCCATCAATTAAAACAGAGACTGAACATGCACAAAAGAAACATGTTCAAAGGAAATCATCATCACTTTGGTTATTGGGCACGCGTGATGCGTTTTCATAAAACTAGCATGATCTGCGAGATGAGATTTTCCGGCGCCTTTGCAAAGTTTGAAAAATTTATGAAAAGATAAAAATAAAAAATCGTAGGCATTTTTAAGTTTTAATGTATCTAGTTGAGACAGTTAAATAGATTTGACACGCCGATGTAATGTACAAAATGCGCACTTGTAATTTCTGCCCCACACGGTTACATTATATTGACACCGGACTGTCCAGTTACAGAAGTAAAAATTAAGTAATTCATATTCCAAGTGAAGAAACTACTGGCACTATCGTAAAGTATGTGTGATTCAGCAGGGGAACGAACCCACAAACTTCATCGGTCAATACTCTGTTTGGTCCCGTAATCATAAAAATCTCAAATTGAATATGCGCTATTGAAAGCTTAACTGTTTAAACTGTTACAGTAAAAAAACTTGTTAGCATTTGAAATTGTTTTAAAAAGAACCCGATGCATAAAATAACAGTAATATTAAAACTATTTAGAATTAATAATGATGATTTCAAATAAACTTGGAGTTCATACAAACGTGAATTTCACCTGTCTACTGATCAACTGTGATTTGTGACCGACACAAGGGATTAACAACTAGTTGATTACCATTAATCTTAGTAAAATAATAACCATCAGATACGTGTACAAGGTTAATCATAACAAATTAAAATAAAATGAACACCATAAAACACTTATTCTTACCGAATAGAACTTGCTTATGATAGGCTACATTCTTTTGGATAATGGCTTTTGAGATGTTGGTCATATTCATAAGCAAAAGTATCGTTGAACATTGAACGTTACACAGTGATTAAAGTATGAAATAGTAATAGATTAAACCGATTTTCTAGTCAATAATGACAATTTGAACCACTTATCTCATATTTCAGTCCCTGTTTTACCCTGTAAACCTAAAATAAACAATGAGAAATGCTTGGCAGATGAACTACAAGAGGCTCTTGTAAAATCGGAGACAAGTGACAGTGAGAGTGACGATGTATTTCTGCCGAACCATGCCAAACAACTACCTAAGGTGTATCCAAAATTCAGCGGAAACCTCCTTCAGGACTTACGGAAAGTGAAATTTAATTCAGTGTCAAAAAATACAAGAGCTTATTTGAACTCGGATAATGTGTATTTAAAAGAAGACTCAACAGAAAGTGAAAAACCACGTGATGTGTCTGTATCTTCCAACAGTGGTCGGAAGGGAAGCAATGACGGAGAAGGTAACTACTATACAGTATATATAAATTGCAGCTTTTCATTTGCATGAACAGGTGTGTTCCTTAGGCATACGTAACTGAAACAAGAACAGACAATAACAGACACACCCTGGCACCGCCCACAGATGTCTTACAATTATCATTTATCTTGTATGTTAAGTAAGATTATGTCAATTTTGTCATCTGGTATTCAAGAAACTATGGGTCTATGACAGTAATTGGAGAATGCGGGAGTTGAAATATTATGTTTCCATTGCGGGTATAAATAATGTATGTGTTTCAATTATCACTTATGGATATTGTCTTTTAATTAGCTGGCTTTTGACTGTAGTTAATATATCATAGTTATTTTGTTTATTGTTCACTGACTTTGCTAGTTACTAACGTACTGACGTAAAATTAATGTGTCTATTCTGAAGTCTTCCTCCACAAATAACTCAGTACCATACCATATGTGTGCGTGTTGGAAATGGTTCTCAAACTCATTGTATCCGCTCTCTGCATGGACATCGTCAAAGCATGTCCTTCTTTATTGTTTGATTTTATATCAGTGTATGCTTTTAAAAGTGTATAAAAACTGTTGGTTCACTAAGTATATGATGGCAATCTATGTAGTAGCAACATTTATGTTTGCATTATATGTTTAGGCGAACCATGTTTAATAAAAACGATCCAACCACAATATTGCATAACGCATGTCATATTTTTATATTAAGTGTAATATCACTACCGATTCATGGGCCATATAAATCGACTTTCCTACGTAAAATTCCGATGTATTTTCCGACATAACGGAATATTTTTAAACGACGTTTTCTTGAGACGTTGACGTCATACGATGACTGCCAGATATAATATACGTCTCACACCACTATTACGTTTCCCATAGGGCTCAATCTAAACATTTGTGTATAAAACACAGTGAAAAATCAAATTCTGCAGCATGTGTCAAGAAATCTGGTATCAGCATCAAATTTTCAGTGGTGATTTCTAAAATACTGACCATTAAACACATGGTACGAAAAATAAATGACTGAAGTACAAAGCCCTGAAAAAAGAAGAAAAAAATACCTAAGTTTTATTTTTACCTCCTTCATCTGTCCGGAGTACTCAAGGGAGATACTAATGGTGTAAGTCCTAAATACATTAAATAATTTATAGAATCTTGAATAAAAAAAAATTAGATAATAAATTATCAATATTGAAAATAATTGAAAGAATGTGTTTGTGTAAGTAAGTGCAATATTGACTTTAAGCTCTTTAATGACCTTACAATGCTCGAACAAGTTATTCAATCGTGTTTAATACCGCAGAATCATTGCACAATTCCAAATCCAATCACATTGTATCGACGGCGGAGCATCAGTCTTACAACTCCCAACATGCTACTTGTTTTAAATTTTAAATTGAACTCTGGCGCAGAAACCCTACCGTAGTGACTTGCTTAAAAATAAATTTCTAAAATATCTCTCCACGCTTCTGCTGAAAAATACATTACCAAGTAAACACATTTATAAATACATTACCAAGTAAACACATTTATAAACACATTTATAAATACATTACCAAGTAAACACATTTATAAATACATTACCAAGTAAACACATTTCTAAACAACTTTAGATTGGGATCAAATTTCATCAGCATTAACATAGCCAAAAAATGCTTAAAACTTAATAATGCAGAAATGTATACTGATGTTAGTGAAACAAACTTTAATGTCAACATAAACATGATATCTTAAGTTTTACGTATCTATTTATTTAATCAAATGTTGGTTTTGCAGGCATTTTAATAATATTTACTTTTTTAATGTAAACCAAGTGTTTTTTTTCTTCTCAAAAGTAGACGTTAGTGCATTTCCTTACATGAGGCTGAGAACAACAACGCGAGAATTTCTCTGTATCATTTTTTATTACGTCAAATAATGCAGGATGATAGGAGAATTTTTTTTCACGCTGTCTTTTTTTTTTATTTCTTATGGAAGTTTTTCTAACATATCGCTAAAATGATAAAATAGAAATAAATTTTCACTTTTTGCCATATGCTCGTATAATCATAAATATGCAAACTAGAATACTTGACAACCATTCAACAGAGTTTAGCCCCTTTTCAAAATAGAAATGTATCTCGAGTCTACATACATATAGGCATGTCCTACTGTCAATATACTCGCTCAGATTGTCAAAAGAAAACATTCCATTGTTCATAGAATGTCATGACAGTCAATAGATAATGACCTATTTCCTCAGTCAATAAAATCGCTCCATGAACGAGAAAGTAGAAAGTAGATCATATCTTAGCTGGTTAGAAGGTAAAAATGCCATATTACTTCTAAACAATACGTATACTGTTTATTTTAATTCCATATTTGCAATAATGTGGACACGAATTCCTCAGATATAATATGTAATGAAAATTTACAAAGGAGTCCTTTTAAGTAACTTTAATATTCATTTTGTCGTCTCAGGTCCAAGTAAATCATCGTCTTGCAATCATTCGGCAAACTATCAAGATTTGGAGGTCACGCATAGAGGGATGCACCGATTTATACCACGTCACAAAGACGAAATGGATATAGAAATTGGAGATCCAATACATGTCGCCAAAACGTTTGACGATCTGTGGTGTGAAGGTGAGGAGTTAAGATTTGGCTCGTTTTCCTCTAATTATGTAATTGGGAACTGGATAAGTAAAACAATAACAAGTGTATAATCGTCTTTTGGCATCAATTATCGTAGAATATGTAGGTTCTCTTTTTTAAATCAATTATCTTAAATAGCATGTGTGTACATAAATTATCGTAGAATATAGAAATTATTATGAGTGTACTTCAATTGTCGTAGAATATAGAATATGTCATTTTACATCAATAAGCCCAATAAACTATAATACTGAAACTTATTTATTTAAATCAGGTATCATAGAGAAAATGGAAACTATCATTTTAACACCAAATATCGCAAAATATAGTAACTGTCATTTTACATCAATTAGCATAGACTATAAGTAACTCTTATTTTAATCAATTATCATAGAATATAGAAACTATCATTTTAACATCATCTATCGTAGAATACAGACTTTTTTTTATAAAACATAATAATCATAATTGGTAGTACATATAACCGTAATCAGGTAAACCAGATTTCAAAAATTTAATATACCAACAACCATTTCTCATTTAGTAACTTCTTACTGAATCACAGAAATCACCTAGTATTCTATTTCACTCATTCATAAACGTCTCATTTTACAGTATTCCTGCGTGTAAGCTTTTATACATGTTATCATTGAACACATTGTTTAATTGCTTTGAAGAAGAAATAGTTTACATTTCTTTCAGCAAAAAAAAAACAAATTCATCTGTTACAGGTGAAGTAAGTTTAATAATGAAATCCTCCGATTAAATCTTTACTTTCCGAAATTTGACACGTGGTCGGAAACATATAATATGTAATTTCGTTATGATTATTGATTCTGTAGGGAGAAAAGATGTTTACTGCGAATATGGAAGTGTGGTATTTATCATTAAAGTATTTTAGATCGTTTTAGGAAATATCTGACACGCAATTGAACTTAATCTGCATTTCTCCAGTTCTCTGCAAATGTAAGATACATGTCATTATTTTAATTGACCCGTATAAATGCGTACAGTAGTTTATAGTCATGCTTGAAAGTATCCCGATAGGCTTTAATAGTTGATTTTCTTTTCAGGGGTGAATCTACGAACCAATCAAAGAGGCATATTCCCTTCAATGTACGCCACAGATCTAGGTTTTCTTGAGGAGGAAGAAGGTATAAGAAATAAACTATATCATTTTTTTAGATAATAAGATTCCTTTGTATTCTTGCATAAAAATATTTCATAAACAGTTATGAAGAAAAATGGAAACAAAACCAATAATTAGATATATTTGTACATATGATACAAAAAAAAAACAAAAAACAATGAACAATGAAAATACTCTAATACTCTAACACTGGTTTATGCGTGTCTTTTTTTGTTAATCCCACAGATTAAACATGCAATATGAGATCGATACCATGCTTACGCCATGGATGACATACTTCTAGCTTTAAATAAGATAATATATCATTATTTCATCTCAAAATAAATTAACTTTTAAACATTTACCGTCATAAACTTTAGTCGCGTAGTCATTTTTTATTGCAAGAGATACTATATGATTTTAAAGTTTAACCCACATGTGAAATTCACAAAAAAATCATTGCTTTTATTGCAGAAGATAACGGCTGTTCTAAATTCTTCCTGAGGTTTTTGGGGTCGGTAGAGGTGAACTATCACAAAGGAGACGAAGTCCTGTGTCAAGCAATAAATAGGGTAAAATAGTGTAACAATGACTGTTTATTTACTGTTTACCCCCCCCCCCCCCCTGCACATACGTATTTTGTCGCATTTGTAGGAGAATATTCTGGTTAACTTATTTTGTGTACACTTCCTTGTTTTGTGATGTGACAACGGGGTTAAGAGCGTTGTTTGATACACACCCACACATACATATACGTATTCTGTCGCATTTGTAGGAAATTATTCTGGTCGACTTATTTTGTGTATATTTCCCTGTTTTGTGATGTGACAATGGGGTTAAGAGCGTTGTTGGGTACACCCGTTAACTAGTTTTCAGATCATCACGGTCGACCTTGCTTCTGACTGTTCCAAGGCAGTGACCTATGTTGCCATTCCTCCTGTTTATGTGTCATGTACATATGATTAGATGTTTGATTTGCCTACAATAGCTCCTGTTGTACAATATCTCCTGTTGTTTATATATTGTCTGGAGAAAATATTACAAATGTGTTAATTATATATAATATATCTATTTCGAAGCAGCGTGTTTGTAGTAAATACATATATGTGCCAATATACAGTTTATTAATGAATACTTTGTAAACGTTGGGAGGGCGTTATACATTCAGTTCGTATGATCCAAGCTTTCTCCAACAGCGAACTGACTCTTTCATGCATTTTCTGTGTCGTAAAATAAGCACTGTATAGAGGTAAATAAAACACCGAGAAAGAGCGGTCAAGGCAAACATTGTGGCTGTGACACTTTGTTCAGATTTCCTCAAGGTATCTGACAGTCGACACGACCTTCTATGCGATCATATAATCTTCCAAATATTAATCTATGGAACAACAGAAGTGATCACGTATATACTGCACATGCTCATATCCGCAGAATCAATAATCACAAGGATTGCAGCGTGTCAAACATAACACAGTTTAGTACTTTTCCCTCGTGTTACATCAAAACTTCTATCATGGTGTTATAAAACGCGTTTAAATCGCAACACATTCTACACATTCGATAGCATTATTAAAACTAGAAATACTTGATTTTTTAGTATTTGGTCACTTGGTTTAATCGACGTACATAGTAAATAATGTGGAGCGGCATTCTTATTTTATTTTCATAATTGCGTAACACACCAGCGACAGTTTTAGATTTTTAAATGTTATATGCTATTGTTTTTTTTAAAACTAAACATTATCTGTCTCAATAAAAAAATTGTAATGAAGTAGGTTACGTTATTTGTTTTCTTATAAGCGTTTCAATGTATATTCCTTACCTTTTGGGGAAAATAACAAGCTAAAAAAAGTGATATTTTATTTATTTATTTTCAAATATGCGTGTTCAATGAAATAAAACTGACATGTTCTTGGAAACGATTCACGTTACTGATCTTAGCATTTATTTTAGTCAACCAAAACACTTTTACGTTCAATAATTTACGGTGCATGCTGAAATTCAATTCCCTCAAGCGATCTGAATACTGAAATATCCAAACTTAATATAACGCTCTGAAAAACAAAAACATACCATTACGCTCTGAAATACCAAAACACAAATTACCCTCTGAAATACCAAAACATAATATTACGCTCTGAAATACCGAAACATAATATAATGCTGTGAAATACCAAAAGATAAAATTACGCTCTGAAATACCGAAACATAATATTACGCTCTGAAATACCAAAACATAATATTATGCTCTGAAAATCCAAAACATAATATTACGCTCTAAAATACCAAAACACAATATTACGCTCTGAAATACCAGAACATAATATTACGTTCTGAAGTATCAAAACACAGTATTTCGCTCTGAAATACCAAAACATAATATTACGCTCTGAAATACCAAAAAACAATATTTTGTTCTGAAATACCAAAACATAATATTACGCTCTGAAATACCAAAACACAATATTTCGTTCTGAAATACCAAAACATAATATTACGCTCTGAAAATATCAAAACATAATGTTGCGCTCTGAAATACAAAAAAAAAACAATATTACGCTCTGAAATATCAAAACATAATAATACGCTCTGAAATACCAAAACATAATAATACGCTCTGATTATCGACCCATTTAACCTTAAAATTAGATATTTGTACTCAGTAGCACTTGAACTCTTTAAAACAGATGAAAAGGAATCGCCTTAGATGTTTAACCCTTAATTTCTTATCGGAGTTGATGCAGGTAAATTATTTTTTATTAAATAAGGAAACGTATAACTATGTTTATAAGGCAGACATCAATAACTTCAAGTCACAATTGCCATAACTATATTCTGTTCCAATATATCCATTCGGATTTTAATATGACGGTGCTCATATTTATGAGTAAAAGTTCTCGAATGGAACCTTCGACGATATGCATATTTTGTATGATGGTACGTGATCAAATTCAAAGCCCATTGCTAGAACCATATCTACGGATACAATTTCGAGTTTTAAGTTTTACGTATAAAGAGTTAGAAAACCGCCAGGTTGTATTAAATATTGAACATGTTTGCATGTTGCACGTGACTAACGACAGTAGAGCAGTTTGTTTTTGCCTATTTTAACACTCGATTGGACGATTCTGATAACCTGGATATGCCCCGTGATTACTGAAAACTGCTTTAAAATGAAAAAAGCGAATAATTGACAGCCAAGGCTACTGAAAACCAGTTAAGTGCATTGATGTTGTGACTGATGGGCCGATTTCCATTGGCTATTCATTACCATTAGTGACGCAATGCGGAGTTTTCTGACGTTTGAACTATCAAAGCAAACGAGTGCAAACAAGGCATCAAAGGCTACCGATATTTTTTTTTATATACAGACTTTATCTAAAAATGACGCTAGCATTCACAACTATACATTATTATACATGACGAAGTATTTGTTGTCAATGAAGCATTTTTATTTAACGGTAGATGGCGCACCTAATTATCGTTCGTTCGCGGTTAACCAGTATATGAAACAAACATATATATCATCTCTTCAAGTCACTGGCAATGAAGAGCAATGTGAAAAATATCCACTATACAAAAATATTTAAGAAAAGTAAAATAAAACTCACTATACCGTAGCATTTTAAAACTACGATATGCTACATGCTACATGCTTCATATTTCCAATTACCAAAGCTCACAACCATAGGAAAGCATACCAATAGGAGAACATGTGCGAAGATCGACATGTGTAATGAAGCAAGTATTCCCGTATTTTTAATGTGAAGTGATGTTATAATTATATCTTCTATTCTCAGTACTTCATTAATAAAGATATTTGAAGCCAGAAGTGCAGTATAGTCATGAATGGCTTTGGAATGAAAAAAATGTTTAACAAGAATTGAAATGTCGTCTTGAAATTTCACATTACAATACAATATTTTATCACCAAATCCCTTTGAAGTACAGAACGTAATAAATCAAAAACAGCAGATTAGGTTTAATATAGGAGAATATTTTAGGGGTAGTAAAGTATTCAACAAGTGCCACGCAACCTAGCACTGGCTTGCACGATATTCTATATTATAACAATACCCATTGAGTTTCATTATGTGTAATCAATTCTACTTTTATAATTAAAAAATGAATGAAAACGTACCGTCATCCTATGAAATATCAGAAATTACTTAATCATTACCTATAAATCACTACCAATTGTTTCCGTCATGAAATGTCATTATTTATGTGTTGACCTTGAGATCACAGAATTAGTTGTACTTTGATAGAACTGTGAAATCATTAGCGGCATCATATATTGATGAGTTCATGTCTGGCAAGAGTGATTACAATCCTCCAGTGGAAAGGTTTTCTCTATAATCAGTACTTGGAAAATATATTATGATTCTAATGTGATGGTCCAGTTTCACTGGGTGCATGGCGAATGTGGCACACATACTTCACAGTTGATTAGTGAC
Source organism: Panopea generosa (assembly GCA_029582155.1). NCBI lineage: Eukaryota > Metazoa > Mollusca > Bivalvia > Adapedonta > Hiatellidae > Panopea > Panopea generosa. Next base: position 63,867,664 of record CM055898.1, on the reverse strand, counting down.
ACACACTGGGTGCAAGGCGAATGTGGCACACATACTTCACAGTTGAATAGTGACACACACTGGGTGCAAGGCGAATGTGGCACACATACTTCACAGTTGATTAGTGACACACACTGGGTGCAAGGCGAATGTGGCACACATACTTCACAGTTGAATAGTGACACACACTGGGTGCAAGGCGAATGTGGCACACATACTTCACAGTTGATTAGTGACACACACTGGGTGCAAGGCGAATATGGCACACATACTTCACAGTTGATTAGTGACACACACTGGGTGCAAGGCGAATGTGGCACACATACTTCACAGTTGATTAGTGACACACACTGGGTGCAATGCGAATGTGGCACACATACTTCACAGTTGATTAGTGACACACACTGGGTGCAAGGCGAATGTGGCACACATACTTCACAGTTGATTAGTGACACACACTGGGTGCAAGGCGAATGTGGCACACATACTTCACAGTTGATTAGTGACACACACTGGGTGCAAGGCGAATGTGGCACACATACTTCACAGTTGATTAGTGACACACACTGGGTGCAAGGCGAATGTGGCACACATACTTCACAGTTGATTAGTGACACACACTGGGTGCAAGGCGAATGTGGCACACATACTTCACAGTTGATTAGTGACACACACTGGGTGCAAGGCGAATGTGGCACACATACTTCACAGTTGATTAGTGACACACACTGGGTGCAAGGCGAATGTGGCACACATACTTCACAGTTGATTAGTGACACACACTGGGTGCAAGGCGAATGTGGCACACATACTTCACAGTTGATTAGTGACACACACTGGGTGCAAGGCGAATGTGGCACACATACTTCACAGTTGATTAGTGACACACACTGGGTGCAAGGCGAATGTGGCACACATACTTCACAGTTGATTAGTGACACACACTGGGTGCATGGCGAATGTGGCACACATACTTCACAGTTGATTAGTGACACACACTGGGTGCAAGGCGAATGTGGCACACATACTTCACAGTTGATTAGTGACACACACTGGGTGCATGGCGAATGTGGCACACAAACTTCACAGTTGATTAGTGACACACACTGGGTGCAAGGCGAATGTGGCACACAAACTTCACAGTTGATTAGTGACACACACTGGGTGCAAGGCGAATGTGGCACACAAACTTCACAGTTGATTAGTGACACACACTGGGTGCAAGGCGAATGTGGCACACATACTTCACAGTTGATTAGTGACACACACTGGGTGCATGGCGAATGTGGCACACAAACTTCACAGTTGATTAGTGACACACACTGGGTGCAAGGCGAATGTGGCACACATACTTCACAGTTGATTAGTGACACACACTGGGTGCAAGGCGAATGTTGCACACAAACTTCACAGTTGATTAGTGACACACACTGGGTGCAAGGCGAATGTGGCACACATACTTCACAGTTGATTAGTGACACACACTGGGTGCAAGGCGAATGTGGCACACATACTTCACAGTTGATTAGTGACACACACTGGGTGTAAGGCGAATGTGGCACACATACTTCACAGTTGATTAGTGACACACACTGGCTGCATGGCGAATGTGGCACACATACTTCACAGTTGATTAGTGACACACACTGGGTGTAAGGCGAATGTGGCACACATACTTCACAGTTGATTAGTGACACACACTGGATGCAAGGCGAATGTGGCGTACATACTTCACAGTTGATTAGTGACACACACTGGGTGTAAGGCGAATGTGGCACACATACTTCACAGTTGATTAGTGACACACACTGGGTGCAAGGCGAATGTGGCACACATACTTCACAGTTGATTAGTGACACACACTGGGTGTAAGGCGAATGTGGCACACATACTTCACAGTTGATTAGTGACACACACTGGGTGCAAGGCGAATGTGGCACACATACTTCACAGTTGATTAGTGACACACACTGGGTGCAAGGCGAATGTGGCACACATACTTCACAGTTGAATAGTGACACACACTGGGTGCAAGGCGAATGTGGCACACATACTTCACAGTTGATTAGTGACACACACTGGGTGCAAGGCGAATGTGGCACACATACTTCACAGTTGATTAGTGACACACACTGGGTGCAAGGCGAATGTGGCACACATACTTCACAGTTGATTAGTGACACACACTGGGTGCAAGGCGAATGTGGCACACATACTTCACAGTTGATTAGTGACACACACTGGGTGCAAGGCGAATGTGGCACACATACTTCACAGTTGATTAGTGACACACACTGGGTGCAAGGCGAATGTGGCACACATACTTCACAGTTGATTAGTGACACACACTGGGTGCAAGGCGAATGTGGCACACATACTTCACAGTTGATTAGTGACACACACTGGGTGCAAGGCGAATGTGGCACACATACTTCACAGTTGAATAGTGACACACACTGGGTGCAAGGCGAATGTGGCACACATACTTCACAGTTGATTAGTGACACACACTGGGTGCAAGGCGAATGTGGCACACATACTTCACAGTTGATTAGTGACACACACTGGGTGCAAGGCGAATGTGGCACACATACTTCACAGTTGATTAGTGACACACACTGGGTGCAAGGCGAATGTGGCACACATACTTCACAGTTGATTAGTGACACACACTAGGTGCATGGCGAATGTGACACACATACTTCACAGTTGATTAGTGACACACACTGGGTGCAAGGCAAATGTGGCACACATACTTCACAGTTGATTAGTGACACACACTGGGTGCAAGGCAAATGTGGCACACATACTTCACAGTTGATTAGTGACACACACTGGGTGCATGGCGAATGTGGCACACATACTTCACAGTTGATTAGTGACTCACACTGGGTGCATGGCGAATGTGGCACACATACTTCACAGTTGATTAGTGATACACACTGGGTGCAAGGCAAATGTGGCACACATACTTCACAGTTGATTAGTGACACACACTGGGTGCATGGCGAATGTGGCACACATACTTCACAGTTGATTAGTGACACACACTAGGTGCAAAGCGAATGTGGCACACAAACTTCACAGTTGATTAGTGACACACACTAGGTGCAAGGCAAATGTGGCACACATACTTCTCAGTTGATTAGTGACACACACTGGGTGCATGGCGAATGTGGCACACATACTTCACAGTTGATTAGTGACACACACTGTGTGCAAGGCGAATGTGGCACACATACTTCACAGTTGAATAGTGACACACACTGGGTGCAAGGCGAATGTGGCACACATACTTCACAGTTGATTAGTGACACACACTGGGTGCAATGCGAATGTGGCACACATACTTCACAGTAAATTAGTGACACACACTTGGTGCAAGGCGAATGTGGCACACATACTTCACAGTTGATTAGTGACACACGCTGGGTGCAAGACGAATGTGGCACACATACTTCACAGTTGATTAGTGACTCACACTGGGTGCAAGGCGAATGTGACACACATACTTCACAGTTGATTAATGACACACACTGGGTGCAAGGCGAATGTGACACACATACTTCACAATTGATAAGTAACACACTTTGTCACATTTTAAGAACTAGAAAAACTCTTAAATGTGCTTTGAACAGTTTGCACGTAGTGACATATATTGGAAATACACAGTTTAAGTCTGTTAGTGGCTTAAAATTAGACTTTTGCTTAAACCAATGCCTAGGGTCTTAAGTGGAGTCATACTGAAAATAACCCTCGCTAACAAACCGAGTCTTCTACTTTTTTTTCATTAGATTTTAGGCAAAAGACAAATTTCCTAACAAAAGTTTATTATTGAAATAACAGTTGACTATTTCAAAAAGTATATAATGTAAACAAGATTTCTGACATGTTTACCATGTGGCATATTTCAAACATAAAATATTATTGTATATACTTTTGGTCACACATTAATTCTTACTTATCGAGTTTTCTATTCATAAAACGCTGAACGCTGTTGATTTTATTCACAGTGTGTGACATTATTCAAGCCTTGTAACAGTCGCATACAGATTAGGTCGTTGCATAATTAATATCTCTTTAAATCGTTACAATCTGCGCGTGTTTTTTTAAATTCAATTTCCTTGAAAACGTTACACAGTCGTGATTTTTAGGCGCATTCATTTTTTATCTCCCACAATTTTTCAAAATTTAATGTGCATGTTTGACAATTAATTTGTAAATGTGATAGTGTTACTGAACTTCTATTCCCTCGTTTGATGAGTATTGAAATATAAAAAACATGATTTAATGCTTTTAATCATCGATCCATATGACCTATTAGTAACAGGTATTGTCCCGCCCAATATCAAGTTCTTTAATCACATACGGAAAGGTATCGAAGTATCGAAGGGTAATTATAAATCTCACATACTTTAGATATTTTGGCTCCCTTTTACTTATACTTGCAAAAGAAAATGGCAAGGTTTCTTTTCTTGACACGTTGGGTTATATTACATGGAAACCTTAGATATATAACCTAAATGCTCTAATTTAACCTAGTGTGTGTGTGTGTGTGTGTGTGTGTGTGTGTGTGTGTGTGCACCAATGTCCAAGTATAATGGATCAAAAGGAAGCAGCGTTTGAATTACAAATTAACTAAAACTTTCTTTAGTTTATGATGACAACTCGTCTCCATTAGACTGCAAGCAAGTTACCAGTCAGTTGTTCGGGTTGGACTTATTACATTACCTCTCATGAACAGACACAATCAATCCGAGTTTGCTCATTTCGTTTCTTGAATGTCCTTTCAAGTGATCTTTGTATCAGAAAGTATTGCATATATAATCTAGGAGGTGAGGTGATATGGTGATAAAATACTTATTATTGATAAAATTGCATTTCATTTGTCCTGGATAGGATTTGATATCATTCCTACAAAATACTTATTATTGATAAAATTGCATTTCATTTGTCCTGGATAGGATTTGATATCATTCTACACAATACTTATTATTGATAAAATTGCATTTCATTTGTCCTGGATAGGATTTGATATCATTCTACACAATACTTATTATTGATAAATGTGCATTTCATTTGTCCTGGATAAAAGTTGATATCCTTCTACAAAATGCTTCTTATGTTCATTCAACCTTGATATAACAAATAAACCTTGCATTATTGAAAAAGTCGTAATTTAAAAACACTGATAGTGTATATTTTACAAATGAAGAAGTAAAACATATATAACTAGAAGTTACATACAACAGGAAACTTGAGATGTAAAAGACATAGTGTCCACAATAGCACGCACACAAACAGTACATTGAATAATCAGAATAAGGTTCACATTGCGTTTTATGTCAATTTGCTGTTTTAAAATGTTCAATATCTAAGCTTTTAGGACGGTGGTTTTACGTTAAATATATAAGGAAAGTGCTTCTATACAGACTTATGAAAATGAATCGGATATATTCCTCGACCATTAAAAATGGATGCCATATATAACATGTAGCATGTTGCCGTATATAATCTGTAACAAGGAAATGACTTAAACCTCCATTCCAAAATAAATTATTTCTTCTTTATGTGATTAAATTAGCATTACACTAATGTTTGCAGTTATCGAATCTTTGGTTCTTCTCCTTTATCATATGTATTTTGTATGGTTTCAATGTCTAACCAAGAGAAATATGCCATTCATCTTTATTAGAACAATTATATAGCTATTCTGTTTCCTCGGAAACTAACGTCAATAAGATTAATTGAACTTCTTTTTCAAAACATGTGATCTTAAATTAACATGAAAAACAACCTCAATGTACAAATGTAAAACCGTGTTATGTTTAAAAGTCAATCGTCGATGTTTATGGTTGCGCATAATCAAAACCAAACCACTATGCTAGAATCAGTTCTGTCTATATAATGTTCAGTTCTGTTATGATGCCTTTACGTTATATCAAAAGACTTTGAAGGTGTGTGCATGGTGCACAGTACCGACGACAGTAGCGTAGTTGGCTTTTATATATGTCACACTCGACTGAACGATTCAGATTAACTGAAATAATTGCAATGTATAATGTCGCAAGCGTCGTTTTTATTGACAAGTGCTGAAAGTTACTGACATACAAAACTATTATTAATCATTTGCTCACACGATGTTCTAACTGATGGGTTGGTTTCCATTGACATCTCAACAATGGCACAAGGCGGCGCTTTCTGATATATGAACTATTAAATAAAAGTTTCAGAACAGTGTAAAAAGCCACCATTGTTTTACTTGTTTAACTTGACATGCAAGATGTACGAATATAGTCAACGAGCCATTTGCTATTTGATATAGTTTGAAGACATTGGTACTGCATGTATATGGTTGTTCAACTGTAGTCAATAGCCACTCAATGTTTATCATTTTTATCGTATCCTACTTGGTACTACATTCTAAATATAAAAAAAACAGAACACCTAATGCAAACGGTATGATATATATCCAAAGACATCGTGGACTGATCATTAAATATAACTTAAATAGCTGCAGCAGACAATATCACATTGTAACAGTGTTTGTTTTTAAATCTGATTTTATAATGAGCAATATATAAACTTCTAGAATGTGTTATACGTATGTTTCAATAACTAAGCATAATGTAATTTGTATTTGTAATGTGTTTATTACCTGTTTATAAATCATTTTCTTTGAAAAACAATGTTTCATCTTATTTAACAAAACAGTCATATCGATTGTGAAACAAGATCTTACACCTAAGGCAAATTTTAATGTAAGTCTTTCTAGTCTATCAGTACTAAGCATATATGGACAAAATGTCTTGCCTATGCACACCACACAAAGTGTGGACTCTTGTGACCCTCCTATACTGTGTCCGAAGCGTTTCCACAGGACCACACGCTCTGCAATACTTACTTTATATTTCTTATTTTTACATTTCATTTTCAAAACCCTCAATTCGTGTAGCATGATTTTTTTTACATTAAAGTCATATTGCAGCAATATCTCTCAGTATTTCTTTATGAAGGACATGTGTTTACAGGTTATCTCCACATAACCTTGGCGGTATCACCTAAAAAACCTATTGCAATTCAACCCAGGTGCTTACATTTGAATTTAATAAACCTCTGTACCTGATTAAATTCAAATTATTGATCGAAAATGTAAAATGATGGGGTGTTACCAAAAAACATTTCAAGGAATGTCTTTCCGTGACAATATCTGTAATTGAATAAAACACGCTCATCTTTGTACAATCAGACTTCATATTTAGTTTTTCTCGATGAAAGATAGGAACAACTTTCCGTCGAGATAACCGATCGTGATACTCTCTCCAGAGAGAGCTAAAATAAATATGTAAATTGGCGCTCTTTCTTTGCAAGCATATGCAGGGGAAATATTTTGTAGATGTTTACTCATTAAATATAATAATGCTCACCTAAATATGAAAATACTAAGTTGTTGTATTGTCTTTGTAGACAAAGTTTCAGTTATATATAATAGTCATTTAAAACGTATAACAGAAGTGATACACAAAACAATACATTTTAAAACAACTAATTGAAATACGTATTATGAATATTGGCAGCACAATGTCAGAGATTTTTTATGTCAAATATTCTATCCAAGACATTTAAATCAGGTATACAATTAAGTTACAGATACATTATTCTAATTGCATTGCGAAATGTCTATGTGTTAAAAAAATCAAAGTACATTTCCTTTATTCGTTGACAGTTTGTATTCATTATGATCTAAATACGTGATACATGTACAATTTCAACATAAGAAGTTAATAATCAACAGCAGATGAAGTGTTTAATTGACACACCTACCAAAGCAGCAAAATTATCTTTACTATACAGTATTATTAATATGCAAACAGTATAATTAACATACAGTATAACCAACATTCAAACAGTATAATTAATATACAGTTTAATCAATATGCAAACAATATAAATAATATACAGTATGATTAATATGCAAACAGTAAAATTAATATACAGTATTTTTAATATGCAAACAGTATAATCAATATGCAAACAGTACAATTAATAAATAGTATAATTAATATTCAGTATAATTAATATGCAAACAGTATAATTAATATGTAAACAATATAATTAATATACAGTATAATTAATATGAAAACAGTATAATTAATATTCAGTTTAATAATACCACCTGCTTCTGATGAGCTTAATTCTAGTAATGGGTGCACACTTTACCACCGTATTAGAACAGTCATGAGTAATGTTCCTTCTGATGAGCTTAATTCTGGTTCATGGGTTCACACTTTACCGCCGTATTAGAACAGCCATGAGTAATGTTTGCTTCTGATGAGCTTAATTCTGGTTAATGGGTGCACACTTTACCGCCGTATTAAAACAGTCATGAGTAATGTTCACCTCCGATGAGCTTAATTCTGATTAATGTGTGCACACTTTACCGCCGTATTAGAACAGCTATGAGTAATGTTCGCTTCTGATGAGCTTAATTCTGTTTAATGGGTGTGCACTTTACCGCCGTATTAGAACAGTCATGAATAATGTTCGCTTCTGATGTACTTAGTTCTGGTTAATGAGTGCGCATTTTACCGCGGTATTCGAACAGTCAGGAGAAATGTTCGCTTTTTATGAGCTTAATTCTGGTTAATGGGTGCGCAATTTACCGCCGTATTAGAACAGTCATGAATAATGTTTGCTTCTGATGTACTTAGTTCTGGTTAATGGGTGCACACTTTACCGCCGTATTCGAACAGTCAGGAGAAATGTTAGCTTTTGATGAGCTTAATTCTGGTTAATGGGTCAAACTTTACCACCGTAATAGAACAATCATGAGTAATGTTTGCTTCTGATGAGCTTATTTCTGTTTAATGGGTGCACACTTTACCGCCGTAATAGAACAGCCTTGAGTAATGTTTGCTTTTGATGAGCTTAGTTCTGGTTAATGGGTGCACACTTTACCGCTGTATTAGAACAGTCATGAGTAATGTTCGCTTCTGATGAGCTTAATTCTAGTAATGAGTGCACACTTTACCACCTTATTAGAACAGTCATGAGTAATGTTCGCTTCTGATGAGCTTAATTCTGGTTAATGGGTGCACACTTTACCGCCGTATTAGATTAGCCATGAGTAATGTTTGCTTCTGATGAGCTTAAATCTGGTTAATGGGTGCACACTTTACCGCCGTATAAGAACAGTCATGAGTAATGTTCGCCTCTGATGAGCTTAATTCTGATTAATATGTGCACACTTTACCGCCGTATTAGAACAAGCCATGAGTAATGTTCGCTTCTGATGAGCTTAATTCTGGTTAATGGGTGCGCATTTTACCGCCGTATTAGAACAGTCATGAATAATGTTCGCTTCTGATGTACTTAGTTCTGGTTAATGGGTGCGCATTTTACCGCCGTATTCGAACAGTCAGGAGAAATGTTCGCTTCTTATGAGCTTAATTTTGGTTAATGGGTGCACACTTTACCGCCGTACTAGAACAGTCATGAGTAATGTTCGCTTCTGATGAGCTTTATTCAGGTTAAAGGGTGCACACTTTACCACCGTATTCGAACAGTCAGGAGAAATGTTAGCTTCTCATGAGCTTAATTCTGGTAAATAGCTGCACACTTTACCACCGTATTAGAACAGTCATGAATAATGTTCGCTTCTGATAAGCTTAATTATGGTTAATGGGTGCACACTTTACCACCGTATTAGAACAGTAATGAATAATGTTCGCTTCTGATGAGCTTAATTCTGGTTAATGGGGGTACACTTCACCGCCGTTTTAGAACAGTCATGAATAATGTTCGCTTCTGATGAGCTTAATTCTGGTTAATGGGTGCACACTTTACCGCCGTATTAGAACAGTCATGAGTAATGTTCGCCTCTGATGAGCTTAATTCTGGTTAATGGGTGCACACTTTACCGCCATATTAGAACATTCATGAGTAATGTTCGCTTCTGATGAGCTTAATTCTGGTTAATGGGTGCACACTTTACCGCCGTATTCGAACAGTCAGGAGAAATGTTCACTTCTGATGAGCTTAATTCTGGTTAATGGGTGCACACTTTACCGCCGTATTAGAACAATCATGAGTAATGTTCGCTTCTGATGAGCTTGATTCTGGTTAATGGGTGCACACTTTACCGCCGTATTAGAACAGTCAGTCATGAGTAATGTTCGCTTCTGATGAGCTAAATTCTGGTTTATGTGTGCACACTTTACAGCCGTATTAGAACAGTCATGAGTAATGTTCGTTTCTGATGAGCTTAATTCTGGTTGATGCATTCACACTTTACCGCTGTATTGGAACAGTCATGAGTAATGTTCGTTTCTGATGAGCTTAATTTTGGGTAATGGGTGCACACTTTACCGCCGTATTAGAACAGTCATGAGTAATGTTCGCTTCTGATGAGCTTAATTCTGGTTAATGGGTGCACACTTTACCGCCATATTCGAACAGTCAGGAGAAATGTTCGCTTCTCATGAGCTTAATTCTGTTAAATGGGTGCACACTTTACCGCCGTATTAGAACAGTCATGAGTAATGTTCGCTTCTGATGAGCTTAATTCTGGTTAATGGGTGCACACTTTACCGCCGTATTAGAACAGTCATGAGTAATTTTCGCTTCTGATGAGCTTAATTCTGGTTAATGGGTGCACACTTTACCGCTATATTAGAACAGTCATGAATTATGTTCGCTTCTGATGAGCTTAATTCTGGTTAATGGGTGCACACTTTACCGCCGTATTAGTACAGTCATGAGTAATGTTCGATTCTGATGAGCTTAATTCTGGTTAATGGGTGCACACTTTACCACCGTATTAAAACATTCATGAATAATGTTCGCTTCTGATGAGCTTAATTCTGGTTAATGGGTGCACACTTTACCGCCATATTACAACAGTCATGAGTAATGTTCGCTTCTGATGAGCTTAATTCTGGTTAATGGGTGCACACTTTACCGCCGTAATAGAACAGTCATGAGTTATGTTTGCTTTTGATGAGCTTAGTTCTGGTTAATGGGTGCACACTTTACCGCCGTATTAGAACAGTCATGAGTAATGTTCGCTTCTGATGAGCTTAATTCTAGTAATGGGTGCACACTTTACCACCGTATTAGAACAGTCATGAGTAATGTTCGCTTCTGATGAGCTTAATTCTGGTTAATGGGTGCACACTTTACCGCCGTATTCGAACAGTCAGGAGAAATGTTCACTTCTGATGAGCTTAATTCTGGTTAATGGGTGCACACTTTACCGCCGTATTAGAACAATCATGAGTAATGTTCGCTTCTGATGAGCTTGATTCTGGTTAATGGGTGCACACTTTACCGCCGTATTAGAACAGTCATGAGTATTGTTCGGTTCTGTAGGTTCATTCTGTTTAATGGGTGCACACTTTACCGCCGTATTAGAACAGTCAGTCATGAGTAATGTTCGCTTCTGATGAGCTTAATTCTGGTTTATTTGTGCACACTCTACAGCCGTAATAGAACAGTCATGAGTTATGTTTGCTTTTGATGAGCTTAGTTCTGGTTAATGGGTGCACACTTTACCGCCGTATTAGAACAGTCATGAGTAATGTTCGCTTCTGATGAGCTTAATTCTAGTAATGGGTGCACACTTTACCACCGTATTAGAACAGTCATGAGTAATGTTCGCTTCTGATGAGCTTAATTCTGGTTAATGGGTGCACACTTTACCGCCGTATTAGAACAGCCATGAGTAATGTTTGCTTCTGATGAGCTTAATTCTGGTTAATGGGTGCACACTTTACCGCCGTATTAGAACAGCCATGAGTAATGTTTGCTTCTGATGAGCTTAATTCTGGTTAATGGGTGCACACTTTACCGCCGTATTAGAACAGTCAGTCATGAGAAATGTTCGCTTCTGATGAGTTTAATTCTGGTTAATGGGTGCACACTTTACCGCCGTATTCGAACAGTCATGAGTAATGTTCGCTTCTGATGAGCTTAATTCTGGTTAATGGGTGCACACTTTACCGCCATATAAGAACAGTCATGAGTAATGTTCGCTTCTGATGAGCTTAAATCTGTTTAATGGGTGCACACTTTACCGCCGTATTAGAAATGTCATGAGTAATGTTCGCTTCTGATGAGCTTAATTCTGGTTAATGGGTGCACATGACTTCGCCGCTTTTTACTATCATCTTTACTATCATCTCAGTTAAAGACGAGACAGTTAAATTGAGTTATGAAGATAAAAAACATAGCTGTTTTACTGAAGTAAGCGCCCAAAACGGAAATGTTGTGTTTGACCAAATATCAAAAGAGAAATAAGTGAAATTCACCTACTGAGCTGAACTATCATATATACTGCGCCTAGAGGTAGTTTTGTCTGCGGCATTTTGATAGCAATACTACAACAATCGCTCAGCTCAGCACTTTGTTTAACTACCTTTATAGGAATATGAATTCAGTAATGAGTGACTCAAGATCATTTGCTTTTTAGACTACATTTCAATGATCATTAATTGTGTAAGTACTCCAAAATAGCAAAATTAAGACACAGGAGAACTGATAGATAAAGATATATTTTTACTAACTTGCTTTAAAAATGTATTTGTTAGATTTTCATTTATCTAAATTCAGCTGCGGTAAAAGTATTGTTCAATCTTATGTAATTGAATTAATTACAATGCACATAATACACGCCAATAACAGTGTCATAGCGTCTCAAGCTTCAACATTTAGAAACATCAAAGCATATTTCATAAAAAGTATTTGCATATTATTCTCTGCATATTTGAGTGTTTACCTGGTGATCAAATGTCAATACAACAAGATAAAACAAAACAACCAGGAAAAGAAAATAGCAGATTTGGTGATATTGCGTCTGGGAATGAGAGGTAATAGGCCACGTCGCATTGTTGTGTCGGCCGTATTGCATGTGTGTGTTTGTGGATGGGTGGGCCATATACGATTTAAGTGGTGTTTTATTTCGGGACACACTAAATGAGATTACGTAGTTTTAGAAATAATTACATCAGTGTGTAAATATAGATTGTTATAATCTCAAAAAGTGCATTCTAACGTTCGTTTCAACTACATTATATGTGATTTCCAGAATGTTTATCTATACAGCTGATATATTCTTCTGTTATTCATCTTATATTATTTAGATAAAATATACATTTCGATAAATAACTGTTGATGGCATTGCTCTCTTAACTTTGCTCCAATTCATATTTTATGGAGTTTTCGTATCGATCCTTTTCTCAGAATCTCATTACATGATAAGAATCCAGATTTTAGCCGATTGAAAAGGTTCATTTTTGTCCTTTTGTCTGCTGAAGTTATTTAATATGGTTATGAAACGAATTCGGATTTAGAGAAAATTTTAAAAGCGTTGCAAATAGAAAAGCATTTTAAAGATTTCCATCCAAACGATATAAACTCAGTTAAAGAAGTTATAACCGGCATTCCCATTCTACGTCCCTGGAACTGAGAGTGTGTTCAGTATAATTGATACTGTTGTTGTCATAATTATATAAACAAATATTACCTTGGTGTAGACTTAATTCATAGCATTTTATATGTTTGAATATCCAAACTGTTAAAAATAAATAATGTTTTAAGACTCCAAATCAGTTAATGAGATTTGAAATTTAACGGTAAATCTAATGTTTGTTTAAGTAGTTTTCGTATTTTTTTTATCATTTGACAATTCCGTAGAATGATGGATCTAGAATGCATTCCATATGTATAAGTTCAATATTGTCTGTACGAAAGTACGTAATTTAATAAAAAATAATGAGGATTTGTGTTATACGATTCATTAACTGCAATAAGCTGTTGGAATTTTAGTGTTGTTTTTTTTTCAAAAACAATATAAGATAAGTAATAGACGTAAGACTATGTATTTACATTTTACACAAACGCAATTTCTCCTACGCATGCAATATATGGTTCTCGCTGCCCTCAGTAAGTATATACTCAAATCTTTGGAGACTAATGTCTGGCAGACGTCAATGTTGATAAAGTTGTCCTGCAATAAAATGTCACAAATGTTATTTATTCTCAACGCCAGTGAAGACTGAGGGCGATTATATGGTAAGAAGAGAAGTATATCTCCAGATTGATGAAACATTTACACTATTGTAATTTTTTTTATAAAATGGAATATTTAAAATATTAACTAGTAAGTGATTATTTTATCTTTTTTGCACTTTCGTATATATAAAGCATTTCTCAGAATTCCTATTGACGTGATGCTCAAGTGTGAATATGAATCGAACATCATTGTCTTATAATAAAGCTGTTGTTGGGTGCGGCTTCTATATTCTTCGATTTAATTTGTTTTATTTTATTACTGTGCAGCATTCTTTACATCTTTTAGTAATTAGTATCTCGTGGTAATGATCTCACAAGCAGCAAGTCTCCAGCGAGATCTTCTCTCATATTTTCATTGAATATGTGATATTTGAATACCCCTTGAGCCTTAGCAAATAATAGTGCATTTATACTCCAAACAAGGATGGGATTGTGTGTTGATGTCATTTCTTCGATTCGTTATACAATTGACGTTTAACGATAAATCTACTCTGTGTTGAAGGAGTTTGTTTATTTCCTTTTGTCATTTGAATGATTCGGTAGAGGAATCAATTTAGGTGGTACACAGAGCGTTAAGCTATACATAGGTATAAGTTCTATAACGTCTGTGAAAAAGGAAGTCATCCAATAAAACAAATGAGTGTTATTTTACGGTACATTAATACCAATAAAACAACAAATATCTGGGAGTAGATTGTCAGCTTTTAGAGAAAAAGGATGCTTCTTCATACCATCATTATATACTCAACTACTCTTATTTCGCATTCGTATTGTTTGTCGTTTTCGGTGTCGTTTTTTGTTATTTTGGTGTGTGTTTATTTTAGGTATATGTCGGTACATGGTGCATAAGAAGGGGTTATTATCTTAAATCATGTAACGTTTATATTGAATCAAGTCGATAGTGAAATATGGCTGGCATTATAGTTTTATTTTCGGCATAAAACGTTTGACCTATACGTCAATTTTGAAATTTAGATCAAGCATTATATACTTCAGTTCTTTAGGGTTTTTTAAAAATAAAATCACTGACCTGACGTAATAAAAAATATGCGTTACACAAAAATTAAGATAAAAGAAAACAGTAAAAAAAACGGTGAAGTAACCTAAAGCTTAAGAAAAGTACAAGATAATCTAAAAGATGAAATACGCCTACAGTTAAGACATTTCGTTAATAAGACTACACTTCCAATTTGACATCTTCAGCACTATTTGTACCACGTACCGTGGCAATGTTGTCTGTTTCAATTTCAGCTGCATTCTTACAATTCACAATGACAAACAAAAACGAAATAAAACTTGAAATTACCGACGCATGTGTGACTTTGCTAAAACCTAACATTTAGTTGTGTTTGGAATAAAATGGTACTTTGGACGACATTTATCAATAAACCGTAATCCTAAAATATGTTTGTATGTATGTTTCACTACCCAAGTATAAAGTAATTATTTTAAAACTATAAAAATTATTGACAAGGAATTTACTAGCTGAAGAAAACACACTTGTGATAAGAATAAGCTGTTCATACTGCGCACGGAGAAACTATAACACTATTAGTTTAAACTTTATTTAATTCTTTAATGTTACTGATCAGATAACGTTTTGTGTACATGTGTACATAATAATCAAGTACATAGTAGTGCTTGATTTCGCATCGTGTGTTCGACTTATACAAACAGAGAGTAAGTATATCCATTAACTGGTATGATAGACCAATCAATATCATAAAACAATGTGAACCATGCCTGTAATGTTGGAGCAGTAGAATATTTTGGTTTTGGTCTTGTAGTTTTATTGATCCATACAGAGATCAGATGTTTCTGTGTTTACATAGGATACATCATATTAATCAGAAATCGATGCATATTCCCAGTTTATGATACCGTAATATTCCCGTTGTGAGTCGAAATCGATACACGTTTCAAATATCGCGGACACTCGCGGTCACACAAATTAATAATTCATATCCTGCCTTTATCATTTTATACAGACAGCTATTAAATATTTGCTTAGCCTGCTATTTTATCCATATGTTTTTCTAAAGTTTGTATTCAATGATGCAATCTTATAGTCAAATATAAAATATACTATATCAAACCTTCATGTATATTTCTACACGAAGTATATGTGTTGCATTAACATAATAACACTGAGCTAAATGCAACACATATACTGCGTGTGTATATATATATATATATATATATTATATATATTGATGATGTATCTGTTGGGTATATGTTTTCCTTTTTAAAATATATATGGTAATATGCTAAATATACGATATACAATATAACACTTTAATCATAGCTTCTCCAAAACTATTGAATACATCTCAGTTAAAAGAGGATATGTATTTCCCTTCTAGATGGTATAATACATGTATATTATACCAGGGGAAAACCCGCTATCAATGTCTAAAAATGGAATCAGTTTAAACATTGATACAAAGAATCTCATTATCATATGTAAATAGAATCCCGAATCAACCAAAACGTGACAAAACGATATTTCAGTTGGAGTGCTAAACTTGAAACGATATCACTTACATACCGCTTGACGATCTTTACAACTTTTACGACATGTCAAGTCAGTATGACGGATCAAATCGAAAACAAGCTTTGATACGTCACAAAATGCGTTGCAATTTTAAATTATCTATTTTAGTCTAACTTTAGCGCATGGGCAATATAAGGAAACTTCTTTTCAGTAAATTATTTTGAGATAGTTAAATAGTTATACTTGTGGACAATACGGGGTCAGTGAGTATATATATACAGTCATGGCATACTGGGGGGAATGTTTTAGCCAATTCTAAAACTTTGAAAACTCCTTATATACTTTCTATTAATGCTGCAAGCACAAAATAATCTTTGTTTATTAGTTTTCATTCAAACAGATTACGCTAACATATATTGTTTAATAAGACGTTTATGCATGTTTGCACGTTGCCGAATCATGAACAAATTGCGAAGTCATCATAATTCTAAATCTAGACAAAAGAATTGATTTATTTGTTTTACTGGCGAGAGATTATTTTACATGAATGAATGTATCGATCATTGTACCGTACACTTTGTTTGCGTGTAACATCTCTATTAATGCAATAAATAGAAACTTTTGATCAGAGAATTAGAATTATAGAACAGAACAGAACAGAACATATATTTTATTAGGATTTGTACAAAGTACATCATCATACTATATACAATATACAATCAATATAAACATAAAGTCACTTAATAGCAATGATTAAATTCATTAGAGTATATAACAAAATATTTAATGAATGTTAATAAATGAAATGAGGATGAACACTATGCTTAAACAGTTAGCACTGTTTTTCTAATTTCTAATGCCTCTTGAAATATTATATAATATGGTTTTATTATGTGAATTAAGTAACTCTAAAAATTTTAACACAGAAGGTCTTTGATAGTAATACTTTTTCAAATACTGTTTTCGTAAATTATTAAAACATAAGAAATGAAACTCATCTTCTATATCCCTTGAATTGCAACATAAACAATATCTTTCATTTTTTGGAATTCTATTTCTGTCATATCGTCCAGTTTGTATTCTAAGAGGATTAACAGATAGTCTTAATCTAGTGTAAAATAATCTAAGATTACAGGGCAATATATCGAGATAATTCTCGTACTTAAATTGATGTTTGACAAGTTTAAAACATTCGAGCACTGGACTTTTTTCTACTGATCCAAACCATTGTTGAATGAAATTGTCGATAACCTTTTGTTTAAAAATATTTGGAAATACTTTGGGATTAACAAAACGATTATTCTCAAAATATAGGTGAATCCATAATCATTTAACATGGTTTTAATATTTGATACCCAGTTCTTACAACCTCTATTACAGTCATATAGCCCCTGTTCATATAGTTTTTTTATCAATATATTTTCCGTATAAATAACTTTACACCAGTAGCTTATGATTCTTACATATCGTGATATATATAATGGATATCTCCCAAGCTCTCCATACACACCCACTGTACAAGTATTTAATCTAACATTCAATAAACGTTTATACATGTTTAAAATAAGAATGTATATTGATTGATTCAATTCATAATTACCTAATGTCGTTTAATGATTAAATTGTATAAATACTTAAGGTTTTCGGTGAAGGATATTTTAAAAGGAGTTTAAAAATTGATGATACATGATATATTGGATGGCGTGAAGAACTGAAATGAATATAAAAAGAGAAAAACCCATGTGCATCAAGAGATATAGCACATAAAGGACAAATATAATCACAATAGCCCAAATACAAACATGCATTCAATGACTATTAATAACGATAATAATAATAATAAACCGCTTTGAAACGGTCAGTCACTGACATGTTGTTTGGTTATTTAGAACTACTTTACTGGTGCACCCGACCTCGCTCGTTCCTCCTTCACATAATTAACAATCGGTGTAAATAATAGCATCCGGCCACACTATTTTCTTATAAATACGGCGGCATTAGTATGTGTAAGATGTAAATACACAACTTACATTTAGGTTAAGCAGATAAGTTTTAATACAGTGATAAAAAATAAAGAAGACTTTGTGGTGCCATCTGTAGATGTTACTGATAACCTTAAAGGATCCAGAGTAGAAAGAAAATTAACTAGATACGAATGTGGTAGCTTAAAATGTAATTACTAAGATAAAATGGTTGTATATATTAGTGTTTAGTAATTAAAGTTTTAGCGGTCGGTAGCGTTAGAGTGCAAATGAAGCGTCCCAGTCCACTAAAACATCTTCCATACAGCAATATGAAAATAAATGGCTCAAGGTCATGACGTAGTTATCTAGGCTTTTACATGGTGTATGTTGTGATTTTAGACCACCATTCGACGTCATTGTCTGAGCAATTCTAACAAAACAGAACTTGTTTAAATAGAAAACCGACATACCCTGTGTTTCAACGAAATGAGATTAATTAAATTAGTTTGGCTAACAAAACTTGCGTAGTGTTATGTATGCATTGTTTCCAATCAAAATCACCCGGACTTGTATAAATTGTTTCGTCATGTAATAAATATTCACCATGACTAGCAAGGGCGTCGTCATGTGATGAAATATCATTATTGTCATGCTTCAAAACTATATGTTTAAAGGTTGCACTGTCAAGGCGAGCTGTGAAGTCATCTATCCCACCACCAGTGTGCAATCTGGAAGTGAGTCAGTATGGTATACGTATGTTCGACAAGAGCAAATCAGGGGTAAGTTACCGAGACATTAAATTTCAGAGAGTCTATTTCATATACAAATGTTTGTTTCACATGAGAAAATCGCGATTAAGGTTTCCCAGAATATGGATATGAATAATACATTATAATACATCACAGCGGGATCAAGATTAGGATATTAGAGATAATCAATTGCATATCAACCAGTACAAGATCATGGTTTGTTCAAGCGAGAAGTCAAATTATCAAGAGCTGTTCATGGTTTAACCAAGTTCAGAAGTCAATTTGCTGAGAGCTGATCATAGTTTAGCCAAGTTAGAAGTCAAATTGCTAAGAGCTGATCAGGATTTAGCAAAGGGAGTAGTCAAATTGCTAAGAGCTGGTCAGGGTTTGGCTAAGCGAGAAGTAAAATTGCTAAAAGCAGATCATGGTTTAGCCAAGTCAGAAGTCAATTTGCTAAGAGCAGATCGTGATAGTCATTTTGCTAAGAGTTGATCATGGTTAACCCAAGCAAGAAGTCAATTTTGCTAAGAGCTGATCAGTAATTGGCCGAGCGAGAAGTCAAATTCAAGTTAACGGTTATGAATAATGACAAGTACTGCATTATATTTTTGCTATCTAAACACTGAAATATTCAGAATGAAGGTAATAAATCCATACCATCAACAGTATATGTATAAAGTTTCTTTCTTCTATTCAAAGTATGAACCAGTTGTAGTAATAAATGATGATTTTAAGATATTTGTAATGCCAGTGCATATAATTTTATATAAGAAATAGAGGTAATTAATAATAAAGATCGAAACTACGTTTTATATTTATTTTATTTTATTTATATTTTATTTGCAATGCTGGACAAGAGAGCTCAGTATAAAATTTGAAAAAGAAGTCGAGGTAGTATGTGTTGTGCCTTGCGAGTGTTTTACCTAATGTTGATATTGGTAATATATACTAATAATGTATTGTCTTGAAAACAATATTCTTATTCCTCATACTTTAAAAAGGGCGCTGTTTTCAACATAAACAAACAAAACAACATACACTCGTATATCCAATTATTAGTTTGTACTTTCTGGTAAATCATGCTATAATTTATTCATCTCTATAACATTTAACAGCCAGTTATATTTAGCTTACTGGTTTATCTTCAGCATGAGAATCTAGACTCGTTCACACATTTCTTCGCCCTGAAGCACATAACATTTTGTGGACACCATCCTAGAAATGAAAGGTATGTTCTGTACCAGGCACATTTTTATATGAAACCTAATGAGGTCTTAAATAAGGTATTTTACTGTTCCCTGTTTGAGAAATATTTCATTATTTTATCCTTCACCACCATAATTGTTATATTTTGACAACGTTTGTACCCAGGACTATTTAAAGCACAAAGAACAGCCCAGTTATTACTATTTAGTCGATTGATATCTTGGATACATATAACGCAATCAAGAAGACAAAACAACCGACTCAGTTTTAATGAAGATATGTGAAGGTAATGCAATATGCAACACCCCTCGTGAATCCCAGCTCCTGATTAAACTGTATTGTAATGAAGATATGTGAAGGTAATGCAATATGCAACAACCCTCGTGAATCCAAGCTCCGGATTAAACTGTATTCTAACCATAATTACTTTTTAAAATATGTCAATCTTCTAACAAATGATTTTATATATTGGTGTGAATATATAAAAAATACAATTTAGTTATTATCATAAACTCTATGTTCTGTAAATGAGTTTAATTCAACGTAAAATGCAACAATGGTGGTATTGTAGTGGATAGAGTGTTGGTCACTCACGCTGGAGTTTGCAAGTTAGATCCCCAGCTCAATCCGCTGGTTTCCCCAAACACTCAGTACTCTTTCTAACCCAGGAAACGGACTCAAGATTTTCCCAATCGACCTGAAATAAATTATTATAAACTTCAGCAAACTAAGATATTACTTCTAACACGATTTCAATCACTTTCAGATATTTTGGCTTTATTACAAAGCACCCAAAAGAGTACAGATATGCATGTCACGTGTTCCTTGGAGAGAAATCTACACGATCAGTTACAGATGCCATGGGGTAAGCATCAGATAAAACAATTTTTCTAAATTTTAAATATATTTTACAATAATCAGTAACTAAATAAACACTTCTTATCATGAAGCTATCCAGTGTTAGACTCTCCTTCAGTTCAATTTCTCTTTCGTGCTAGTTTACTTTTGTTTTTCTGCATGTTTCATACTAAGCGCTCAGTGAGGTGTGTTTGTCCTATCAACAGTTAGTAATTGTAGTTTGTATTTATAATTTACGTTGAATAATAGGTATCACAGTGTTTGTATTTTGTTTTACATTATGCTCATAAAAACAATGAAAATACTGTTATAGCCTCCTGCTGAAAACTCTTGATTAAGAGAAAAATCTATAAATAAAAGGGCATAGTCATCACAACATCACATATATATATGCAATACATAAACTAATAATATCAACATAGAGAAGACGTGAATCAGTGACCACAACATTGGAACGGTCAGTAGTGTAACCGACACTTGTTGCGGAGTTTAAATCCTGTATAGCAGCCAGATACTACCCTCAACATTGCTCTCTCCTTACTAAATAAAACACAAACGGGTCATGTGATAAGTTTGGATTGTTATATTTTGTATTCCAGATAGTTTATATAAAAACAATTGCCAAATGTTTAATATTTGCTACAATTAGCTATATATTTTAAGTTTCATTTCGCATGATTTACTTTCAGACTAGCGTTTAAAAGATTTTACCAAGAATATATGGCGTTCACTCACCCGACAGAGGATATATACATGGAGTAAAGGAGACATTAGACGGGAACACAATTACAACAAAAACAGTGTCGAATAGGGAGATACATGATTATTAAAACTATGTAAAGATATATAATATTATATTCAGTTAAACCTTGAAGAAAACAACAACAAAATATATATGATTATTACATATTATGTGCATACCGATTACAAGATTTGGCACTCTGTGGTGATTTTATTTTAGATAAAAAGAAACATCTTTAATGAAGTGTATAGGTAAATATATATGAATACATGCAATAATAGTGAAATTATCTGAGAATAAGCAAATTGAAAATAAGAAGTTTTAGAAAGCCTTGGTAGTGATAAGAAATGAAGAAATGGTTTACAAGGTGTATGGTATGATAATAGAGCATTTTCAACAAAGGCAACATATTAGATCCGAGGTATCCATGGTTGTATACATGCGTGACGATGTAACTGGTATCTTTAAGTCTATGGTAAGACTGAACTGGTTCTAGCATGTGCGTGTTTACTAAATTTAAAGTAAGGAATATGTGGAAGATTTCTTCTTTAAGCATATATGTTTAAAAATCAAAAATGTTGTTTAAAAATATCTGTGTTTAATTCTAAAACATGATTTATGTATAGAAAAAAATGTTTTCTTTGTAAAAAAACAAACTATTGGTTGTGGCGCTTATTTTAGCATATGTTTTTTATTTTACATTATAAATGCAATTTCAGGAACATCTTTTTATTCGTAAATAAATATGTTTTACTTTTGAAAATATGTCGATTAAAACAAATGTTAAAGCAAAAGCTGATTTTTAATGGATAAAAACCAAGTGCATATTTAGTGTTGCCAAAACAGGACCTTAAGATTTTTTGTCATAACTTCTGATAGGTGTAAGCTATCGTGGATAACATTTTCAGTATTTTGTTATGTATGCATTTGATACAAATCAAATCAAGTTTAACATAAATATTAAAAGAATATTTTTTTGAAACTCCATCAAACTCCAAAAATGTGATTACAGAATCAAAAAATATATCTTTGACTGAAGCAAGCGCCGCAAACAATAGAATATATATAAACAGATATCCTTGTAATAAATTTTTGACAGTTCTGATACTGGGGCAATGTAATATATATATTTGATTATGTCATATTTATGTTGAAATGATATATTAAATATTTATAGAATCATTTTATTGATTGTTGCATAAAATCAATAATTATTTGACATTGTATTCCGTTGTTTGGAGACCAAAATATAATTAGAATGTAATGTGAGAAACAGAATAAACACTCGGGATTTTTCCACGCTGAAAAAAACAACAACATAAGATAATACTGTTGTGAACATATCAGTCATTCTATTATTTTTCGTATAAAACTATGCCTTTGTTTTAGTTAACAATCTCGCATGCTAAGTATCAGCATTAACGTCCAAGCAGCTTAAGTGGTGAGTTTATTTTTGTTTTGTTCGGCTTATTAAGCGGTAATCATATTATGTCTTTCACCTATAGATGATCACACATAATTTTGAAGCATTTACTCGATTTTCGTGAACCTTTCTCAAGAATTTGAACACCAGGTGGAGTGTTATATAGCATAGCAATGTTTGAGATAATTCACGTACAGTTGAAATAATGTGTTAAGTGTTCAACAAAAGAATTTAACAAAGATTATTAAAGGGGATGTATTAAGATTTATCAATCTTTTCAAATTGGCTAAACATCTTTCCCAATATATCATGCCTATATCTACTCACTTGCCCTGAATTGCCGCAAAGATTCCTATTTAACATGCCAAAATAATAAATTGAAACGGGCTATCCTAAACGTTTTCTACGTACCTAGATTAGATTTAAATAGATCTCTTGCTTAAAACATATTTTGTGAAGTATTAAATGAGATAGGTGATTTCATTTCGATTTCAATTTGGTTCGTTATACAGTGTAACACGTTGTAAAAATTGTTTCATGTCATAAAAAAATCCTGATGACGATGCGAGTCACCAAACAGTATTTAAATGCTATCTAGTTTTAGAATTAGGATTTCGTTTTAAGTTATATTTAATAATAATAAACAGATGTTTTTTTATCCATTTTGATAATTATTATATTTTTTAAAATGTTAGAAATAAAACGAAAAATCTGTCAATATGTGAAAGTCTAATGAAATATCATTTATAGAACAAAATAACCATTAATATTAATTGCAATAAAACATCATAGTCACAGTAAGTGTACTCGAATAACATATAACATAGTTCGATGTTCGTTTTTCCACAATACATGTATACCTCTAACAAAAAATACCAATATGAAATAAATTGATATTATTTGTGTTTTTGCAAATTGTCTATCGTAGATCAATTGATTCTGTAATTGATAGAATGTTACATCATATGTGATATATATTATATGTGAATGACGATGGGCCAATATATTTTTTTTCTTTTTTAATCATTATATTTTGAGGTTTTTGAAAACGGAAATAAAATTATTGTTTTATAGTGTTACTCGATGTCTCATTACTCAATATTTCTATTCACGCCATTTCTAAAATAAAAGACAGACAATGTAGAGAAAGGGACATATTTCTGCCGAATATTGGTTATGTAGAAAGTGATTCACGTTGTTAGGTATTTTAGTTGAGCGAATTGTTCTAGTACTGTTTTACCGATATATGTTTCAGTTTCCGTATTTAAGTTGTAGCAGGTGTACTTCTGTGATATAATGTCAACAAATGCATTATTACTTTTGTTCTATTGTGTATTTCTAGCCTCTTTTATTATATAGAAAATGAAAACATTGTTAAACACTACCGATGACATTATACATATACAACATCAGGTTTAGAAATCAGTTTCAAAATGACAGACGCTGCTGATATACGGTTATTATAATAAAGGTGATTTCTATAATAGAATGTTTTACGGAATTGAGATTCGTGTTTATATTTCTTTCTTTTTATGTACCAGCAATGTTTTAACGTGACATATTCTGTAGTTTAGTCGTTTGCGAATAGGTGTGCTTTGTAGGATCCGTATGGGATTTTCAGTGAAATTAAAGTATAAAGTAGTCTACAATATAATTATATACAAGACATGTGAAATAAATATATCCATTATGTAAATAAAGATTCTTTGACACAGAATTAGCAATATGGATCGTGTGTGAAGACAATCTGACACTGTTTAAACAAGTGTCTTTAAATTGTTGTAATTTACTTTTGTTCCAATGAAGACAATAAACGTTCAACTGGAGACGTAACGTTCATCCAACTTCGCTCTTCCCTCGTCGTCACGTCATAAAAACGGGACAATGTTAATAAAAGTAGCCCACTTAACTATCCGTTCACAAATGTGGAAGAATATACATATGCTTAAATTGTATCAACTAGATGTATGTCTGCACAAACATCACAGCTATCGCCGCTCCTGCATTCGCACTGGAAAAAAGAAAGCGTCTTTAGACAATACTATACGTATCTACTATGTTAGATATTTGTTGGTAGTGTTTTCTTTAAAAAAAATATATATTATTCAATTACTGGAGAGATAAACTGTCATCATAATGGATGAATATCTGCTTCAAATTGTGAACAGAACATTTGGAGTGTTGTATAATTCACAAAGAAGCTAACTAAAATTGTACATACCACGTATAATCAAAATTTGGTTTCTTTGAGAATAATTTATTAAACATAACTTTGAATCCAGGGGCCTGTTTTCTATTACGGGAAAATGATACGGAAGTCATTTCATGTTTCGTTAAAATCATCGTTGGAATACTCGTAAAGTTTCCTTGTTTTAAAATGTGCAATGTGAATATGTGAAAGGGTCTTCATTTTTCGTTCGAAAATACTTACGAAGATATGGTCTCCGGATCGGAAGGTCATTGAATTCGATCCTCGACCATATCCACGTGCGGTGTCCTCGGGCAATATGTTTCATCAGAATAAGCTATGTGTATTGGTTCTGGCCAGAACGACTTCGAACGTGATTTGTCTAAGGAATACCAACTTGTTGGTAAACAATTGATATAAAATACTGTGACTAGCAATGACATAAATTAAAGGTCAATCGTCTAAAAGAAGCAATGACCCGGGTAGCCCTATCCATCCCCGTTTCCTGATACGTATATAATGAAGCTGTGATGTTGTAAATGCTTTGAAAGATATCAAGATATTTCGCCTTAAATAATTGCCTATGCTGAATTATTCGCGAAAGCCGCGCTTATATAAATGTACCTTAATTTTTGCATTAGCAAACAGGCTGTCCACATTGTTTGGTGGGGTTAATACCGACTGTACAATACATACTATAGGCCATTTTAGTTGTGTTTGTTACTTTCATTATTGGTGGAACAACATTCTTGTTTTCAGCTTCATGGACCTGTATATTTCTTTTAGCATTTACGTGACAAGCACTTTTACTTATATAGCATGTTTTAACTTAGAGATGTTCAAGTTAAAGTGTTCAAGACAAAACTTACAGCACACGATTGTTACAAATACAGATACTTGTCTAACTACTAAATTTTCTGGTACTTACAGAAGTCAATCATATACAGTTGAGACTGCGTACTAATACATTGTCTGGTACCAACATTAGTTAATTATATACAGTTGAGATTGCGTACTACTACATTGTCTGGTATCAACAGAAGTTAAGTATTTACAGCTGATATTGCGTACTACTAAATTGTCTGGTACCAACAGGAGTTAATTATATAGTTGAAATTGCGTACTAGTACTTTGTCTGGTATCAACAGAAGTTAATTATATACAGTTGAGATTGCCTACTACTAAATTGTCTGGTACGAAAATAAGTTAATTATATATAGTTGAGATTGCGTACTACTAAGTTGCCGGTACCAACATAAGTTAAGCATATACAGTTGCAATTGCTTACTACTAAGTTGCCGGTACCAACATAAGTTAAGCATATACAGTTGCAATTGCTTACTACTAAGTTGCCGGTACCAACACAAGTTAAGCATATACAGTTGCAACTGCGTACTACTCAATTGTCTGGTACCAACAGAAGTTAAGTATATACAGCTGAGATTGCATATTACTTAATTGTCTGGTACCAACAGAAGTCAATTATATACAGTTCAGATTGCATACTACTAAATTATCTGGTACCAACATAAGTCTACAGTTGAGATTGACTACTACTAAATTGTCTGGTACCAACATAAGTTAATTATTCACAGTTCAGATTGCATACTACTAAATTATCTGGTACCAACATAAGTCTACAGTTGAGATTGACTACTACTAAAATGTCTGGCACCAACATAAGTTAATTATATATAGTTGCAACTGCATACTACTACATTGTCGTGTACATGTACCAACAGATGTCACATATTTCAATTGTTTGTTACATTTGATGATAATTCACTTATTTTTCAATATTTAACACTTCTTTAAGTAAATTTTGCTGTTACATGTATTAATACAAAAGGTAGATAGATGTAAAATACGTCGAAAATGTAAATTTGCTGATCTTAAAGAATATAAAAAACGATAAACAGAAAATAATGGTCGTAATTTCTCTAAGGATAATATGTAAATTTTTCTTTTTTTTAAGACAACATTACTTTAAAAGTAAAGTTTGGTGGGCAATCTGACTGAAGTATGAGATCTTTCATAGCGAAGCATTCTTGAGGATATGATTTTAAAGCAACACATCCAAGTTTGAACTTTTAAAAAAAAAATTAATAGAGTTATGAGCACATTTCCCATACAAACATATGGTCAATTAGCTGTATATGAGCATATAAACACAATCCCGAACAAAATGATGCCCAAATTATAATGCGTGACTAGCACTTTATAAAACAAGCGTGTAACTCACCCGAGTCAAAAAAAATTGTCAAAGTGACTTTCAACGCAGGTAAAGTACACTACGCACTAAAACGTGAAGTTCTTTTAATACGACTCGCATAATTCAATTTGAAGCCAAGTTGGAATCCTCGGTAATTTAGAAATAATTTATAAAGCGTTTGTCACGCTTTATAATTTGAACATCTTTTTTTATAATTCTAAATCGTTCTGGATAGTGTTTGTTAGCACATATACAGCTCACTGACCATATATTTATGTATGGGATATGTGCTCACAACTCAATTGAAATTTTTTAAAAAAAGATTAAACGTGGATGTGTTGCTTTAATACAATTGATATGGTGGCACATAAGTTCTAGTTATTTATTTAAGTAAAAATATTGTACTGAAGTGGAAATGGGGCAGGATTTAATTTAATGTACATACGGAGGGTCACAAGTTCAAATGTTATATTTATTTACTGCGCTTTTTATCCGACCACATCATTCCTCTGTAGTATTCACAAATGCATAAAAAGTAAGGAAACAAAAACAGTTGCATATTTCAGTGCTAAAATATTGTATTGAATTCACATAACCGTTTATTTCAATAAAAATGCAAATAATGTTTCAAAATAAAAGTTATTTCTTTGTGTTCTTGTTTTATTGTTCTTATCCATATTTCATACTAAATTTGCTATACATAATATTTGAGGGCATCTGGTTTTACAATTTCTCCTGCAATATGCAACAACATTTACACTGGTAAATTAAAAAATTAAATATGTATACATCACTAGACTCACTAGATCCTCCATTATATATATGGAATTCAACACTTCACATCATAAAATGAAAACATGAATACTACCAAATTTCAGTCTAATCAGAAATATTCTTTCATCTATTTGGCAATATATGCCATGTACAGAATGTATAGAACGTGTGTGTGTGAATGAAGGGGAGGGGTATATAGATTTTGGAGCAGGGCTGTAGTGTAATAGATAGTGTTGGCAGCTTACGTCAGAGGTTGCGGGTTGGATCCCCAGCTCGACCCGATGCTTCTCATAAAACAACACTCAGTACTGGTTCTACCCAGGAAGCAGACTTGAAACGGTTCATATAAACTTTGAGCTTTCATCGCAATCAAGCTAAAATAAATTAAAATAATAAACTAAATAAATGGGAAATTAGGGGTGGAGGGTCTGTCTCTTTTAATTGTCACAACTTGTATTACAATGGATAAAATAACAACTCATATTACAGTGGTTCAAGTACTTACACGAGATTTGCTTGCTGTCAGGTATGTACAGCTTCTAATTAAGGTTAGGTAAGAGTCTATGATAATTACACACAACCAAAGATTAAACTACACTGTGCATATTTAATGATTCAATAACAAGTCACTCAACAGCATATTAGAGTCATTACACTTTTCTCCACCAATTTGAGATAAATCAATAGGTATATCAATAGCTTAGTACATACATATCTCATCCCACAAAGAAGGAAGAGTTCAGGATGCCATCTTTAAGTTCTGTAACAAATACTGCATTTTTCACAGTACAGGGGCCATAACTCAAAAAAATAGTCTGATTAGCAACTATTGAAAAATGAATGTGCTAAAATGCAAATATTAAATGCAGGACGGACAACAGAAACAAGGCAATAAGAAAAGATCACATTGAGAATTAAGTTCAAGTGCAATTTATAAAGCCAGGCTCACAAATATTTGCAGTAGAATGGTTTCCCTCCATACAAGTTATGTCATACAGGTTAATAATGAAAACAATTCTTTACAAAAAGCTTGTTTTATTTTTATTTCAAACATTTACAATATTTCTTGTTACATGTACTTGTATAATTATAATTGGTTGACAACAATAATTAATTTATTTTAACTATACAGTTACATTCTCCATTCTGCCAGTTTGGAATTAATACTAATTAAATATAATTCTTTTTTTTTAATGGTTTGCCGTTTTTAAACATTTTCTTTCTTCAATTTCTTTCAAATTCCTTTGGACACTTTACATGTACAAATTTATGATATAACCAAAAGCGAAAAATAACTGTGTACAAAGATTCATAAACTGATGAGGATTCAATTTCAATGGCGTATTCATAGACAGAATCAACCAGAGCAGCCTTACCTTGGTCGCTATTTATAATATTTGGCCGAAATGCACATATTTATCCCTTCCATTCACATAAGCCAATATAATATCAATCATACACACAGGAGTGTGATATTTCTCAATTAATCCAAAACTAAAACTGATGATTCTATTTTTATTTACGACACTTCACAGGAAACATTTTATTACAACAATTATACGAAGCATCACATTCGTATCAGTGGCCTAAACTTGACTGACAACTTCTACATCTACAGAAACTAACCTCGGACAATGTATCCCTGCATGTGAACCATAAAATATAGTTAACACAACACGATGATCCTTGAATTCAGAGAGATTTTCAAAAACTTTTAAGGTTTATGATAAAGAGTATGTCACTTTTTTTTCTTAAGCACATTACCAATACCTTTAAACTTTATTTTCTAAAGCACTTTTTACTTCTTCTATTTAAACTTTCTAAATACCCCTGCCAAACCCAACTACAAGAAATTAATGATTCATTTCTTTAGCAATTTAATATAAAATGTACCAATAATTCATAACAATTCAGCTTAACTACAAATATCAGATTAATACATGTAATATGGAGAAGTAACCTCACAATGTACCATATATTACAGTATATAAAGATCAGTTAAAAATCGGTATACCAACATGTATTCAAAACTTTCATTTTATTTCTTTTTTTACACTTTCATTTTATTTCCTTGTTTACACTTTGGTTTGTTTACTTTGGTTGTTGACAACAAAATAAAGACTGACGATCAATATAAAAATTCAATTCTATCTCCAGGTTAATGTACATATTAAATTGATGTGTTTATATTTTTAAGTTCATTATAACATTACTTATCATTTAAAAATATTTAATATATTTTTTTTGGTATAGAAACAAAACAATATTGAAAGGGCAACTGTAAATGGATACATACACAATACAATTCCACTTAAACTTGTATTTTTATATTATGAATCTTGACATATACATCTATTTACAAACTACTTAACATATATATCTATTACAAACTACATTACATATATTGCACACAATTTAGGAATACAATCCATAGACTCCGTGTCGAATTTCGGAATGAAGATTATGCCACACAACACAATTATGGTTTGTTTTAATCTAAAGCAATGAACACAGGATTTGTAAATGAAGATGACCGCTAAATAGAAGGGATCGATAAAAAACAATTTTACTGCATTACGGTTTACCACAATCAAGCAGACAATATTTAGCAAAATCATGGTGGATCCACGGATTTAACAACATAACTATCACCTCTATAATGCAGTCACCTCTCTTAAAAGCCGGTATATTGCAGGTGCATTTATCCACATTCAATTTAGTATGGATCAGCCTGTAGTACATTGGACATCAGAGTTTACAGGCAGTGAAATATACAACTTACACAACTGGAAATAGAAGTGTTAACTTAACTGTAAAAGTGAATCATTATTATGGATTGTATTACTGCATCTAGTAGTATCTATATCACTATTAACTTACTTTGCACAAGTAATAGAAGATTAAAGTTTGGTTTTTTTTTGGTGATATTTTTAGTTAAAACATGTATGCCATTACAAAGGGATGATGCTAGAAGACAATAATGCAAGGTGTTATCCAATTTAGTTAGAAATAATTAGCAAAAGTGGAACTGGTTTACATAAATTTTTAAACAAGTGTTGTCAGAAAGCAACAAAGCTCGCCCCTGAGTGTCTAAGTCCAAAAAGGGCTATAACTGTGCCAAAATGCAATCCAGAGTTATGGTTCTTATCACTGTGTGTTCCATTGATGATGGTGAACGCAATGCGAAGTTCCATTCACATCCAATGAGTGGTTGTATAGATGTTTTAAACTTAAAAATAAAAGTTTAACCTGGGTGTCTACAGACCATGACAATGCTCACGATGACGCCGAGGTCATGGCAAAAGCTCTACTTGGACTTTGTCCAGGCGAGCTAATAAACTCATAAGTCACCTATAATTTTTAAAACTTTATTCTTAGTATTTAGTTTACACTTCTATTACCAGCTGTGTAAAATTTGGAATGTTTGTCATATCTAAAGCAAATCTAGAAACCCAATATCTGCACATTAGAGTGATAGCAGAAGCTTAATAATAAATTATAAAACAATTATACAATAATGTGCATTCATATATGTAATTAACACAGTCGCATCTTCTACATTTTGTCAAGGACTTAAATAGAGAATGATAAGAAACTGGTTGAGATCTTATGAATGCTTGCGTATTCACACAATATCTTGCGAAATCTTGTTTTCAATTATTCCAACTTCCATTCATCAATCAAAATTCTTTTTTGCACAATGAAATTCCCTACAAAACAAGACCATTCCCATCAAACTGTATTTAAATCTTTTGAAGTGTCAGATTGTCATTTCAAAATTTGTATACTGCAACTATTTTTTTTTTACCTTCAAACTGCAATGTTTTTAATTCAAGATCATTTTGTGCGTTTAAAACATTATAAAATACCTAAGGTTACACGCACCTTACATTTTTTTGTAAAAGAAATCAAATGCCTTGAAACTTAAAAGATTTAATTGCAAAATTATTAATTCTTTGCATGCTATTTACCCAACATTAAGTATAGAGATGAAAGTTTCCTATCCTTCAATATAAGTCCTTGATTTGTACATAATAAAACAGTTTTACTACACAACCCACAACAATAAATAACTTCAGTTAGAGATTATCATTAACCAATTTTGTTACTTTTCTCAAATGAGTTTACTCAGTCAGAACATCAAGACTATCCAGAACACTGAGATTCATCTAACATATTTTACACAAGATTTGCTTTGTTTAATGAAGTTATTCTGAATTCATAACAAGCCATCTAGATCCATTCTTAGCACATATTTATACAATAATGTCACACAAGTCTGAATGTTGTATTATTGAATGTATATGTAACTTTTCGTATATATATATATATATATAACAAGTAATGCCTCCAAAAACTCATGGTGAGAGCACTGTCAAGCTTTATTTTTTTATTCTGATTGTACCACACTAGTTGCAAAAGTTTCAACTTAGATAATAATGTGTTCTTTTTTCTAAAATAAACTACAATAAGTCCTTTGACATAAAGTGATAAAAGTCCTGCCTCACAGTAAGAAAGTGGGCAGGCCAGATTATACAATAAATAATAAGAATAATTTGTTATACGGCCATCACATACAACATTTGTATACGTTATACCATGACAATTATTTGACAAAACCATGTCACATGACCATTATATGACAAGTCAATGTCACAGACCAACATATGACAAGACAATACCAAATTACCGACATGTCACATGACCACCATTATGCCAAGACAAAGTCACGTGATTATTCTATGACAAGTCGGTATACCATCATATGAGATGTATAACTATTAACAAGACTTTAAATAATACCTGAAAGTCAAATACTAGTAACCTTCATATGACATTATTTAGTCACAAATATGTCACATGATCATCACATGACAAGCACAATATCACATAATTGCTACAAATCTATAACACATGAAATCAATCACAAACCGTCACATGACATGACTTATTAAACCAAACTAGTTCAACATGGTGTGTTTGTCATAGATATTCTTCCTCTGTT
This sequence comes from Panopea generosa, assembly GCA_029582155.1. Taxonomy (NCBI): domain Eukaryota; kingdom Metazoa; phylum Mollusca; class Bivalvia; order Adapedonta; family Hiatellidae; genus Panopea; species Panopea generosa. Next base: position 63,834,000 of record CM055898.1, on the reverse strand, counting down.
CCTGCACTGTGCTCTTCCAACGTTTCTGTTCATTGGACATGTAGTTGATGACCGACTTTTGTCGGCCCAAACGGGGTCGTGTTCCACTGTCAAACTGCGGCACCTTGGGATACTGTCTGGTCATCCTGTAATGGAACAGGGATACAAGAGATAGTAAGTAAATGTGTTTGAATAATGTTTGGAAGTTTTGTCTGACACATGTAATACAACAATGAAACAATATTCTTAAACACCAACTATACAAATACTTACTTACAAATGTCCCACCTACAAATATACATACACAAACACATATTAGGTTATACTAATTTAATTTATCTTAATTGCAAAGAGATCTGAAAGCTTATATGAACCGCTTTCAAGTCCATGGGTAGAACCAGAACTGAGTGTTGTATTTTGAGAGGCATTGGGTTGAGCTGGTGATCAATCTCACCACCTCTGGCATGAATGGGCAACACTCTATCAACTTCACTTCCGCCCCACATTTAAACAAATATTAAGGTAGGATGAAAGTGTCTCTGTGTAACAATGTTTTTAATTGATCATGCTAATATTCTTCTATTTCAACAAAAAATATTTTTTTTTTTATAATTTATGCTGTATTGAATGAATAGGGTTTTATGGCATACCAATAATTTATGCTGTGAACTTTTAGTATAACTGCAAATCTTTATATATATATATTTATATATATATATATATATATATATATATATATATATATATATATATATATATATATATATATATAAATGTATATATGATAGGGAGAATCATACATCTAACAAATCACTTTCAGGAGCACCAGATCCGCAAAAGATACATAAATGGTAGAAATAGTGACTACAGTTGAGAGAATTACCATTTTCCAGTGCTAAAACTTATAACAAGATATCCTTAGCTAGCTTTCGGCTTTACGCCTTCATCAGAGGACAAAAATAAAAGAAAACAACAAGACAACAACACAATAATGAACAATATTACAAACTAAAATATTTAACTTATATAGCAATCACAATTGACAGTTTAATCCATTTATATACAGTTTTGATCTAATATTCAGTTTATAATTAAATGTTGGCGTACAAAAAACGTCTACATGCAATTGTCTGTGATTCTATTTTTAATCGCTCTGCGATTCTATAACAAGACTCAATCCTGTAACACTACCTCTGTGTTATGTAGGTCACAATAATTTCAACTACTTGTTGCTAATATATGCGTCTACCATTTCTAAAAATAGCAAATGTATGGGATACTACTGTCATATAGGGTTATGGGCGTGTGGTTCACGTGCATTTGTAGTGTATATAGTTAAAAGTCTTAGCTTGTAATATTTTACAGTAGATTTCTCAATCTGTCTGCAGTATTTTATATATAGAAAATTGTTCATTTTTGTGTTGTTGTCTTGTTGTTTTCTTTTATTTTTGTCCTTTGATGAAGGCGTAAAGCCGAAAGCTAGCTAAGGATATCTAATTATAAGCTATAGCATGGTAAAATGGTAATTCTCTCTACTGTATGTATATATATATATATACACATGTAATTGTTTTTTTTTCAAATCAGTATAAACATTTTAAAACTACTTAAGTTACCTTTTTAAATATATTATATGTGCACAACCCCAAACAGTTTTAACTCTATGTTATTTATTACACTGTCTAACTCTATGATTAATATATATATATATATATATATATATATATATATATATATATATATATATATATATATATAAACACGAGGTATGTCCCAAAGGTAATAGGACGCATAAGTAATATGCCTTTTAGTATTTCAATCCAAACAAAACTTGGCATGAATAATTTTCCATATTTGTACTATAAGCATACAAAATTTCAATATCATTCACCACCATTTAATATTAATTTTGACAAGTCAAAATGTATATGTAACAAAATACGGGAGTTTGACGTTATTTATGCAACGTCAAGTTGACATTCAAATGAAATCATTCTTTATTTCGAAGAAGATCTGATTTGAATCCCAGGAAAAAACACAAGATTTTCGGTCGTCCAGATCGCTGATTGTCAGTTACTTTGTCTCACCATTGGAAACATGTTTGTACCACAATAGATAAGACTCCAGGATATGCCTTCTGTTAAAGAGTTGTGTGAAATAAACTTCACAGTATCCTGTGGGGTCATATTAAACTGAACACAAAATTTTACCACACTTCAAATTTCCACTGCAGGCATGGCGTTGTCCAATTTTTTTACTATTCAAATTCGCACTTGTTATTTCGAAATAGCGCTCAATAGTTAAATGTTTATTGATAACGTGGATTTTTAAATGACATTCGCACATGATCTGAAATAACGTCCACTGTTATTTTATAACATTTGGCAAGATACTGAGGAATGTATTTTTTAAATGGCGTATAATTTCAAAGTCCCCCAAACTTCTGAACTCACAATAATACTATGGTGACTTTTGCATGAACTTAATGATGACTGAAAGTTGATTTGATGTTTTGTGACAATAGAAGATGTGTAGATCTATCCATTGATACCATTGGTTTGCATGTAATGCCCTAAATACAAAACTGACAGGACCTTCCTATTACTTTTGGGACATACCTCGTATATATATTATATATATATATATATAGCATATTACTTTGTTAGTTAATATAACATTTTAACATTTTGTATGCTATGGTAAATATAAATGTATATATGTTTTGTACCCTAAATATATAACGTAAACACATGTCCAAAACAGTTTGTACCCAATTGTTAATACATAAAATATACACATGCCCCATAAAATATGTACTCTAGAGTTAATATATACATCGTACACATGCCTCAAAATGTTTGTTCTCTATAATACCGGTATATTAAGTTTTGACTATATTGTGAACATTCCCTAAATGGTTAATACTATATGGTTAATATATAAAGTTCGTCATACTCTATATTAAATACACGACTTGGGTACATGCTCAAAACAGTCTGTACTCTTCAATATTTAAAAGGTTTGTACTGTATATTAAATATTTTAAGGACAAAAGCCCCAAACAATCTACACAATGCTGCTAAATGCTACATGGATATTGATCAATATAACTTCATAGATTCTCATCTCAATACACATCTAGTTACAAATACAGCTTACAATGTCAAGTTACGTATAGTCCCCTTTTGTATTACAATGCTCAACAATGATTACATGTAGGTATCATTTTCAAACGAGATTATATAATGATGCCATGTATGTGAATTTTTGTATTGTACATTAAAGGCCATATTGAGAGTGTGCTGGGAAAATTAACATACAGCATGGTGGTCAGTAAATATTCTCCCCCACCCCACACACACTCTCTACACACACTCCCAAGACATTCGATCAATTTTGTATTTCATGAATACAAAAATTGTACAATAAATCAATGCCCACGTTAGTGTCAACAATTTGTAAAACAGATGGAATCTATCCATTTTACTGCATTAAACTATCCTCATGTACTGAGTATATAGTAATGTTACTTACAAACTGTCTAATAAAGTACTTGTGTGTGGGAAAGGATTATACAAATTGGTAAAATCTTACTTTGTTTTCAAATAGGTTCCAGTGATTTCTTAACACTTTTGAGAACATCAGAGCTACTGACCAATCAAACACTGCTATCATTGTTGAGCATGTAATACAACTGGGAACCAGCCAGATTAAATATCAAGCCGGGTACAATCTAGTCTACTTACAACACTTTCTGGACAGTTACAAAACAATTCTACTTTAATTTAAATTTTCAACAAATTTTTCATTTAAATTTACAACGATTCCCTTTTTTTTTTAACATACCAAAGTAATAAAATATAGTAAGACTGACCTCCATTGTATTATTTATGCCCTTCTCTTGCATTATAAATAATTAAATTTACTCTATGTATCGACACATTTTGAAAATTCTTGTGATACAATGTTTAGTTATCTCTATTCTTTATTATTCCGGCAAAATAACTTAATATATCAGGACAGTAGGTAAAATATTGACAGGCTTGTTTTCTTGGTAAAGGCATTATTCCAAAATATTGAAGAATTGTGGTAATTGTAAAACAATGCGAAATGTTGGTTATATTTCTACGATGTAAACAAGTTGTAAAATGTTTGATAATAAAACTATAATAGTTCTATTCAAAATGACCACAATGACCACATTTGTTTTGTAACTGCCTGGTTAGTAAAGAAGTAGTAGCCTCCCCAAGCCACCGTTACCAAGGTTACCAAATTAACCACCTCATCTGTGTGTTCCTGGTACTGGGTGGGGCGATGGGCGATCAGCGGGTCCAGACACAGCAGGAACATCATGTACACCAGCAGCATGGAGATCACACAGATTATGATGATCACTACTACCTGTGCAAAACACAAACAACAACGTTATGAGAATTCAGCCAAATCAATTGTCTTCCCATCCTACATTTTTTTGTACTCATCTTATGCATTATACAACACAACTAAGGAGCAAAATCAGCGACTCAAGGCATCACAATTTTAAATCAACGGAGCTAAATGAAGAAACTTATGTTGAAATGATGATGCCACTGATGATGATACCAGCATTGGCAATAAACAGCTAGCTTGAATGTCTTTGGATGTTTTAGAAGGTATTACAGAAGGTTTTTTTTAATGGGGTTTAACGTCATTTGCAACACATTTCAGGTTATAAACTATATGGCATATCCAGTTTTACTGGTGGAGGAAGACTTCAGAATGAATCCGAGTAGAACCACCGTCGTTACGCAAGTAATTGGCAAACTTTCTCACATAAAGTTTTTAGAGCAAGCAGAACTCAAACCTACGACCTTAGGGATGAGGGATAAATAATCTAGAGATGGCGCATAAGACCATTGAGAACCCGGTCAGATTTAAATGCAAATACTATTAGTAAGTTTTCTCATAAACAACTTTAAAACTTCAACTTGAATGTGCACAATTAGGAGATCACAAATCATAGACGACATCAACATACACGTAGTGTTTGGTTGGTATGTATGGGCATTTTGGCTACATTCTGTATCCAATCATGCCCTGTGGATTATATTACAGAATCCCTGTCTAGATTGTGCTGCCGCTGCCAGTTATGAAATATTCTTGGCATATATAATTTTTATGTAAATGGATTGAAATTGTATTTGTGTGACAGCCATGATAGTTGCTTTAAATCAAAGCATACATCGGGGACAAAATCTTTTTTTAATCCAGTCATTCACCAATAAATATCAGTTACCTTGTTTCTTTTGGTAATTACTAACCATAAATTTAATTTTACCCATCAGATAGCTATTGTTTAGACATACAATCAATCACCTACATGTATTTACCAAAAATCAGCCCTACTAAACTAGCTTGCCGATATCTCCATTGCCTTTTTTTTTTTCCAAACAACCTAACTTTTTTATCTTGCACTATCATGCTGTAATAAAACTAATTAATTAATTAGTTTAATATATTCAGTACTGACCTTTATAGTGGTTGTGTTTCTATTTTCAAATTTACATTGACACATAGAACACACTTCATAAGGTTGATTGACAACAAATCCACATTTGCTGAAATGAAACAGAACAAAAATTGCATATATAATATACCCCATCAATATAGTATTCATACATATTTGTTCAGCTTTGTATATGTACATCAAGACAGAAATATGTCACACAAGTAAAGTAGAGGATATATCTTTATAAGGTATGAAATTTCAGCATGTCAAAATGATACAGAACAGTAACTATTCAATGACAACACTTAAATAGAAATGATGAATTACATAAGTTTGTTATGTGTAGCAGTTATATATCATTGCCAATGGTGTGCTACATTTTTATTACCTTAAAAGACCTTGTAATTATGTTTTATCATAATTTATGACAGTTTTTGATCAAATATTGCATGCACATACATGTGATATTTTTAGGACCCCAACCTGTAAGTTTAGTTGTTATTTACATGGAGATTCATGCCTAAAACAGGGAGGTTTTTTAATGTCATTTTTAGCGCGCGAAATTCAATCATTCTTATAAAGATTTACAAATGTGGATAAATGGATTTAATTATGAGCATCATAATGATGTTTAGAATAAAGACTGTGTATAATTAAGCAATTTACAACATCTAACAGGAAAATAAGTTTTTCTTTATTTATATCATACTTTATTTTCATAATTTCTGTCATTTTTCTCCTTATTTCTCCATTGTTTCTATTACCAAATATACCAGTTTTAGCACACTTGATATTCACATTTCAACTCCATACTTCGAGTTTAATTACACACACCAAGGACCTAAATAGGCCTTCTTTATATAATTCCTTCACACTCTCTCTCTCTGCAGTTTTAAAAAGACACTTGTTCAGTTTGAAAGTTATACTTTTGACTATTGATTTTGACACTCAAAAGAGTGAATAATTTCACTTTTCAAAACTGTGCAGTATTACAACATTTTATTTATACAAGTTATCTTAATGTAATTCTCTGCAATAACTTTAAAACTAAATGGAGATACATTCACTTGAACTGTATAAATACATACCAATTGTTTGGATCCACATTGTTGCTGATGTAAACAGTTTTATCCAAGATGGTTCCATTCGCATCCTTCTGGAATTTGGGGCACACACATTTACATCTGGCATCCTCGAAACTTGTCTTCGAGGGATTCACATCCTGGGTGTAGAGAGTGAAAATATTAGGTATTATATATGGTAAACTTATGGGAAGCATGTGATCTAGTCACGTAGCATCGTCATATACCCCAGGTGTCAAGTCTGATACTCTCCATCTGCATCTGAGAGTATTGGAATGGATTACCCATGGGTATTCAACGATGGTCAAGTAGTTGAAGAGCATCATGCCCAGGACCTGAGGGCTGTGGGTTCGATTCCTCTACCAGGGCCATGTGCTGTGGCCATCAGCAATACATTTCAATAGTGCTGGGTCAACTCGAGAAAACATTTAGCATGATTTGTAAGTTGTACTGTTTCACAATCAATGTAAAATAAACAAGCTTCAAACATTTATAATGACCGACCACCTCTGCTTGTGGTCTCCAATTCTGTCTCATTTATTAGATTTAATCTTTCTATGGTAGAACTACAAATCAATTCCTCATTGTAAGAACCCATAAAGATTGATTAGATTTCAACTTATTTATTTTACATCGATTGTGAAGCAAGTTTTTACAGCTTATACAAATCAGGCTTAAAATCTTTCTGCAGGTCGCAATATTCATTAAATCTCTATATATTAATGAACAGACAAGTTTCTCCAGGTTTTCAGTCAGTGCTCTAAATTAATTCTCTGCATTCATCCCCAAGTTATTTACAGGACTATAATCACAGATTACAGTTTTTCATTTATCAAAAGTTTTGAAGATTTTAAATTTAAATTTTATTAAATTAGTATATTTTGAATGAAACAAAACCAATTTTTTGAAAATTTAACAAATTGAAAAAGCTCTTAGCATGGCTTGCAATCTAAATTTCAGTAATAAACGATAATGGCCAAATAAAAAATCTCAATTTTATTTTGCAATCTGTTAAGTAAGTGCTTAGCATCATATTCAAACAAGAAATGTCACTGTTTAAGTGTTACATGTACATACCCCGCAAATGATTTGTGAAAATGTCTATATATTTTATAATAGGTAGTGATTTAAATGTATCCATGAATATCAAGAGTAATGGACCGACGTTTCAGAACTAGACACACAATTTCAGGTTTTTTACATCAAAGTGTAACCGTGACCTTGACATCTGACGTAAAGGTCTGGGTATTTCTACAGGTAAATGGAGGTGATACATCATCATGACATGTTGATCACTTGTGTCAAGCTATTTTAAAACCCCTCCATTAAGACAAAGTTACAGACCAGACATGAAATATCAAACTGAAAATGTGACCTTGAACTTTGAGGTCAGGTTCTGGGTCTTACAAGCAACTTGTCATGTTGATCAATTGAGCCGAATATTTTTGAAATTCATCCATGTATGATAAAGTTAAAGACCGGACTTGAAATCTCAAACAGACCCAAAGTGTTGTCAAACAAACTCAAAGTGTGACCGTAATCTCTGAGGTACGGGTGTGGGTCTTATGTACAACACGTCGTCATGTCATCTTGATCAATTGAGCCAAGTTAAAGACAGTTACAGACCAGACACAAGATATCAAACAAATCGAAAGTGTGACCTTGACCTTTGAGGAAAGGTTCATCATTACATGTTGATCACTTGTGTCAAGCTATTTTCAAAACCCTTCCATTAAGACAAAGTTACAGACCAAACATGAAATATCAAACAAACTGAAAATGTGACCTTGAACTTTGAGGTCAGGTTCTGGGTCTTACACGCAACTTGTAATGTTGATCAATTGAGCCAAATATTTTTGAAATTCATCCATGTATGATAAAGTTAAAGACCGGAACTTGAAATCTCAAACAGACCCAAAGTGTTGTCAAACGAACTTAAAGTGTAACCTTACTTTGAGGTACGGGTGTGGGTCTTATGTGTGACATGTCGTCATGTCACCTTGATCAATTGAGCCAAGTTAAAGACAAAGTTACAGACCAGACACAAGATATCAAACAAATTTAAAGTGTGACCTTGGCCTTTGAGGAAAGTTCTCGGTCTTGCATGCGACACTTTATCACGTCATGTTGATCAACTGTTTTTGAAATCCATTCATGTATGACAAAGTTACAGGCCGGACACAAAATCTGACACAGACTCAAAGTGTTGTTAAACAAACTCAAAGTGCAACCTCTTTGAAGTAAAGGTATGGGTCTTATGGGCAACACGTCTTCCTGTCATGCTTATGAATTGAGTCAAGTTTTTTTTTTTAATTTACCCATAGCTGACAAAGTTACAGACTGGACATGAAATCTCAGACTAAAAATGTCACCAAAGTGTGGGTCTGGGTGTTACACGCGACACATTATGTTGATCATTTGTAGCAAGTATTTATAAAATTCATCTATGCATGACAAAAGTTACAAGCCGGACACGAAATCTCACATAGACTCAAAGTGTCGTCAACAAACTCAAAGTTTACTGACTGTATTGGAAGTTAAGCATCAAAGTACAGGTTAGTACCTGGATGGGTGACTGCTGTCACATTAGTTCAGTGATATTGCGACATTGTCTACTCAAGACAGTATTTTAACAACTGCCAAATTGAAGTATCATGCCAGACACATAGTATGATACCCCACCCAATCAAATTATACCGACACTGAGCCAACCAGACCTATTCTCTTAATGCTGAGTATCGAGCGAGGAAGCTTCTAGTATTTAGTTTTCTTTAATATCTTGAAAATGTACTGTCGGTCAATCACACAAAAATCACTTTTTACAGGACTGTTAACAGGTTAAGGGTCTTAGAAATCTCGATAAATATGACATATATATAAATATACATATAAATGGGTTAGCCATTAGTTTTAAAAGAAGAAATAGAATATATGGAATAAGGAATCTGTCCCCCGAGTCCGAGTTGGTGTAAACAGATAAACACCAATGGATTTGACCAGAATATTTTATTATACATCCGACATCTGTTGCACTTACCTCGCTACTTCCAGACACGAGATACAACAAAGGAATTAGAACGAGGATTGACGATTTCATTTGATTTAGTGTCATTATTTTTTACTTTCTTATTACACAGGAGAAAAGACGTTTATCTACATTTTCTGCAAAAATAATAAATGTTGATCAAAATGTTAAATTATCATTCGAGTTCCTCGTTTCCGGCTAAATTGTAACGAAGACTTTGCGATTATGATAACTACCCAAATGGAAATCTATATTTACTAATTTACCAAACGGACCCAAACGGTCTCACTATTTAGCGTCAAGAAGCGTCAAAATTGTATATTGAAAACACTCTATTGTGATGACCTCAATTTAAATTATTAAATAACCACATTTTGTTGTCTCTGACTACCATTTTTCAAATTAATTAGCATATATTATGTATAATCGGAAACAGGATTATTTGGCCCCACTCCAAAATCCGGACCATAGACAATTTGGCCCCGCTTTTAATTTACTTTTTATTGCAATTATAGGGTTATTTATCTTGCAGACATTTTTTAACGACACGTTAGTCCCTCCCTAATTGCACTTTTTGACTGTGTATGCACTCTAGCACCCACTTTTTTAATTTGATACTTACCAAACTTACGCAGCAAATAAATAACCAATGATTTATATACTCTTTAAAAAATCGGCGTACATCACCACCCCTACTAAACGGTCATATTAAAAAAAAAATACACTGTATTTCTACTGAAAAACGTATGTGCCCATTCAGATTTTGAGTACACCTCCTCTAAACTAAAATCCTGAATCTGCTCATAATATTTTGGACAAGTTCTTGAACTGGCTAAATTGAATAATTAATGTTGGAGTTATGGCCTTGAATTGTCAAATAATTGTCAATTATTATATTATTTGACATTGTAAGAACTCTAGCACCAACCGTTTTCATTTGATCTTTGCCAAAATTACACAGTAGTCATATAACCTAATATCTTGGACAAGTTCGTTAACAAGCAAAATCAGATAATTAGTGTTCGAGTAATGGCCATTGAGTTGTCAAAAATTGTATTAATTTTTTGTGCGCTCTTGCACTTTCAATTTTCATATGATCTTAATCAATCTTACACAGTAGCTATATAACCAAAATATCTCAGACAAGTATTTGAACTGGCTAAATCTGATAATTTGTTCAATGTTATAGCCCCTGAATCATAAACAAAAGGCCCAAGAGGGCCTAAATCGCTCTACTGACAACAAATGGACAGATGAACATTTCAGAGGAAATATTTTTTTGTAAGTTTCTCCTCAAAAAATCTTCTAGAAGACCACCATGCACTGCTTACACATAAAATATCTAAGGTCTAGACCTTGAACTTTCAGAGAAAATGTTTTTTTAAAGTTTCACTTAACATGTGCTTATAAGCCCTGTGGCAGGGGTATTTGTGGTCGAATCATGCTGGTTCAAGAACTTGTCCTGTGATCTTGGGGTTAAATAACGTCTGTGCAAGTTTGGCTATGATTCAATGAAAAATTAGGGTGTTACTGCATCTACATGTACAACATTTTCCCTATATAACTCTATGTTAAACAATGACCCCTATGGCTGTCCCAAATTTAAACCCAGGAACCCGAGTTCAACATATATTTAAGGGGAATTTAATGCTTCACATAAAATATCTAAGGCCTTGAACTTTCAGAGAAAATATTTTTTAAAGTTTCGCTTAATATGTGCTTATAAGCACTGTGGCAGGGGCATTTGTGTCCAAATCACACTGGTTCAATGATTTGTCCTAGACCTTGTGGTTATATAACTGCTGTGCAAGTTCAATGAAAAATGGGGGGGTTTTCGCATCTACATTTTCCTTATAGAACTGTATGTAAAACAGTGATCCCTGTGGTGGCACAAACTTTTATTTCAGTGACCTGACCTCAACAAATCTTTTAGGGGACTTCAATGCAATGCTACATGTAAAATATCTAAGATATCCTTGCTAGTTTTACAGAATTAAAACCAGAGTTTGTAGTGAAATAGCGTCATGATGACAATATGCACATTTCCACTTGGTAATGAATGCATCCTAGCAAATTTCATAAAATTCTAACCACTGCTTGTAGAGAAATAGAGCTGGAAAAGAATTTGGCCACATACTGAAACAAAGCGCCATAACTTCGTGAAAATTATCAAACCGGAACACATAGACAATATGTGCACCTGCACTCGGTAATGATGCATCCTAGCAAGTTTCATTAAATTCCAACATTGGAATGTGGAGAAATAGCGCGGACAAAAATTTTGTTACAGTCAGAATCAAAGGACCATAACTCTGTGAAAAATCATCAAACCGGAACACAAAGACAATATGCGCATCTGCATGGGGTTGTAGAGAAATAGCTTGGAAAATAATTTGGTCAGACTCAATAAAAGGGCCATAACTCTGTGAAAAAACATCGAACCGAAACACATAGACAATATGCGCATCTGCACTTGACCTAGCATGTTTCATAAAATTCTAACATGGGGTTGTAAAGAAATAGCGCGGACAAGAATTTGGTCAAACAGAACAAAAGGGCCACAACTCCGTAAAAAATCACCGAACCGGAACACAAAGACAATATGCGCATCTGTACTTGGTAATGATGCATCCTAGCAAGTTTCATAAAATTCCAACATGGGGTTGTAGAGAAATAGCGCGGACAAGAATTTGGTCACAAACAAAATCAAAGGGCCACAACTCCGTGAAAAATCATCAAACGGGAACACAAAGACAATATGCGTATCTGCACTTGGTAATGATACATCTTAGCAAGTTCCATAAAATTCCAACCAGAGGTTGTAGAGAAATAGCTCGGACAAGAACTTGGGGGCGCACGGACAGACAGATGAAGTGGTGACTATATGCTTCCCCCCTTTGGGGGAGCATTATAAAGGTGCTATCGCATTTACATTATCCCTATGTAACTCTATGTAAAACAGTGACCCCTGTGGCAGCCAAAAATAAGGGGATTTCCATGCAATGCTACATGTACAATATCTAAGGTCTAGGCCTTGAATTTTCAGAGAAAATGCTTTTTAAAGTTTCGCTTAAAATTGGCTTATAAGACCTTTGGCGGGGGGCATTTGTGGTCAAAACAAGTTGGTTAAATAACTTGTCCTGAGATCTTGTGGTTATATAACTGCTGTGCCAGTTTGGTTAAGATTCAATGAAAAATGAAGGTGCTATCGCATTTTACAAGAAAAAGTTTTACAGACAGAGGGACGACAGACAATTTACCACGACATAAGCCCTGCTGGCCTTTGGCCAGTAGAGCTAAAAATTATGCTATTTGATCTGACTTGCGCTCTTGTTCTTCCAGACATCATTTGATATTCACCAATCTTACTCAGTAGTTATATAAACATAATATCTAAGACCGGTTTTAGAGTTGACCAAATCAGATAAATATTGTTGGAATTATGGCACTTGAATAGTCAAAAAATTGTGTAAATTGAAGCTCTGTGCACTCTTAGCACATGCAGTTTTCATTTGATATTCACCAAACTTACACAGTAGTTATATATCTATAATATCTCGACCGACCAAATTTAAATGTCTGAGGTATGGCCTTGCATTATCAAAAGTTGCCTTCTTTGGCATTATCTCCACAGGTGAGCGCCCTCTTGTTTCTGTTAGGAAAATGGCTGAGAGGGAGATATATACATATGATATACATATACATAGATATGTTCATTGTATATATGATTAAATATTGATATTAAATAAAAGTATCACCTTCATACGTCACAGCTTGTATAATATTTGAAGTCATTTGTAACTACAAGTTTACAGATAGCAATCACAAATTTTGTCAGATTAAAAAAAATAAAATCACCTGATAATCTCCATATTGCTTCTACCTACCGGTACATGCATAGTTTCACAAACATAGCTTTGATACTTTTTGAGTAATCTTGCAGACAAACACCCCACAGACAGTAATGGGTAAACAGTAAACCTGTTGATCCATTCGGTGATAACCAGTAGAGGACTAATAAGTGTTTAATCAGCTTGGTAAGAAAACCTTTTTCATCTGGTATGCATTTACTTCATATAATTTAATCGGATGTCGACCATGGGAGTCCGTAATCATAATTGGTAGATTTTGGCAGCAGACGACGTTCCAAACCAGGTGATCCACAAAGATCACATCAAGCCAAAGGCTCAGGTGAGCTAACTTACGGCAACAGGACTGGCATTGCATGCACAAACTAAATGTCACAGGAGATCAAAAATTTCTTTTTATTTATTTATATAAAATACTTAAGTATTGAACTTGTAACATAATGATATATATATATATCAATACAATAATAAATAACAACAAATATTAAATCTAAATCTGGTTAAGAAATACCGAAACACTTTTCTACATAGACTACTAAAGTAAATAATTAAATTTCTAAATGTACCAAATAGGTGACCTCAACTCATGGTATCACATTGAAAACAAAATATCTAAAATTCAAACAAAGTTTTTTATGGTGGCATAGTTCTGTCACTTGTTATACATTTGACTAATGCAATAGGTTTCTAGTTAACCCGTTAATTTTTGTTAAAATTATCTAGTTATTTAGTTGAATAACATAGTAAGTTTCTAATCAAGATGAATAACATAATTAAAATGAATTACTGCCACCACTTTTAGTTTCATAATAAACTATCAGTAACACTAAATATATCTAGTGGTCTTCCATTATCTGATAATGTGACATAGAAGTGTGTGGTCTATTGGTAGATCATCAGGCCATGATAGGAGGGCCATGGGTTCAATCCCTTGTCATTGCCATGTATGGTATCTTTGAGTAAGACACTTTACCCACATAATAAGATTATAATGGCTTAACCCAGGAAGACTTGTATAAGAAGAGTAAGTTACTTATAAATATTAAACTTTAACTTATCAATGAAGTAACACTTAATAACAGAGACCTACTTCTATTCAATAATAACACAAATTAAATTGTAAAGATATCAAGAACTATTCATTTAAATAATATTTGACAATAGCTTTATGACTAGTATCAGATATAATATAATATACATGTTTCTCCTGAGTATGGGATATATCTAAATCAGAAGTCAATTATTTTAATTATATATATGATATATAAAGTAAGGTTTATGTCAGCATATGTTACACCGAGACACTTATAAACAATGCACCATCTGGAATCCATTCATTATTTTCGTAAGCATGGAGTGATAGTGAGAATGTGAACATCCTTCCACTTCAAGATCAAATATATCCCTTAATCACAGAAATCTTTTTATTTTAAGCTAAATGATAAAAAGTAAAGACAATATTTGATAAAGATTACTTTCTAGCAAAACAAAACAAAGTGCATTTGTTGACATTTACAACAAAATTTAAAGATTATATTTGCAAAAACAAAATTTTGTAGTCTATGATGGTAAAGGTCATTTGAAAAATATTGGATTGACTAGAATTATCAGTTAAACTACAATGTTGACTTCAGTTACAAAGATAAAGGAGCTTGACACAATTTTCAACATTTTGGATGTCATGTTTATTGTAGGGGTCAATGTTGTCCAAAAGAATGCTACATGGTTTTGTGTATTAACTCATTACACAAATAACATTGAACCAATCTTTGACTTTGGCCAAATACTTTTTTAAAAACTCAAAAGTTTTTTGAAGGACCTGTTAATCATCTGCAGAGGTCAACATCATGGATATGCCAGGGAACAAGGTGCATGATTTTGATTGATTGAATATTTAACGTCATTTTTATGCCATCGAGGGCTAACAGACGATCAGTTAACCTAGCCATTGTATCATTGGATCCACAAAGGTAAACCAGTACTTAAGCACACCCCATCTCCGCAAGTAACTGATAACTTTTCCACTTGAATCAGCGGTGAGAGACAAATGATGAGACACAATGTCGTATATCAAACATCACGGAGAATGTTGCATGATTTTGAATAACTAGTTCTACTTGTATAAACATGTATCAAATAGGTGACTGAGCCAAACAGTTTCTATTATCGATATTAGTCAAAGATAATCTGAAAAAAAAGATGCTGCCCATTATAAAACTATGGCTATGTTTGGTTTGGCCAGACAGTTTCAAAGAAATGGAACAAAGTGCCAAATCTTGATCCATAGAGATCAAGGTAAAGTTTGTCTGAAAATACTTTATAGTTTTGAGTGGAATTACCCATTACACAACTTCTGATCAAAATTTAGTAACTTTGGATCAAGCAGTTTTAAAGAAAGAGATCTGTAACATGGGGTGTATTTTTGCATTAAATCAAGAGGGAATTATAGACCCCTTGCAATTTGGTTCTAAACCTCTTAGTGAACAACTGAATGAAATGTCATTTCATTCCTATAATGAGATACTACGAAACTGACTAAAATGCAAAAAAAAAATGTTGACTGAAGTATAGGACAGACTATATATCTAGAATTGCTTAGACCTTGACCAAGTTAAAACTAATATAGAGATTTTCATGTATATTAACAAGACTTATCAATCAGTTAGATTTTTGTAAATTAAAAGAAGATCTAGAATAGTTCAAGAATAAACAAATAATCAAGTAAAACTGTATAATAGGGATTCATATGCAGAATAGTTCAACAGCCAACTTGTATCAATTAAAAGTATAATTCTAGTTTTTCAACAAGGTAATATATTATGGAGTAACAATTTATAACAATGATTTATATTCAGAGCCAAATTTTATAAATTAAAGAACATAAATAATATCAAACCATAAAGTCATAAAGAGACCAAGATATTCTATCAAACCATAAAGTCCTAAAGATACCAATATATTCTATCGAACAATAAAGTCCTAAAGAGACCAAGATATTCTATCAAACCATAAAGTCATAAAGAGACCAAGATATTCTATCAAACCATAAAGTCATAAAAAGACCAAGATATTATATCAAACCATAAAGTCCTTAAGAGACCAAGATATTCTATCAAACAATAAAGTCATAAAGAGACCAGATATTCTATCAAACAATGAAGTCATAAAGAGACAATGAGATACTATCAAACAATAACTATTAACAGTAAAGCTATTCAACAGTTAAATTTTAACAATTAAAAGAAGGTCTACAGCTATTTAAGTATACAATATATCAAACAATAAGATTATAAAAAGATCTAAAGTTACAACAACTACAATGTATCAAACAAAAACCTAGTAACAGTTAATAAAAAGATGCAGAGATATTCAAAAATATCATATCAAAACAATTTATAACAGAGATCTATATACATGTAATACTATGTGGTATTATTTGAAAGTTCAATTTTATTAATTAGTAGGATAAATAGAGAACAATTAAAAAGTATCATATCACACAATAATGAAGATATTAATAGGTGAATAATAATCAACAATTAAGTAAAATGTAACAATTGGAGATTAGACCTAAAAAGTGGTAGTTTCAGAGTTGCTGTTGAAGAATGCAAATGACAGTGCTGGCACAGAAACCAATTGCCAAAACATGATCTCAAATCTTAAAATGTGTTCCAAGCATAGTTAAATTGACCAACTGGCCATTTGTTTTACAAATAAGGTACAGAGGTAGTGGTCACAATAAATGATGACAAACTTGTTGTAGAACTTGGATATTAACTGTCAACGGTCATTTTTTTTACTTCCTTGAAAACAGTAATTTCTTTGTTCCCCTTTGCCACAACTTTATAGTCAACATTCAGGTGACTGCCTTAAAACTATTAAATTTGGTCACTAAATGTTTAAATATCTGAACCAATTTCAATTGGTAAGCATTATCATGAAGGAAAATAAGTGTTTTAATTTCTCTCCAATCAACTGTTGAGGCAGCCGACAAACATTTTTCAAACAAGTTGTCTCAGAAAACAGGAATGTCTTAATATTAAGATAAAAAACACTTATATTCCTTAACATTTATCACACAAGCTAATATTGGCACAGGCCTCAGTAAGTGATCACAGATTATGGTCAATCCAAGTAAACAGTCAATGCAATGGTAGGATTTTAAGTATACTGCCCTTTCTGTAGCAACAACAGGACCTGCAACCAATTATACATAATTGGGTAAGTGGTTATTAAAGAAGAATTATTCAATACTTAATTGATCCAACAATAATAATCTCATCCAATATATTTCTGTAGCAAACTGTACCTGCAGTCAGTTACACAGATCAGAGTAAGTAGTAACAGAAGTTGATCAAGTAAGCATTTGATGCTAATTGTTCCACTGACTCAAGTCAGACATTTGTGAAGCAGCAAGTGAGCCTGCTGTCGTTTGTTACCTGCTGACACTTACACAAATCTCAATAAGTGTTCACAAAACATGTTCCGACCAAGTAAAACATGTCAATGGCAACCCTTATTCAATAGCAACAATCTATGTTTATTGTTGAAAAATCTACTGTAAATCAATTACAGTGTTTATAGCAGCCATTCCTCTTCAGATAGAACTTTTGCTTTTTCCTGCAATATTTTCTTAACAGGTTTGGATACTTAAAGAAGCCATCACTCTGTTTAACACTTAGTAGCTGTACAGTTGCCATGTCAACAATGAGTAGCAAAGACCTGTGCAAGTGGTGAGAGGAGATGTTTCAGTGTTGCCATGTCAACAATGAGTGGCCAAGACCTGTGAGTGGTGAGAGGAGATGTTTCAGTGCTGCCATGTCAACAATGAGTGGCAAAGATCTGTGTGAGTGGTGAGAGGAGATGTTTCAGTGCTGCCATGTCAACAATGAGTAGCAAAGATCTGTGTGAGTGGTTAGAGGAGATGTTTCAGTGTTGCCATGTCAACAATGAGTAGCAAAGATCTGTGTGAGTGGTGAGAGGAGATGTTTCAGTGCTGCCATGTC
This sequence comes from Panopea generosa, assembly GCA_029582155.1. Lineage (NCBI taxonomy): Eukaryota > Metazoa > Mollusca > Bivalvia > Adapedonta > Hiatellidae > Panopea > Panopea generosa. The sequence continues at coordinate 63,815,551 of CM055898.1, read as the reverse complement.
AATAATGAGTAGCAAAGACCTGTGTGAGTGGCGAGAGGAGATGTTTTAGTGTTGCCATGTCAACAATGAGTAGTAAAGATCTGTGTGAGTGGTGAGAGATGTTTCAGTGTTGCCATGTCAACAATGAGTAGCAAAGATCTGTGTGAGTGGTGAGAGGAGATGTTTCAGTGCTGCCATGTCAATAATGAGTAGCAAAGACCTGTGTGAGTGGCGAGAGGAGATGTTTCAGTGTTGCCATGTCAACAATGAGTGGCAAAGATCTGTGTGAGTGGTAAGAGGAGATGTTTCAGTGCTGCCATGTCAATAATGAGTAGCAAAGACCTGTGTGAGTGGCGAGAGGAGATGTTTCAGTGTTGCCATGTCAACAATGAGTGGCAAAGATCTGTGTGAGTGGCGAGAGGAGATGTTTTAGTGTTGCCATGTCAACAATGAGTAGCAAAGATCTGTGTGAGTGGTGAGAGGAGATGTTTCAGTGCTGCCATGTCAACAATGAGTGGCAAAGACCTGTGTGAGTGGTGAGAGGAGATGTTTCAGTGTTGCCATGTCAACAATGAGTGGCAAAGATCTGTGTGAGTGGTGAAAGATGTTTCAATGTTGCCATGTCAACAATGAGTGGCAAAGACCTGTGTGAGTGGCGAGAGGAGATGTTTCAGTGATGCAATGTCAACAATGAGTAACAAAGATCTGTGTGAGTGGTGAGAGGAGATGTTTCAGTGTTGCCATGTCAACAATGAGTAGCAAAGATCTGTGTGAGTGGTGAGAGGAGATGTTTCAGTGATGCAATGTCAACAATGAGTAGCAACGACCTGTGTGAGTGGTGAGAGTAGATGTTTTAGTGATGCCATGTCAACAATGAGTAGCAAAGACCTGTGTGAGTGGTGAGAGGAGATGTTTCAGTGTTGCCATGTCAACAATGAGTAGCAAAGATCTGTGTGAGTGGTGAGAGGAGATGTTTCAGTGTTGCCATGTCAACAATGAGTAGCAAAGATCTGTGTGAGCGGTGAGAGGAGATGTTTCAGTGCTGCCATGTCAATAATGAGTAGCAAAGACCTGTGTGAGTGGCGAGAGGAGATGTTTCAGTGTTGCCATGTCAACAATGAGTGGCAAAGATCTGTGTGAGTGGTAAGAGGAGATGTTTCAGTGCTGCCATGTCAAAAATGAGTAGCAAAGACCTGTGTGAGTGGCGAGAGGAGATGTTTCAGTGTTGCCATGTCAACAATGAGTGGCAAAGATCTGTGTGAGTGGCGAGAGGAGATGTTTTAGTGTTGCCATGTCAACAATGAGTAGCAAAGATCTGTGTGAGTGGTGAGAGGAGATGTTTCAGTGCTGCCATGTCAACAATGAGTGGCAAAGACCTGTGTGAGTGGTGAGAGGAGATGTTTCAGTGTTGCCATGTCAACAATGAGTGGCAAAGATCTGTGTGAGTGGTGAAAGATGTTTCAGTGTTGCCATGTCAACAATGAGTGGCAAAGACCTGTGTGAGTGGCGAGAGGAGATGTTTCAGTGATGCAATGTCAACAATGAGTAACAAAGATCTGTGTGAGTGGTGAGAGGAGATGTTTCAGTGTTGCCATGTCAACAATGAGTAGCAAAGACCTGTGTGAGTGGTGAGAGGAGATGTTTTAGTGATGCCATGTCAACAATGAGTAGCAAAGACCTGTGTGAGTGGTGAGAGGAGATGTTTCAGTGTTGCCATGTCAACAATGAGTAGCAAAGATCTGTGTGAGAGGTGAGAGGAGATGTTTCAGTGATGCACTGTCAACAATGAGTAGCAAAGACCTGTGTGAGTGGTGAGAGGAGATGTTTTAGTGATGCCATGTCAACAATGAGTAGCAAAGACCTGTGTGAGTGGTGAGAGGAGATGTTTCAGTGTTGCCATGTCAACAATGAGTAGCAAAGATCTGTGTGAGTGGTGAGAGGAGATGTTTCAGTGTTGCCATGTCAACAATGAGTAGCAAAGATCTGTGTGAGTGGTGAGAGGAGATGTTTCAGTGTTGCCATGTCAACAATGAGTAGCAAAGATCTGTGTGAGTGGTGAGAGGAGATGTTTCAGTGCTGCCATGTCAATAATGAGTAGCAAAGACCTGTGTGAGTGGCGAGAGGAGATGTTTTAGTGTTGCCATGTCAACAATGAGTAGCAAGATCTGTGTGAGTGGTGAGAGATGTTTCAGTGTTGCCATGTCAACAATGAGTAGCAAAGATCTGTGTGAGTGGTGAGAGGAGATGTTTCAGTGCTGCCATGTCAATAATGAGTAGCAAAGACCTGTGTGAGTGGCGAGAGGAGATGTTTCAGTGTTGCCATGTCAACAATGAGTGGCAAAGATCTGTGTGAGTGGTAAGAGGAGATGTTTCAGTGCTGCCATGTCAATAATGAGTAGCAAAGACATGTGTGAGTGGCGAGAGGAGATGTTTCAGTGTTGCCATGTCAACAATGAGTGGCAAAGATCTGTGTGAGTGGCGAGAGGAGATGTTTTAGTGTTGCCATGTCAACAATGAGTAGCAAAGATCTGTGTGAGTGGTGAGAGGAGATGTTTCAGTGCTGCCATGTCAACAATGAGTGGCAAAGACCTGTGTGAGTGGTGAAAGGAGATGTTTCAGTGTTGCCATGTCAACAATGAGTGGCAAAGATCTGTGTGAGTGGTGAAAGATGTTTCAGTGTTGCCATGTCAACAATGAGTGGCAAAGACCTGTGTGAGTGGTGAGAGGAGATGTTTCAGTGATGCAATGTCAACAATGAGTAACAAAGATCTGTGTGAGTGGTGAGAGGAGATGTTTCAGTGTTGCCATGTCAACAATGAGTAGCAAAGACCTGTGTGAGTGGTGAGAGGAGATGTTTTAGTGATGCCATGTCAACAATGAGTAGCAAAGACCTGTGTGAGTGGTGAGAGGAGATGTTTCCGTGTTGCCATGTCAACAATGAGTAGCAAAGATCTGTGTGAGTGGTAAGAGGAGATGTTTCAGTGATGCAATGTCAACAATGAGTAGCAACGACCTGTGTGAGTGGTGAGAGTAGATGTTTTAGTGATGCCATGTCAACAATGAGTAGCAAAGACCTGTGTGAGTGGTGAGAGGAGATGTTTCAGTGTTGCCATGTCAACAATGAGTAGCAAAGATCTGTGTGAGTGGTGAGAGGAGATATTTCAGTGTTGCCATGTCAACAATGAGTAGCAAAGATCTGTGTGAGCGGTGAGAGGAGATGTTTCAGTGCTGCCATGTCAATAATGAGTAGCAAAGACCTGTGTGAGTGGCGAGAGGAGATGTTTCAGTGTTGCCATGTCAACAATGAGTGGCAAAGATCTGTGTGAGTGGTAAGAGGAGATGTTTCAGTGCTGCTATGTCAATAATGAGTAGCAAAGACGTGTGAGTGGCGAGAGGAGATGTTTCAGTGTTGCCATGTCAACAATGAGTGGCAAATATCTGTGTGAGTGGCGAGAGGAGATGTTTTAGTGTTGCCATGTCAACAATGAGTAGCAAAGATCTGTGTGAGTGGTGAGAGGAGATGTTTCAGTGCTGCCATGTCAACAATGAGTGGCAAAGACCTGTGTGAGTGGTGAGAGGAGATGTTTCAGTGTTGCCATGTCAACAATGAGTGGCAAAGATCTGTGTGAGTGGTGAAAGATGTTTCAGTGTTGCCATGTCAACAATGAGTGGCAAAGACCTGTGTGAGTGGCGAGAGGAGATGTTTTAGTGATGCAATGTCAACAATGAGTAACAAAGATCTGTGTGAGTGGTGAGAGGAGATGTTTCAGTGTTGCCATGTCAACAATGAGTAGCAAAGACCTGTGTGAGTGGTGAGAGGAGATGTTTTAGTGATGCCATGTCAACAATGAGTAGCAAAGACCTGTATGAGTGGTGAGAGGAGATGTTTCAGTGTTGCCATGTCAACAATGAGTAGCAAAGATCTGTGTGAGAGGTGAGAGGAGATGTTTCAGTGATGCAATGTCAACAATGAGTAGCAAAGACCTGTGTGAGTGGTGAGAGGAGATGTTTTAGTGATGCCATGTCAACAATGAGTAGCAAAGATCTGTGTGAGTGGTAAGAGGAGATGTTTCAGTGTTGCCATGTCAACAATGAGTAGCAAAGATCTGTGTGAGTGGTGAGAGGAGATGTTTCAGTGTTGCCATGTCAACAATGAGTAGCAAAGTTCTGTGTGAGTGGTGAGAGGAGATGTTTTAGTGATGCCATGTCAACAATGAGTGGCAAAGATCTGTGTGAGTGGTGAGAGGAGATGTTTCAGTGTTGCCATGTCAACAATGAGTAGCAAAGATCTGTGTGAGTGGTGAGAGGAGATGTTTCAGTGATGCAATGTCAACAATGAGTAGCAAAGATCTGTGTGAGTGGTGAGAGGAGATGTTTCAGTGTTGCAATGTCAACAATGAGTAGCAAAGATCTGTGTGAGTGGTGAGAGGAGATGTTTCAGTGCTGCCATGTTAACAATGAGTGGCAAAGACAAGACCTGTGTGAGTGGTGAGAGGAGATGTTTCAGAGTTGCCATGTCAACAATGAGTAGCAAAGATCTGTGTGAGTGGTGAGAGGAGATGTTTCAGTGTTGCCATGTCAACAATGAGTAGCAAAGACCTGTGTGAGTGGTGAGAGGAGATGTTTCAGTGCTGCCATGTCAACAATGAGCGGCAAAGACCTGTGTGAGTTACAAGAGGAGATGTTTTAGTGATGCCATGTCAACAATGAGTAGCAAAGATCTGTGTGTTGCCATGTCAACAATGAGTGGCAAAGATCTGTGTAAGTGGTGAGAGGAGATGTTTCAGTGCTGCCATGTCAACAATGAGTGGCAAAGATCTGTGTGAGTGGTGAGAGGAGATGTTTCAGTGTTGCCATGTCAACAATGAGTAGCAAAGATCTGTGTGAGTGGTGTGAGGAGATGTTTCAGTGTTGCCATGTCAACAATGAGTGGCAAAGATCTGTGTGAGTGGTGAGAGGAGATGTTTCAGTGTTGCCATGTCAACAATGAGTGGCAAAGATCTGTGTGAGTGGTGAGAGGAGATGTTTCAGTGCTGCCATGTCAACAATGAGTGGCAAAGATCTGTGTGAGTGGTGAGAGGAGATGTTTCAGTGTTGCCATGTCAATAATGAGTAGCAAAGATCTGTGTGAGTGGTGTGAGGAGATGTTTCAGTGTTGCCATGTCAACAATGAGTGGCAAAGATCTGTGTGAGTGGTGAGAGGAGATGTTTCAGTGTTGCCATGTGAACAATGAGTGGCAAAGATCTGTGTGAGTGGTGAGAGGAGATGTTTCAGTGCTGCCATGTCAACAATGAGTGGCAAAGACAAGACCTGTGTGAGTGGTGAGAGGAGATGTTTCAGTGTTGCCATGTCAACAATGAGTAGCAAAGATCTGTGTGAGTGGTGAGAGGAGATGTTTCAGTGTTGCCATGTCAACAATGAGTAGCAAAGACCTGTGTGAGTGGTGAGAGGAGATGTTTCAGTGCTGCCATGTCAACAATGAGCGGCAAAGACCTGTGTGAGTTGCAAGAGGAGATGTTTCAGTGCTGCCATGTCAACAATGAGTAGCAAAGATATGTGTGTTGCCATGTCAACAATGAGTGGCAAAGATCTGTGTGAGTGGTGAGAGATGTTTCAGTGCTGCCATGTCAACAATGAGTGGCAAAGATCTGTGTGAGTGGTGAGAGGAGATGTTTCAGTGTTGCCATGTCAACAATGAGTAGCAAAGATCTGTGTGAGTGGTGTGAGGAGATGTTTCAGTGTTGCAATGTCAACAATGAGTGGCAAAGATATGTGTGAGTGGTGAGAGGAGATGTTTCAGTGCTGCAATGTCAACAATGAGTTGCAAAGATCTGTGTGAATGGTGAGAGGAGATGTTTCAGTGTTGCCGTGTCAACAATGAGTAGCAAAGTTCTGTGTGAGTGGTGAGAGGAGATGTTTCAGTGTTGCCATGTCAACAATGAGTGGCAAAGATCTGTGTGAGTGGTGAGAGGAGATGTTTCAGTGCTGCCATGTCAACAATGAGTAGCAAAGTTCTGTGTGAGTGGTGAGAGGAGATGTTTCAGTGTTGCCATGTCAACAATGAGTAGCAAAGATCTGTGTGAGTGGTGTGAGGAAATGTTTCAGTGCTGCCATGTCAACAATGAGCGGCAAAGACCTGTGTGAGTTGCAAGAGGAGATGTTTCAGTGCTGCCATGTCAACAATGAGTAGCAAAGTTCTGTGTGAGTGGTGAGAGGAGATGTTTCAGTGTTGCCATGTCAACAATGAGTAGCAAAGATCTGTGTGAGTGGTGTGAGGAAATGTTTCAGTGCTGCCATGTCAACAATGAGTAGCAAAGTTCTGTGTGAGTTGCAAGAGGAGATGTTTCAGTGATGCCATGTCAACAATGAGTAGCAAAGATCTGTATGTTGCCATGTCAACAATGAGTAGCAAAGATCTGTGTGAGTGGTGAGAGGAGATGTTTCAGTGCTGCCATGTCAACAATGAGTGGCAAAGTTCTGTGTGAGTGGTGAGAGGAGATGTTTCAGTGCTGCCATGTCAACAATGAGTAGCAAAGATCTGTGTGAGTGGTGTGAGATGTTTCAGTGTTGCCATGTCAACAATGAGTGGCAAAGATCTGTGTGAGTGGTGAGAGGAGATGTTTCAGTGTTGCCATGTCAACAATGAGTGGCAAAGATCTGTGTGAGTGGTGAGGGGAGATTTTTCAGTGCTGCCATGTCAACAATGAGTGGCAAAGACAAGACCTGTGTGAGTGGTGAGAGGAGATGTTTCAGTGTTGCCATGTCAACAATGAGTAGCAAAGATCTGTGTGAGTGGTGAGAGGAGATGTTTCAGTGTTGCCATGTCAACAATGAGTAGCAAAGACCTGTGTGAGTGGTGAGAGGAGATGTTTCAGTGCTGCCATGTCAACAATGAGCGGCAAAGACCTGTGTGAGTTGCAAGAGGAGATGTTTCAGTGCTGCCATGTCAACAATGAGTAGCAAAGATCTGTGTGTTGCCATGTCAACAATGAGTGGCAAAGATCTGTGTGAGTGGTGAGAGGAGATGTTTCAGTGCTGCCATGTCAACAATGAGTGGCAAAGATCTGTGTGAGTGGTGAGAGGAGATGTTTCAGTGTTGCCATGTCAACAATGAGTAGCAAAGATCTGTGTGAGTGGTGTGAGGAGATGTTTCAGTGTTGCCATGTCAACAATGAGTGGCAAAGATATGTGTGAGTGGTGAGAGGAGATGTTTCAGTGCTGCCATGTCAACAATGTGTGGCAAAGATCTGTGTGAGTGGTAAGAGGAGATGTTTCAGTGTTGCCGTGTCAACAATGAGTAGCAAAGTTCTGTGTGAGTGGTGAGAGGAGATGTTTCAGTGTTGCCATGTCAACAATGAGTGGCAAAGATCTGTGTGAGTGGTGAGAGGAGATGTTTCAGTGCTGCCATGTCAACAATGAGTAGCAAAGTTCTGTGTGAGTGGTGAGAGGAGATGTTTCAGTGTTGCCATGTCAACAATGAGTAGCAAAGATCTGTGTGAGTGGTGTGAGGAGATGTTTCAGTGTTGCCATGTCAACAATGAGTGGCAAAGATCTGTGTGAGTGGTGAGAGATGTTTCAGTGTTGCCGTGTCAACAATGAGTAGCAAAGATCTGTGTAAGTGGCGAGAGGAGATGTTTCAGTGCTGCCATGTCAATAATGAGTAGCAAAGTTCTGTGTGAGTGGTGAGAGGAGATGTTTCAGTACTTGGATGCTGGACGCCTGCTTCATCAGTCTCTGTCTCTGCTGAACTCCTAATCGTGACACGTCAGTGTAATGTTCTGGAAATCCAAGAACCCTGTAAATAAACATTGCGATTTAATTCACAGAGGAGCAGTATGGTTTTTGTTTAGGCTTGCGAAACACCTTTATCAGCCAATCAAAATCAGTTACTAGTACATCTGCTCAGTTAAATCGGAATCCTATTTATATAAATACTGTAGTGCAGAATTTGATTGATGGATGGCCATTTTGTGTTCTCCCAAGCAGTCCACATTTGCTTTTGTTTTTCTTTTCATCATTTGTGATAAATATGCACTTAAGACACTTTCCAAATCTTATAACTGTATATATTTAGATACTTAGGAAATTCCGTCCTCATTGTCAACATACAAACTGTTGAAACATATGGCATATAGATATCACTGAATGTTTTTGATGGAAAATTTGAGACTTGTTTGTCAAAGGTCAAATGTATAAAGCATCACTGCTGAAAGATTTAAAATATTGTGAATGCAGAATTGACGAGGAAGAGTTCATACTTATTTTGAGACCATATTAAATTTCCTTACAGTAAGTTTGAAATAAGTTCTTCAAGATAAGTATTTAGACTACCAGTAATCCACGACACCAGGATAGTATAAACACCAGATTTCTTTCCTTTTTTTCACCACAAAAAATGTAAATGTAACAATGTAGGGGCTTTTGACTATGGGTCAGTCGGGAAAACGTTAACACATTTACTTTTTTCGACCTTACAGTCAATTCCTATAGATTTGGTGACCAAAACCTTTGTGCCAAATGTGACAATCTCTTCTGATTTCAATGGTAACGAGGTTTAATAAGACCAATAGTATGGTTTTACAAACTGATACAGCCATAAGCAAAATACCTTTCCACCTCGCCTATCCAAATATTGGTTTCCTCTCCATTCATCAGTACAGGCAATCTAAAGTTAGTTCCAGGATTAGTTACTTTAGCAATGTTCTTCTTTTCTTTATCACAGTTATCCCCCTTGTCTTCATTTGTATTCTCTGTTTTATTCTTCTGGTCAACATTAACATCTATTCCACAGTTTCGAAGTTTGGTCAACTGTTGGAAAAAAAGTAAAAAAGTTTGTTCTTCAAAGTGATTTGTTTTTAATATTCTGAAGACAGGAAAGTTTGAAACAATAAATTGAACTACCAGTTATTTAAAGTTTTTTCCTAATCTGGTCAATTACTACGTCCCTTAAATTTTCTTAGAAATAGATTTAATTAAACAATATTGCATTGTTTAGTGTAATTTCCTACAATTATATGTTTTCCGTTGTTTCATGCCTGTGTCTACTAGACACAGTGTTTCTGTTCTGTTATATTGATGTTTCTTCCAACGTTCAGTAACTGACCATAGTCATGAACTTGGAATAAACCAGACAGCATCTTTAATAAGAGCAGGACAGAAGTGCAGTGGATAGTGCGTTAGCAGCTCACGCCAGAGGTTGCAGGTTCAATCCCAGACTCCACTTGATGGGGTCTCATATAAAACTCATTACAGGTTCTACCCGGATAAATAAAGATTTGAATGAGATTCATATGAGCTTTGAGTTTACTTTGCAATGAAGCTAAACATAAAATAGTATTAAATATTAAGTGACTAAATGAACAGATTAAAAAAAAATCTACATAGTTCTTATTTTCATACTTCCAGAAGGCCCATAAGGAGTTAATTTCATATACTGTATGTCAAAATTGTCAAAATGTTTTTAAAGCCTCATTAAACTTCCGAAATGCCCACTTTTTGAAAATAACAAAAATTATTGTAATTAAATGTGTTTCCTGCAGACCCCTTAGTGACCATTTTAAAAAAAGCGAAAAAATAAATAACTTCGATCAAAATGTTATTTTCTGAACCGAGCGGTCCAAACTTTTAACTTTTGTTTACATTTTTGTAATTCCGTAATGACTCGGTTCTCGGTTGCTTTCCCGCTGTATCTCCGCCAGTTTTCGAAAATACACAAATGACTACTACAGTGGTAGTGTGTGGATTAAGACTGTTAGATAAGTGGTTCATTAACAAGATTAGAAAAGTTTTGTTTGCCAATATTAAGTTTCATTATTGGGTTGTTGTTTTTTTTTAAATATATCGATGTCTGCAATAAAACTGTATCGAACGTAGTACGCATTATATTATTTATACGCACTGAAAAACAATGAGAACAGAATACTAGTTTGGTCTAGAAACTCTTGCTCAGGATCCTCCCTTGCATATACGCGTGATACTATCACACGCGCTATTATGTCACATATCACTCTATCGCAGTCAATTTTGAGAGGCTACCAAGGGTGGTTAGTTTAGTATAGTTATTAAAAAAGTAATTTTATATTTAATTCTATATAACATTCAATAAATTAGCTCGTGGGTTCCAGTTCATCAATACACTGAGGGGAATAAAGCAAATGTTCTTAAAAACTATCTGAACGCAAGCGGTAATTCAATTTTTTAACCGCATCCCCTACAGTTCCCCATACTATGTTTCTCTCTGAAGTGAATTGATCATATATTACCGACCGACGCACTTTCGATTAAGCTTCGTAACTCCCCATTCTCTACCGAAGGTGTTTATCGGAAAGAAACGAACATTAATTTGTAAACAAAACACATTCTTAATTATGTATTAATAATGTGCTTCATATTTATTTTTTTGTTTGCAATGTCTCTCAGTGATCAAATAAACATGTATTCTATCATCTGAAAGAGTAAAACTGTCTTAAATTAAAACAAAAAATGAACATTTTATAAGTTTAATGAGCCTTTAAGTGTCGACCAAATTGTGTGCAAATGGCTTGATGGACTTGCACATTATGAAAGGATTAGGCAGACAAGCTTTAATAACCAAGTGGCAATTTTTTTTATAACTATTACCACTGCATTCCTGTTGACATTTGCTGCCAAGTACAAGTCCAATGTAATGAGCTGGTCCTTATGACTCTGGTAGTAGTCTACAGAACTGTAATGCAGGTAAAAAAAACATGACAAATAGATATAAAGGTAACCATTAAATACTCAAACACATTGAAATCATACATTCAATTTTGCAAGACCTCAAACATTAAGGACATGCTAATGACCACAACATTAGGTGAAGCAAACCAGCAAAATTATTCAATATTAATATATATGTAATTAACTAGTTCTGATAACAGGAGTTTGCAGAATGTTACTAGTATTTGTCGCTTGATTACTTCTTTAAAAAAATAGTATTTTATTGCCAGTTGCGAACTCTGCCTTTACATGGTTTATAGTAAATATTGGAATGTAGTTCAAATGTAATTCCAAGCTTTCATTTCACAGTACTTGCTATCCATAAAACTTCAAAAAATAACTTATTACTGAGCTGTGTCTAGCAAGGTGATCATGACATTAATTTGACCCATGGAACAACTAAGCGTAAAGCTGACGTATAAGAGTATATCAAGTAAAGGAGCATTGTTTAGGGCTTCTGTATAAGCGCTTATCGAAAATAGTCTCTAAAATCAATTTATGTGCATATGCTTATTACCAGATTCTACAGTATACTACAAATTTCGCGAACAATTGCTTTGTCCTACCTATATAATCCTGGCAGGTTACCCCAGTATAACTTCGGCTGTACATATGGGGAGAAGAACTGAGCGTCCCACATACATGGCTCTTTCTGGAACACAAATCAATATATTGTAGGATGCATTGCTTCCAACAATCTTGCTGTCACATTACAACTATGTCCAGATAAGACAGCCTTACCAGATGCTTCACGCTACAGCAGCATACTCCTCAAAGACACGACATAATATCCCACCCAGGAATATTACACTAACATAGAGTCAACCAGTCCTAGAACAATCCTCCAAGTGTTAATCAGCTAGTGAGAACTAATAGCATTTGTGAAATATTTGTTATTGGATGAAACCCACAAATGACCCCATTCAACGAGTATACTTTATTACTGATCAACCAGTTAATAGCAGTACAACACATGTCAAACACTGTTGACATAAACCACTGGGAAGTCCAGTGGAGGGGGACAACAGGTCATTGTTTCCGAACAGCTTTATTTATAAATGACTTCTCATGAAAACATTATGTACAATGAGTACTGGAAAAAATATTTTGGTTGCCAAAAGTAAATACTGATATTACTGTTGATAAAAGGATACAAATTCATTATTAAATCAGCATCATTATCACAAACACAAATAGCTGCACAGAGAAGGCGTTTATACGTCCCAACACACTGGCAACACAAACAGCTGCACAGAGAAGGCGTTTATACGTCCCAACACACTGGCAACACAAATAGCTACACAGAGAAGGCATTTATACGTCCCAACACACTGGCAACACAAATAGCTGCACAGAGAAGGCGTTTATACGTCCCAACACACTGGCAACACAAATAGCTACACAGAGAAGGCATTTATACGTCCCAACACACTGGCAACACAAATAGCTGCACAGAGAAGGCGTTTATAGGTCACAACACACTGGCAACACAAATAGCTGCACAGAGAATGCGTTTATACGTCACAACACACTGGCAACACAAATAGCTGCACAGAGAAGGCGTTTATACTTCCCAACACACTGGTGAACACAAATGGCTACACAGAGAAGGCGTTTATACAACCCAACACACTTGCAAACACAAATAGCTGCACGGAGAAGGTGTTTATACGTTTGTACCAAGATATTATATCAGTATGCATAATTCAGGCACAATATTGACACACAAACACATATTATGTCAGTATGTATTATTAAGTCGCAATATCGACACAAACACATATTATGTCAGTATATATTATTTAGGTGCAATATTGACACACATACACATATAATGTCAGTATGTATTATATAGTCGCAATATTGACACACAAACACATATAATGTCAGTATGTATTATATAGTAGCAATATTGACACACAAACACATATTATGTCAATATGTATTATTTAGGTGCAATATTGACACACATACACATATTATGTCAGTATGTATCATTTTGGTGCAATATTGACACACATCCACATATTATGTCAGTATGTATTATTAAGTCGCAATATCGACACAATTACACATATTATGTCAGTATGTATTATTTATGTGCAATATTGACACACATACACATATTATGTCAGTATGAATTATTTAGGTGTAATATTGACACACATACACATATTATGTCAGTATGTATTATTTTGGTGCAATATTGACACACATACACATATTATATCAGTATGTTTATTTTGGTGCAATATTGACAAACATACACATATTATGTCAGTATGTATTTTTAAGTCACAATATCGACACACAAACACATATTATGTCAGTATGTATTATTTAGGTGCAATATTGACACATACACATATTATGTCAGTATGTATTATTTAGGTGCAATATTGACACACAAACACATATTATGTCAGTATGTATTATTTAGGTACAATATTGACACACAAACATATGTTATGTCAGTATGTATTATTTAGGTGCAATATTGACACATACACATATGATGTCAGTATGTATTATTTAGGTGCAATATTGACACACAAACACATATTATGCCAGTATGTATTATTTAGGTGCAATATTGACACACATACACATATTATGTCAGTATGTATTATTTAGGTGCAATATTGACACACATACACATATTATGTCAGTATGTATTATTTAGGTGCAATATTGACACACATACACATATTATGTCAGTATGTATTATTTAGGTGCAATATTGACACACAAACACATATTATGTCGGTATGAATTATTTAGGTGCAATACTGACACACATACACATATTATGTCAATATGTATTATTTAGGTGCAATATTGAGACACATACACACATTATATCAGTATGTATTATTAAGTCGCAATATCGACACACATACACATATTATGTCAGTATATATTATTTAGGTGCAATATTGACACACATACACATATAATGCCAGTATGTATTATATAGTCGCAATATTGACACACAAACACATATTGTGTCAGTATGAATTATAAAGTTGCGACATTGACACACAAACACATATTTTGTCAGTATGTATTATTTAAGTGCAATATTGACACACAAACACATATTATGTCAGTATGTATTATTTAGGTGCAATATTGACACACAAACACATATTATGTCAGTATGTATAATCTAGGTGCAATATTGACACACATATACATATTATGTCAGTATGTTTTATTACTCACAATATTGACAAACAAACACATATTATGTCAGTATGTATTATTTAGGTGCAATATTGACACACAAACATATATTATGTCAGTATGTATTATTTAGGTGCAATATTGACACACATACACATATTATGTCAGTATGTATTATTTAGTGCAATATTGACACACATACACATATTATGTCACTATGTATTATTTAGGTGCAATATTGACACACATACATATATTATGTCAGTATGAATTATTTAGGTGCAATATTGACACAGTAACACATATTATGTCAGTATGAATTATTTAGGTGTAATATTGACACACAAACACATATTATGTCAGTATGTATTATCTAGGTGCAATATTGACACACATATACATATTATGTCAGTATGTATCATTACTCACAATATTGACACACAAACACATATTATGTCAGTATGTATTATTTAGGTGCAATATTGACACACATACACATATTATGTCAGTATGTATTATTTAGGTGCAATATTGACACACAAACACATATTATGTAAGTATGTATTATTTAGGTGCAATATTGACACACATACACATATTATGTCAGTATGTATTATTTAGTGCAATATTGACACACATACACATATTATGTCAGTATGTATTATTTAGGTGCAATATTGACACACAAACACATATTATGTCAGTATGTATTATTTAGGTGCAATATTGACACACAAACACATATTATGTCAGTATGTATTATTTTGGTGCAATATTGACACACATACACATATTATGTCAGTATGTATTATTTTGGTGCAATATTGACACACATACACATATTATGTCAGTATGTATTATTTAGGTGCAATATTGACACACAAACATATATTATGTCAGTATGTATTATTTAGGTGCAATATTGACACACATACACATATTATGTCAGTATGTATTATCTAGGTGCAATATTGACACACACATATTATGTCAGTATGTATTTTTTAGGTGCAATATTGACACACAAACATATATTATGTCAGTATGTATTTTTTAGGTGCAATATTGACACACATACACATATTATGTCAGTATGTATTATTTAGGTGCAATATTGACACACATACACATATTATGTCAGTATGTATTATTTAGTGCAATATTGACACACATACACATATTATGTCAGTACGTTTCATTTAGGTGCAATATTGACACACAAACACATATTATGTCAGTATGAATTATTTAGGTGCAATATTGACACAGTAACACATATTATGTCAGTATGTATTATTTAGGTGCAATATTGACACACATACACATATTATGTCAGTATGTATTATTTAGGTGCAATATTGACACACAAACACATATTATGTCAGTATGAATTATTTAGGTGCAATATTGACACACAAACACATATTATGTCAGTATGTATTATTTATGTGCAATATTGACACACAAACACATATTATGTCAGTATGTATTATCTAGGTGCAATATTGACACACATACACATATTATGTCAGTATGTATTATTTAGGTGCAATATTGACACACAAACACATATTATGTCAGTATGTATTATTTTGGTGCAATATTGACACACATACACATATTATGTCAGTATGTATTATTTAGTGCAATATTGACACACATACACATATTATGTCAGTATGTATTATTTAGGTGCAATATTGACACACATACACATATTATGTCAGTATGTATTATTTAGTGCAATATTGACAAACATACACATATTATGTCAGTATGTATTATTTAGGTGTAATATTGACACACAAACACATATTATGTCAGTATGTATTATTTAGGTGCAATATTGACACACATACACATATTATGTCAGTTTGAATTATTTAGGTGCAATATTGACACACAAACACATATTATGTCAGTATGTATTATCTATGTGCAATATTGACACACAAACACATATTATGTCAGTATGTATTATCTAGGTGCAATATTGACACACATACACATATTATGTCAGTATGTATTATTTAGGTGCAATATTGACACCCATACACATATTATGTCAGTATGTATTATTTAGGTGCAATATTGACACACAAACACATATTATGTCAGTATGTATTATTTAGTGCAATATTGACACACATACACATATTATGTCACTATGTATTATTTAGGTGCAATATTGACACACAAACACATATTATGTCAGTATGTATTATTTAGGTGCAATATTGACACACAAACACATATTATGTCAGTATGTATTATTTAGGTGCAATATTGACACACAAACACATATTATGTCAGTATGCATTATCTAGGTGCAATATTGACACACATACACATATTATGTCAGTATTTATTATTTAGTGCAATATTGACACACATACACATATTATGTCAGTATGTATTATTTAGGTGCAATATTGACACACAAACACATATTATGTCAGTATGTATCATTTAGGTGCAATATTGACACACAAACACATATTATGTCAGTATGTATTATTTAGGTGCAATATTGACACACATCCACATATTATGTTAGTATGAATTATTTAGGTGTAATATTTACACACAAACACATATTATGTCAGTATGTATTATCTATGTGCAATATTGACACACAAACACAAATTATGTCAGTATGTATTATCTAGGTGCAATATTGACACACATACACATATTATGTCAGTATGTATTATCTAGGTGCAATATTGACACACAAACATATATTATGTCAGTATGTATTATTTAGTGCAATATTGACACACAAACATATGTTATGTCAGTATGTATTATTTAGGTGCAATATTGACACACATACAAATATTATGTCAGTATGAATTATTTAGGTGTAATATTGACACACAAACACATATTATGTCAGTATGTTTTATCTAGGTGCGATATTGACACACATACACATATTATGTCAGTATGTATTATTTAGGTGCAATATTGACACACAAACACATATTATGCCAGTTTGTATTATTTAGGTGCAATATTGACACCCATACACATATTATGTCAGTATGTATTATTTAGTGCAATATTGACACACATACACATATTATGTCATTATGTATTATTTAGGTGCAATATTGACACACAAACACATATTATGTCAGTATGTATTATTTAGGTGCAATATTGACACACAAACACATATTATGTCAGTATGAATTATTTAGGTGCAATATTGACACACAAACACATATTATGTCAGTATGTATTATCTAGGTGCAATATTGACACACAAACACATATTATGTCAGTATGTATTATCTAGGTACAATATTGACACACAAACACATAATTTTATTATGTCAGTATGTATTATAACAAACAACAATGGAAAAAACATGTCATAAGTTGAACAGATATTGCCGAAAGGTTTGACAAGGTCATGACAGGCACAAAGTCACTCGTAAAAACAATCTTTGTAGGTGGAAAGAAATAAAAACAAAATAACATTTTCATGTTAATACTAGAACTCTCTATCATATTTTTTATATAATCTACTTCAGAGATGTAATTAACTGACTGTTTACTTGAAAGAGACTGGGAAATATAATTATGTTGAGCCGATATAAAATGTACCACTAACTGATATAATTAGTCTTCCAGGAAACAGTCTATTTTTAGTAATTTTCACAGTAACTAAAATAAAACACACATGAATTAACACACAACCTCTGACATTGACATGCATACGTTATGTAATGAAATGGAAGGAATATAAAATAGTGGCCATATTTGAATTTAATCAATGAAATGAATTATATATGTAAATTCTATTTTTATTTTTCAATAGTAAGTAAATACACCCACTGAATAGAACACTTAATATTGGATAAAGTACAGCAAAGGAAGCACTGGCCTACTTTCTAGGTACAGGAAAATTCTATACAATAACAATGCAACCAAATTTTACCTGCGATCAATTCATGGGGATTTGATTATAATACGAGGCTTTCCGTGAAATCAACGTAAATTGGTTCTTCACAAAAATTTATGATTTAACAGTATGACAATTTGGTAGTCATATCAGGCATCATGCCATAACAGACCACATTATACCAGGGCCATATGATAATTGTCACTATGATTAACTAAACAGAATTGATGACAGAAAGCTTACATAGTAAACAATAAAAATCTCACATCGAAGAGTTTTGTCAAAGTTTTCCTGAATTCTGACTTCATGGCTGCAGTGCTCTCAACCAGCCAGTAGACAAAGTTACTTCCTTTGCAAATCATCTCAATTTCTTTTAATAACAAAAGAAACTTCACCATCAGAACAGCTGTACCATCTGAAGATAATTCAAAATATTTACTAATTTACAACTAAATATCAACATGAATAAAGCATATGCAATCAAGCTAGAACAAGATGCTCAAGTGTTACGGGGCAATGCAATGTCTCCTACCAGTGTGTTGTAGTACTTGAATAGTGAAATGAAGTTGAAGAAAATAGTCTGATGTCCGTCTGCAAAATCTGGATTCTGCAACAAATTAAAAAGTACTTAAGGCAAAGTCACTGACCTAAATATTGAAATAACCTGCATTATCTCCTTTTTACTCTCTGTAACCAGTCTACCATAAGTACTTTTTATGTTATCACAGGATCCAAATTTGGCACTCCAATTGTTTTATACGTTTCTATTGCCATAGCAACATGATACTGGTTCAATTGAAAATCAAAACAATGTGCAAGTTGTCCTCTTTCCTCTCTATTATCATTTAAAATACTTTTTAAGTTCTCATAGTATCCAGATATTGGCACAAGCAAATTCATAATATCCTCATTGCCCTCTATTACTATGTAAAATTTTACAGCCCTATTGTACATACTTTTAAAATGATAGCAGGATCCAAGTTTTGTGGCTGGAGTCACAGGGTACACCTAAAAAACTCCAGTGAAACTGGTAGTAAACTGGTAATGAATTAAAAAAAATCATTTCCTAGTTGTGGATTAAGATTTTATTTACACTTCATTATGATACTTACTAAACCCCTCATATTCTGGGTTTGACACGTCCAGGTCTTCCACAGGAGGACTGCCAATCACCAGATCTATAGGACATATCTCTTCAAGCTTAAGAAACAATTAGTAAGATTGGCAGAAATAAACAGTTTTTTCTATTTACAGTAATAAACAGTTTATTTTATTGGCGGTAATAAACAGTTTATATCATTAACAGTAATAAATCTACAGCATATCTTCTCAAACTAAACAAGAGAGCCATGCCGGTCCTAAATTGCTCACCTTGGTAGACCGCAGCGTGATCTAGTGATAGAGAATCCGCCTTGCAAAGGTTGTGGGCTAGATCCCAACCCAGGTCATACCAAAAATTTGAAAAACAGTACAAGAAGCTTACTCATTCAGAATTTAGAGGATAGTTCTATGTCTTGCTGGCCCAGTGTCAGTATAATGTGACTGTCTTAAGTAGACACCATCACAATACGACCATTGGTAATGGGAAATGTTTCTGTGGGATAGTTGCATAATGGCAGTTATATCTTCTTCATTAATAATGCATTTTCCTTATTTTCATGCTCCTTTTTTATTTCAATGCAGAAAAAACACAAGAGGCCCATGGGCCTTAACGATCACCTAATTATTCAAAAAACAAGAAATGTCACTGGTAAGTGTCGCATGCCCCCCAAACAGTTGTTGAAAAATAACAATTTAATTATGTTATAATAGGTAGCGATGTATCCATGAATATAAAGAGTAATGGACTGATGTTTCAGACTAGACATGCAATTTCATGTTTTTTTACATTAAAGCGTGACCTTGACCTTTGTGTAACCTTGACCTTGACATCTGATGTAATGGTCTGGGTATTTCAACAGTTAAATGCTGCTGAAACATCATCATGACATGCTGATCACTTGTGTCAAGCTATTTTAAAATCCCTAAATGTAAGATAAAGTTACAGATCAATTGTTAACAAATTGAACCAAGTGTTTTTGAAATCCATCCACGTATGATAAAGTTAAAGGACGGACTTGAAATCTCAAACATATTCAAAGTGTTATCATACATACTAAAAGTGTGACCTTGACCTTTGAGGTATGGGTCTAGGTCTTACTTATGACCATCGTCATGTCATCTTGATAAATTGAGCCAAATTAAAGGCAAAGTCACAGACCAGACACACAATATCAAACAAATTGAAAGTGTGACCTTGATCTTTGAGGAAAGGTTCTGGGTCTTACATGCGACACTTAATTATGTTAGGAAATCCCTTTTCAATATACCGTATATTCCCTAATTAACGCCCCCGGGGGCGTTACATTTTACAAGAAGGGGGCGTTTATAAAAGATAAAAAAAGCAAATTTAACAACAGTTAAAAATACAATAAAACCATAGAAAAAAACCTTAAATCCGGTTTAATTCCCCAAAAAGTGGTTCAGAATTATTTTAGAGTGAATGAAATAATCGACATAGGATGAAAAAAAGCTGAAAATCTGTATGAAATTACTAGTCTGCGTACTGGAATATCGGAATTTATGGTCAGTGTACTCTTCACTTTAAATCACATGGACGCTTGCTCTTATCAACGTGGAATAATGAGCTTTCAGCGTACACAGACTTACCGCATTTTCCGACGTATTGTAATGTTTTAATCGGCAGACGGTATTTTTACTAGCAAATATGGGGAAGTATTTGTTCAACCAAAAGTGGTTAAGTGGTCACCCAAGATATAAACAATGGGTTAAAGAGTTCAAAGGTAATAAACACTTCGCCAATTGTTGTCTGTGTAACAAAATAATCGATCAGGGAAAGATGGGCGAATACGAACTCTAATCGCACATGTTTTATTTTTTAATTTTCCAGAAAAATAGGTGGGGGGCGTTTATTAGAGTGGGGGCGTTTATAAGGGAATATACGGTATTATTTTAACATGTTTAATTAGATATCCTTTTGGCAATATGGGGTCAGTGAGTAGGCATGGTATAATGGAAAAAAATGTTTTTAGCCAATTTCAAAAATTTTGAAAAAATCCAGATATATTCCCTTTAACATTATGGGATAGATTTGTTTGATAAGTGAACAAAAATCAAATATTCTCCAACATTGCCGTGATTTGTATCCCTTTAAGATCAAAAGAAATGGAATAGGATATCTAAAATATATATATAAAAAAAAAAAATTAAAAACGAATTGACTCTTACTTTACTTCTATTGATGTTGTATACATCTCCGAGCTGACAGACAGAAAACCCCTGATTAAAGATAGTGACAAACTCGGCATCACTGTTGATCTCTGATGCGTAGTACGAGTCCACTTCTAGACCAAGCTGGTCTAACGCCTCTCTCACTGTACCTATCCCATCAAACAGAGAAAGAACACGTAACTTCCTCTTCGGTATATTATTGACAAATGATGCTGTGTTTACCTGAAGTATATGGAAAATCTATTAGAATTATATCTTTCTTCCAAAAACATGTGATTATGCCACTGATTTAATTTACACTAAACAATTATTTATTAATATTGAACTAAGAATTATATTTTTGCACATTTATAAATTCTAAGGAATAATTTACAAGATTGTTGGGAGCTCTTAAAAATAAAATGTGCTAGAGTGTACACAACATCAAATAATGCATTTCTGATGATTCAAAGGCCATAACTGTGACAACAGTTATCCGCTTTGACCAGTTCAAGAACTTGTCCAAGATATTATGGTTATATAACTACTACGTAAGTTTGGTGGACATCAAGTGAAAGTTGTGAGTGCTAAAATGCAAACAAAGCCAAATAATGCAATTTTTTACAATTCAAGGGTCAGAACTCGAACATTAATGTCCCGATTTGGCCAGTTCAGGAACTTGTCCAAGAGATTATAGTTATATAACAACTGTGTAAGTTTAATGAGAATCAAATAAAAAATACTGCTGCTAGAATACAGACAAGGTCAAACTAGACCTATCACTGTAGTGATGAATACCCCCGAACACCGCCATGACAGAAAATGGTTAACCATTGTATGAAGTTTTATTAAATTATATCCAATAGTTTTAAAGTAATGCTGCAGACAAAAGAAATTCTTAATAAAAGAGAATGTTATGGATTGAGTTGTTTGTATTGTTAATTTTTTTATGGTTTTGTTAAAATTAAAAACGGTCTTTTTAATTATTGTGCAGTGTACAAGCTTTCATGGCAATCAATAAATGTTATACTTTTTCGAGTTATGTTGAGGGACAACAATTTTATGGATAAGAAACAAACAAGAGCACTAGGAATACAATATCGAACCTGCTTTGCTCGAACTCCATGTATTCATCAACTTGGTTCTTTCATGAACTTTATTAAACTGTTATCACTGATGGCTTTAAAAGTACTTTAAAAGTACTGCACCAGACAAGGGAAATATATCAAAGGGCAATAACTCTGTAATTAGCAAGAATAGAGTTATGTTTCTTGTACACTGCACTTCCTGTCATTATATTCTACCATTGTATGAAGTTTGATGAAATTCCATCCAGTACTTTAAAAGTAATGCTCCGGACAAGGGAAATATATCAAAGGGCAATAACTCTGTAATTAGCAAGAATAGAGTTAGGTTTCCTGTACACTGCACTTCCTGTCATTATATTGTACCATTGTATGAAGTTTGATGAAATTCCATCCAGTACTTTAAAAGTAATGCTCTGGACAAGGGAAATATATCAAAGGGCAATAACTCTGTAATTAGCATGAATAGAGTTATGTTTCTTGTACACTGCACTTCCTTACATTATATTCTACCATTGTATGAAGCTTGATGAAATTCCATCAGGTACTTTTCAAGTAATGCTCCGGACAAGAAAAAAATATCAAAGGGCAATAACTCTGTAATTAGCAATAATAGAGTTATGTTTCTTGTACACTGCACTTCCCCTCATTATATTCTACCATTGTATGAAGTTTGATGAAATTCCATCCAGTACTTTAAAAGTAATGCTCCGAACAAGGGAAATATATCAAAGGGCAATAACTCTGTAATTAGCAAGAATAGAGTTATGTTTCTTGTACACTGCACTTCCTGTCATTATATTCTACCATTGTACGAAGTTTGATGAAATTCCATCCAGTACTTTAAAAGTTATGCTCCGGACAAGAGAAATATATCAAAGGGCAATAACTCTGTAATTAGCAAGAATAGAGTTATGTTTCCTGTACACTGCACTTCCTCTCATTATATTGTACCATTGTATGAAGCTTGATGAAATTCCATCCGGTACTTTTCAAGTTATGCTCCGGACAAGAAAAAATATCAAAGGGAAATATATCAAAGGGCAATAACTCTGTAATTAGCAAGAATAGAGTTATGTTTCCTGTACACTGCACTTCCTCTCATTAAATTTTACCATTGTATGAAGCTTGATGAAATTCCATCTGGTACTTTTCAAGTTATGCTCCGGACAAGAAAAAATTTCAAAGGGCAATAACTCTGTAATTAGCAAGAATAGAGTTATGTTTCTTGTACACTGCACTTCCTCTCATTATATTCTACCATTGTATGACGTTTGATGAAATTCCATCCGGTACTTTTCAAGTTATGCTCCGGACAAGGAAAATTGCGGACAGACCGACTGACAGACCGACAGACCAACAGACCGACAGACCGACCTCAGGGTGACTCCAGTATACCCCCTCAAAACTTCGTTTGTCGGGGGTATAATAATGCAATTCTGACAATTCAAGGGCCACAACTCAGACATTAATTACCTGATTTGGCCAGTTCAAGAACTTGTCCAAGATATAATGGTTATATAACAACTGTGTAAGTTTGGTGAGAATAAAATGAAAAATGTTGGTGCTAGAGTGCACACAACAAAAAAGTTCACGGAAGGACAGCAGGCAATCAGAATAGCTCACCTTGAGGTCAAGGTCAAATAGTGCAGTTTTTGACAATTCAAGGGCCATAACTGACATAAATACTCCAATTTGGCCAGTTCAAAACCTTGTCGGAGATATTTTAGTTATATAAAAACTGTATAAGTTTTGTGAGGACCAAATGAAAAATGCGGGTGCTGGAGTGCACACAAGGTTAAATAGTGCATTTTTTAATGTTTCAAGGGCCATAACTCTGACATTAATAACCCAATTTGGCCAATTTGTTTGAGATATTATGGTCATATAACTTTAGTTTAAACTTATTTATTTTACTTCGATTGTGAAACAAGTTCTTACAACTTAGACAAATCACGCTAGAAATCTTCCTGGGTGGAACCAGTACTAAGCATATGTGGAATAAGTGTCTTGCTCAAGGACAATACACATAGTCGTGGCATGGTTATATAACTACTGTTTAAGTTTAGTGAAATGTGGAAACGTTCACGGACGGACGACAGACAACGTACAACAGGTGATTAGAATAGTCCACCTCAAGCTTTTGCTCAGGTGAGCTAAAAAGAATTATGTCTGCCAGTAAGTGTATTTTACCACAGATAAAACATAAATTGAAACTAAACACAGGCACTATAATTGTAAGCTTGCAGTAGTTTGAATTTACAATAGAAAATAAGATACTGCTTATTCAGGATATTTTATATTTAAACATCAAATCTCTTCACAGTCCCACATGTCAAAGTATACAGATACATACGGTACATACAGGCAATGGTCCTTAATTCAACAGCATTGAAAATAAGAAATGTTTACAAAACATATATGCTGTTCTCGAGATATCAGATGGTAACTGTGACCTTGAACTGAGTTACTAACACCAAAATCTTAGGTGAAACCATTATCTATTGATCACAGTTTTTTTGGAAGGTCACTATGACATTGACCTTTGACCTACCCAACTCAAAATGAATTGGGGTCATCTACTTGCCATGTTTGAGGTCCCTAAATACCAAACCATTCTCAAGTTATCAGTTAAACACTGATTTTCTATAAATAGCCACTGTGACCTTGTACTTTGACCCCAATATGAATAGGAGTCCTCTACTTACCAGGACAAACCACCCTGCAATGTTTGAGGACTGTAGAGCCAAATGATATTCAGTTAACGTCCAGATATAATGATGGTCTACTTACCAACCAACAAACCTACTGACCAACAGATCAACCAACAAAGTGCAAAGCTATATACTCACTTTTCTTCAAACAGAGCATAAGAAAGTCACAGTAGGGACAATTACCAGATTTGTGTCCTCCGACACTGGATTGTAGAACTTGATCAACGATTCCTGCCAATTGTTCATCGGTATGAGAATCCCATGGGTGGCCAGGTCATATGGACGACATAGAAAACATGCCCAGGGTGACTGGGTTCTAATCTGAAAGAATCAAATTATATATTAGAAGTTTTCAAGAACATTGCAATATAACAGTATTTTCAGATACTTTTAGAAAATCTTTTTAATGGGATTTTAAGACCATTTCCAAAACATAATAATCTACATGTATATATGGCATCTCGGAATGAATCTGTTACTGGTCCACCTTTTCATAAAATATTTTTGGACCGGGCAAGGCTCCAGCCTACAAACTAAGCATTGAAAGGTAAGAAACATCAAGATGGCGCAAGACCATTCAGCCGAGGAAGGTCTCCTTTCAAAACATGTGTTGCAAATGCAAATTATTATTCATACTAAAAGATTCTACGGGAATTTTGTGCATGTGCAGATGCCAATTGATTGATTAAAAAATATCTACCACATAAAATAATAATTACAGAATAGGTAAGCTCAGTTTAAATTTAGATACAGTAAAACCCCTCTAATGTCTTTGAAGACACCTTTAGGACCAGGCAAAAGTGATCTTAACAGCGGGGTGGTTTTACTATCGAATTGTATTGTCAACAGTTGTAGGCCTATGTAACCTTAATAGTAGATTGATGTATGCTATATTCGGCATGTGTGTGCATAAACTGTTATACCAATGATAATAATAATAAATAAATGGATATGTGGGTGTTATTACTTTAACTATTATTATTATTATCATCGTTATTTTATATGTATGCATATATAACAACATGGGGACAATTAAAATAAATATATTATATGGTGTATCTTTTATTTGCATACATAAAATAACACCAAGTAAAGACATCACATGATTGAATGTTTCAACATTTTACAGGAGTAGATTTAGTTCTTCTAGTAGGGTCCTTAGTAGGGTCGTTTCCTTTCCATTAACCATTAACGTGTTTGGACTCATTTTTTCATTGTTAGGATCTTGAAAACAAAAAAGAATACTGTAAGTTGTCATGAAAGTATAGACATTATAACAACGGTTTCATTCTCAATCATCAATTAAAACTGCTGTCATTAATAAGATTACTATTTTCTTTAAAAGTTCATTGGGTTTTATTTTTCCATTTTTAGGCGCATTTTACTTTTACATTAAAATTTACAAATGCGACATCATAAAAGACCATCGATATCATTCTAATAACAAAAAAGCAATTAAAAGATGCCAACTTACTGGTTTTCATTCCCCATAGAAACCTGCTTTTTTGACAGGTTGCATATTCCAACGAACACAAGTTTGTTTTTACATCAGACTCCCCAGTGTCCTAAACCTGATGTATTCACACCATGAACAACAACCACAAATCGGCTCGTTAATTATGTCGTAAATTTTTAAAGGTGTTTTTGATCACACAAGTGGTTGTAATTAAGACTGAAAATAGCACAAAGTCTGTGATCGGAACAGATTTGGTGGTCTTAATACCGCATTCCCTAAAATAAATGCCTGTAATAGTGAGGCGGTCGAAAGGTGGAGTTTTTCTGTACTGTATTATTTCAATTACAACATTCATCTTCTTTTTTAAGTTTTAAAGTTGAGCTGAATGATATAAAAAAAAATTATACTTCAGGCACAACTCAAAGTCAACATGACCAATAAACATTGATTGGAAATAAGATAAACTATAAACATTAAGTAAAAGCAATTTATATTAAATAATATCAAGCTTAAATTGAAATATTCCTGATACGAGTATTTGGAACTGTTAGTACAATGTGTTTATGATTTCTGATGTCATCAATGATCTGATTCTCTTATAGACAAAGGTCATGTGTCTGGATAATTTCTAGGGTACATGGGTGGTAATTTCTGTGTCAGCAGATCAGATTTCATTCAATTCTCCAATTCGAAAAGGTGAAATCTCACTCTCGTGCGTGACGAGATCTGCGCGTGACTTGAGCTCACGGAAATTGCGTCACAACATAAAACAAACCACAGTGGTGTTCCTGACAGTAGTTAATTACTACAAAATTACATAAAACCGCTATGAAAAGAAAGAAAACAATAAAAGATATGAAAGAAAATAAAAAAATAAGTTTCTCATGATAAAATAAAATTATTTTTTATCATTTTGTGCGTATCTGTATACTTTAATTAATGCTTGATTTCTGGTGATGGGTGGGGTAATTTGTAAACTTTAGTATAAATTTTGATCACTATCCCTATTCTCATTCACAAATAGGGAATGGTTATATCAGACAGTCGTATTTCTTTAATAATTCATGCGACATGACAGACTTTATAAATAATTCTGTCTTTTTAAAGATGTATTATCTACCAAATTTTGGACCCAACTGACGACATGCATGTTGCACAGTAAATGGGCCATTTTTTGTTTAAAATGTAGGTAAATGATTTAAAAAAACAATATTACTATAACATATCAATATAACATAAATGAAGTTTGTTGTTTTTTTTGCAAAAAATCTATGATTTTCTTTTATTTAAGAGAGCTTTGAATGAATAACAGAGGTTTCGTACAACACATAGGTTAATGCATAAACTTTGCAGTGTTTCGCATGCATGATTAGGAGTCACAATCATATACTTACGGTATTTGTTTTTAAGTAGTGTGTGATAGGATTGGATTGTTATTATTTCGTGTTGAACGTAACTAAAATACATTGTATTTTGTTTATAGATTTATTGTATTATTAAATGAGAAATTTGTTATATTTATTATAAATTTACACCATATACTACAGACACAAATCACACAAAACAATATACATACAATTTTGATTTTATCATGTTTACAACATTTACATGTATCACATTGTAATGCATGACCACGAGGAGATATAGTTGCTTTGATAATAGTGTTTTTGTGAAATAATAAATAAAATCAGAAAATTTCAATTTGTCAGTGACAAAAAACTGTAACGTCTGCATCCTTGGCATATATTCTTCCAAGAAGATAAATATAATGATACACATTCACCTGCTGTTATACCGAGGTACTATATAAAATGTAAATAAAAAGTGGTCATTTTGGAAAGATATACACGGAAATGGAACATCCGTCCCCGCAACGTTCGCCTCCCCCTCCCCAACCTGCATATACATTTTATATTTTTGAATTTATATAATCTCTTTTACACATTTTCGTTTAGGAAACAAAAATTTAGAGATTTTGTTTATGTCACTCTAATATTGGGGATGGACATTATAAAAAGGGGACAGACTTTACATAATTTCTTAACATTGGTACTGACCCCCTAAATAACTGAAAATGTTTAAATAAGTAATTGTTCATATTACTATGCAATATAACATACATCCTGTCTTAAACCCTGGGGTCATAAAACCTGTGGTGAATTATGCAATTTGGATACGATATGCATGTTTTTCTCATTACCACATTGTGTGACTGTAGTGTTGGCGAATTATGAAAGCTCAGCAGGGTGCCAGTAGCTGGACAGAAGCATACACTTTGTGCAATATGCCTGTAGACATTATATTCCATATGACACTGTCCATTAAAGGTTAAAAATTCATATTTTTCCAGGGAACTAGTAGACTGGGTAATGATGTTAAATGGGCTAGTTATAGGTAAAGTACACAATATGATTAAACAAAACAACAGTGTAAGTTATGCAAATAATAAAAATACAACTCAACAACGCTTTATCTTAATTTACTTTAAAAGGGTATGAAATTGAAATAGTATCAGTCATTTCTTAGTGTGCAGCAATGGATGCACCAGTTTAACATGATAATGAATATAAAAACTGTCAAATACATTTTCTTTTTTTTTTTGCTAAATAAGGTTTTATTTATTATTCTCTATGAGCCCGTTAAATATATACAATGGACCATTTTTTGCTTAAATTCCATTCCTGATTTAAAATGATGATTTTGATAATTTACTGACTGCGTAGTAAACAGTGTATATCTTGATAACACGGCATGGATGTGCAGGCTGATCTGGGTCTACATCGACACTAACCACAATATTACTTTTGTTTTCTTTATCAAGCAAAGGGTTATTTTCATATTTTACAAATTCAATCATGCTTGCTTTGGTAATGACTGCCGGGCCCAATTAGCTCAGTCGTTAGCGCGTTTGAATATCAATCCATGGGTCATGAGTTTGAATCCCCACGGGTCACAATCCCCGTGATGGTTGATATACATATTTCATTATCATTCATCTCTGATATAAAAGAGAGACTTATAAATGTATATAGTATGTAATTTTTATATCAGTTCTTTATTTTAATGTTAGTTTTATATAGGTTAAACAAGCAAAACTTATTTTTAAGAAAAGATAAAATTGTGGTTAGATTTGTTTTATTGGATTAGATCTACAAAATGTGTAAAAAATCTATAAAGGTACATTTTTTGAAAATGATGCTTATATATTAATTCAAATATATCAGATGAATACATTTATTCTTTTTTAAGACTTAAACATGAAAAACAAGCATATTATGTCTGTTTGGAAATTGGAAGGCTGTACAAATTTCCTTCCAGACCGTCAACATTTGGGATTGAGGATACAAATAGTTGATTTTTCTTCATCAGTGAAGTGACAGTCACATATGCAGAGGTTGTCTGTTGGTATCCATGGCTTAAGTTAGCCATTTTCATCCTTATAAACTCCGTTTGATCCTAGATTGCCACTGTTCATACAATATTTTGGGCTCTTTTGAAATAGTGTAAAATGCAAAACATGGTGGACCTTTACTTCTCTTGTGTTACACAAGGACACACAACAATAGTCATCCAACGGCATTTTAATTGAACTGAAATAAAATTCATGTAACAATAAAACTTAAGTCACTAATTAATAGTTGGAGAGTAAAAAAAAATATATATATATGAAACATGTACAGTACAATTACACTGGAATGTTCGTTTCTGTATGTTGCAACTAGTCTACTACAACTGGTACAAAACAGTCTCAGACTATGAGTTTTAAACTTCTCTTTCGTCTTTATATCAATAATAAATTATGTTCTTGAAACAAATTAATTAATTTCTTCTGTAAGAATAACTTTTCTTAATAATTTACACTTATATACCAGACACACACACCATTTTACATAATTCTAACACCACCCACTTACAACAGGTATAAAAGTCGCAATAAATAGGTAATCATGGTCAACAACCACATCTTTTCTCAAGTTCATCATTGATACTGGCATACTCACTATTAAACTGCTTAAATAAATATTTGTGTTGTTAATGTATGAAAATTCAATTTACTTACATGAAATCTACATTGTTTTAGCAGCGACCGTGGTGAAACATATTCCCCTGAGCTCATGGGGATGCATGTAACTGTAGCAAAGATTTCGGTTTCCTGGTTCCCTTTTCTTTGATTTAGGTATTCATACGACAGTTCTTTTTTCTTGATTTGGATTTTTATACATTCTTTTGAGGAAGACAGATGTTCGTTTTTCTTGTAGCAAATAGCAGTTTCCTTTCCATGTAGTGAATGACAGTTCCCTTTTCTCTGATTAAAAAACTTCAATGATAGCTACTGAAAATGGTTGGTGAAAATGGTTGAATGAAAAAACACAAATATTTTACAAATCTTCACCAGATAACTTACACATTTCACAGCATCCAAACTTAGGTAGTGTTTCATACAACTGGTACAAAATGACCTGAAAAATAAATTGTTGTTCACTAACAGCTAGAGCAAACATTTAGAAAATGTACTCTGCACATTCCTCCCATACAAGGTATCAAATAAATAAAAAAATGGCATCATGATGAAGGCCTTCATGTATAACATGACCGAGATATAAAACACATACACTATCTCAACCTATATTTATACAGCACTGCAGATATGTCACTGACTGACATGTATTCCCAAAATAAGAAAATTTTACCCAATTTTCCCTGAAATATACTAACAATATTGGCAGCATCATAAATTTTGTAATATAAATGTGCTAAAAATATCATAATATAAATATCAATTAATAAAGGTTGTGACATTTTCCTTTAATATGTGATGTAAGTCAATGTCAACTGCCACATAACTTATACGTACTCCCTTGCCTTAATGATCCCAATTGCTGGTAAATAAAATATCTTGCCGTAGACAAATTACATCAGATTTTTCTCTGCGATATTTGATGTTGAATGTTTGGATACACGTACCAACTCTCTATAATACTATGAAAGTATACTTATTCTATTTCCCTGTTATTAGGAGAACAACAATCTGTTGAAATGCTAGAGTAGGAATTTATGCAAATAACAATAAATGAGTGTTAATCATCTCAAGACAGATTAATAATAATAGATCGGTTGACAGATGGACCATCATCAAACCATAGACGTTTGAAACCTAGCAAAAAAATCCTCATCAAATGAACGACCTACCTGCCACAATCAGGAGTCTCACATACGCAGAGTTCCCCACCCTCTCCACAAATACAGCAGAACAACTGAAATTACAGACACTTTTTATAACAGAATTTTGTATATGAGTGGTAACCATATTAAATTTATTGCTTCTCAAAATGTAATATTATGCACCAGACCCATTTAACTCAATCGGTAGCATGATCTGTTATCAATCCTGGGTTCATGAGTTTGAATCCCTGTCTGGCATGTCTGTGATGATTGATATATGACATTGTGTCCCGCTGTTTTTCGTCTCTCAATAATGAAACAAGTATGAAAGTTATCAGTTACTTGTGGTGATGAGTGTACAGGTTAACCTTTCAGAATCCCAGGAAAAGGTGGTAAGGTTAACTGATCATCTGTTAGTCCTTGATGGCATAAAAATGATGATTAATATTCAAACAAACATTAAGTAAAATGGCAATATATTGTACATGTAACATGTAGTTAATTTTGAGTAATGAAAAATGTTGGATTTGAAATAAATGTTGAAGAATTCCTTTTTTGTAAGCCCGGGCCTGATAAGCTAAGTCGGTAACGGAGCTGACTATCAATCAAGGGGTCGTGAGTTTGAATCCCCGCCTGCCAACAGTCTCCGTAATGATTGATATACAACATTGTTTCTCATTATCATTCATCTCCCACCGCTGATCAAGTGGGAAAATTATCAGTTACTTGCAGAGATGGGGTGTGTCAGAGTATTGGTTAACCTTTTAGGATCCCAGGAAACAAGTGGATATGTTAACTGATTGTCTGTTTGCCCTCAATGGCATAAAAATGACACTAAACATTCAATAAATCTGTTTTTGTATGGAATTTTGCACCTTTTTTTTTAAATGTATTTTAGTTATTTAGGTCAGTGCACTAAAATATCACTCCTGGGACCCAATAGTGATTTGAACTCTCAACCACTTGATTGACAGACACATGACCTCCGGAGCCAACACAGCCCGACATGTTAATTTAAGAAACAGTGCACTATTCTTAAATGTCTTTTAAAGTACTTCAATCAACTATTTTTGTTAAAATTCAATTTTTTTGGGGAAACAGTTCTTTTAGGCTACACGACAGTTTGATTCTCATCTGTTTGTAAACTCAATCAATTAATGGAGAAGTATATAATGGATAGAATTCACAGAACAAAAAATATAACAAACTTACATTACAGCCATCATCATCCAGAGCAAATAAACTCTCCATCAGGGCATCCTGTAACAGTTAAAGGGAATAAATCAGGATTTTTCAAAATTTTTAAATTTTCTTAAAACGTGGTCTCTAATGTATGTGATAAAACTTGGTTTGAACATGTGATAAAGATTGCTCATGTGACAATGTTCATGTATGTGATAAAGCTTGGTTTGAACATGCGACAAAGATTGCTCATGTGACAATGTTTTTCATGTATGTGATAAAGCTTGGTTTGACCATGTGACAAAGATTGCTCATGTGACAAAGATTGCTTATGTGACAAAGATTGCTCATGTGACAAAGACTGCTCATGTGACAAATATTGCTCATGTGACAAAGATTGCTCATGTGACAAAGATTGCTCATGTGACATAGATTGCTCATGTGACAAAGATTGCTCATGTGACAAAGACTGCTCATGTGACCAAGATTGCTCATGTGACAAAGATTGATTATGTGACAAAGATTGCTAATGTGACAAATATTGCTTATATGACAAAGATTGCTCATGTGACAAAGATTGCTCATGTGACAAAGATTGCTCATGTGACAAAGATTGCTCATGTGACCAAGACTGCTCATGTGACCAAGATTGCTCATGTGACAAAGATTGATTATGTGACAAAGATTGCTAATGTGACAAATATTGCTTATGTGACAAAGATTGCTCATGTGACAAAGATTGCTTATGTGACAAAGATTGCTTATGTGACAATGTTTGTTCATGTGATTAAGCTCAGTTAGCTCATGTGATAAATTAAGTTAATAAGTTTAAAGAGACCAATGTACGTGTGCCTTCACTTTCTGTTAAAGTAAAACATTATGTAACACTTACAAAACAAAACAAAAATCGTGATGGAAATTGTTGTGGTTATAAATTAAGACAATCACTGGTTATACACACAATTTTATGTAATAATTGACAGTAAAGCTATATATAGTTTGTAACATGAAATTTCCATAATTATGGTATAGCACAATATTTAGAAAACCTCCAATTTTTCCTTTAAATAATGCAATACCTTCACAATCCCTGGTGATTGTGTCAGCCTAAAAATATTCTGACACAGGGTCAATTTTGGCAATCTTAAATTCAAAACAACTGGGATAGAATGGTTGCCAATGAGATATATGCATATAGTAATATTGAAACCAGTCTGAAATAAAATTGATGAACAAAAGTGCAAAGCAAAGAAGTAACATGTTAAGAACTTCTCAACTACATCTAAACTCAAGTATGATGATCTTAAAACTTCATTCATCAAGTGGGAAGCATTTTTCTTGTATTAGGAAGTGACCTTGCCCTGATTGAACTCAGAGGAAATCAAAATTCCTTTTGGTGCCATCACCTATATATATATATATATATATATATATATATATATATATATATATATATATATATATATATATATATATATATAGACTTAATTACATTTAAAGGAATACTAATATAAGAAACCGAGATAAAACCTACTGTTGATTACAATGACCTTATCTGGCACACGCATTTTTTAACCTCAATCTCATGTAGGTGGAAGTCTATGTACAAATTTCATCTTTTCAGTGGAAGTTACTGTACAGAAACCACATACTGTCATAACCCGATTTAACTCAGAAACAATACTTAGCTTCCTTTTTATTATAAAACCAGATATCCATAAATCTACTCCAAATGTCTTAATGTCTCATACTCCACGGTGTTTAAAATCAACTTACCTTACAATGAAGGCAAAGGAAACCTTCAAACAGGGGATGCTTACACACTATCTCCTTACCATGCTTGGCACAAGACAAACAAAAGTTAACTGAAAGTAGTAATAACTTTTAATAAATATATAATTACACATATACTGTGAATATTCTAGAAATCATCTACAAGATACAAGAAACTTTATTTTGTGTCGGATTTACAAATATAAAACACTAGCTGTAAAGCTATTTGCCGACAGAAAAACAAATCAAAACCAATTTCTAGAAGCAAGACCTATACTTCCATTATGATATATTTGCATAACTGCTTCTGTGTTCATATATTAAGTCGTCTTTTGAGATGGGGTCTCATGGTGTTAAGACTTTTGGCAAGTTTGCATATTAGTTTATCAAATGCATTCACTCAGCACCTATCACAGGAAAGGTGCTGTTAAATTTGTGTGAAACCAGTTGTCTTAGAGTTGGTAGAGCTGCAAGTTGTACTCATAGAGATTACAGTCAATGTTTATCTTTATCACAGATCTATGGGAATGGTCACCTTTTCTGACATGTTTTCCTAAGTTCCAATCAGAAGTGGACAAAACATTATTCTGTCTATTATCAATTATCAAAACAAGACAAAAACGTTTAAATTAATCCAACTTGGGTGAAAATATTTGGGTAGATATAATCTGCTGTCAGGCTAAGGAAAGGACCCGCAATGGAAGACAAAAGGAAGACAAGCTTTTGCCTGGTACTATCCTATTTATACACAATGAATGAAGTTGGCAAGAGATCAAGCATATAGTAAAGCAATTCTTTACTCAGATACATGTACTTAGTACCTACCATCTTTGTTTAGACTGACATCCATTATGCCACCCTGACAGCTGTTGTCTGTGTTGTGTTTCTCCACACCATGATGGCCAGTTCCTACACCTCTACTGG
Source organism: Panopea generosa (assembly GCA_029582155.1). NCBI lineage: Eukaryota > Metazoa > Mollusca > Bivalvia > Adapedonta > Hiatellidae > Panopea > Panopea generosa. The sequence goes on along the minus strand of CM055898.1, from coordinate 63,780,165 downwards.
AGTCTGCCAATGGGGATCCAAAAGCAGAAAGTGAAGTGCAGAAGTTGTTCTCTGAACTTGAACTATTCTCTTCTCTCAACTGCTTTAAAACTTTCTCAACGTCTGTCGGGAGGTTTGTACCTATTATTAAAATGTTTTATTTTGTTATAATTTATTCCTGTAATAAGAAATTTGGTTAAATCAATAAATGATGTCCTAATTAAATGTTCGACTTAATATGCTGACCTCTACCAGCAGGTGGAAACAGTTATTCCCAACACTTTTTACCTGTGCTGAACTTCTTTTGCTACATAAATTTTTAATTGTACCACTTACAGAGGAGTTTCAACCCATCAAGGGATCATCAAATCTTTTGTTGCTTTTGAACACAAAATTGTTATCATGATTGCAACAAAATGTCAGCCACGTGAAACCATGTTTTTAAGCAGCTAAGCAACCTTATAACTTCTTTAAAACATTGTGACAATAGGACACTAATGCCCCAGCTATGAGTTAGTAAAACATTAGTCAAGAAAGGGGCCACAACCTGTAAATTTAACCAACATAAACAAATATCAAATTTGACATGTGTTTTATAACTTTCTACAACTGTGTGAACACACCAAATATAAATTAAATATATAGACCAATATTGAAGTTATTCATCAGAAACCCATTTGTATAGAAAAAAGAGACAAACAGAAGGAAAGAAAGATGAAGCAGCGACTATAAGCTTCCCTGTCAAAGAGCATGTCATATAAAACATGAGAAAAGTCTAAACAAAGTCCATAATCGACTTACATTCTTATTATATGAGCAAGCTAAGCATCACAGTTATTATTATTATTTGCATTAACATTAATTTGAAAAAACTTGAAAACTTAATTTCATGAATGCTTAGAAATTAGAAGAATGATAATGTGCACAAATGTAAAGATAAATGACAAAACTAGTTGTCTTGATTGATCATTGTTTTTTCACATATTGATATGACTTATTGATTAACTATATTTAACAGCTCTCGAATCTACCGGTTCTATTTCTGCAAAAATAAACAAATGAATTTTTGAATACATTTACTTCAATAAACAACTTTGTTACAAAATCCCATCAATTCTATGCCATATGGGTAGTGTTGACAGAATATGGAATATCACCTTGATAGACACTGTCCCAGCTGATACAGTTGGTAGAACAATCCTGTTATAAATAAATATGTACATACCTCCTTTTGGAGCCAGCCATTCTTCTGAATCCATTGTCTGGATGACCTGCAGAAAGTCTGTCCCTGTGATGCCCCATTTCAGCACACTGTTATAACCGGCCAGGTCAACGCCAATCCTGGCTGCACATACCTAAAGAAATGCAGGAAATTTATGGAATTAAAGTTCTGGTGAGTTCTGACAGTAATGTGTTTGACTGTCAATCCAGCAGTCACAAATCCCAACACAGCAACAGTTTCTGTAATAACTGTTCTATGGACATGCATCTCCAACCTTTGAATATGTGTGAAAGTAGTCAGTGATTTGCCGAGATAAAGTAGATCCCAGGAACGATGATTAGGTGTGATGACTGCCTTTATCCTGTTCGGTGACCAAGGCAACTCGTCAACAACATATAGGCATCATAATGAACATTATGTTAACCATGTATTTCTTCAACACCAGCAATGGGGAATCCCAATATAAAAATCAAAGGTCTCAAGATCCTGAGAGGCGCCATTTGTTTCTTTGTTTGAATATTTAGAGTCATTGCTATGACATCTAGTGACACACCTATCTCAGCAAGTAACAGATAACGTTCCTACTTAAATCAGCGATGAGAGGCGTGACAATAAGATGTAATGTCATATATCAATCATCACGAATACTGTGGTCAGATGGGGTTTCAAACTCATGAACCAAGGATTGATAGTAATATGCTCGCCACAGGGGAAATACTGGTATAGACCATTATGAAGCAATTCTCATTAGAAAATCGTAGCTAAACTAAATAAAAAAACATAATATATTTCAGTGTTGCTTTTAGAAACACATGTAACAAGAAATGAGATTGGTTGGGTACGGGTTGGGTATGCCATCCTGTGTTGAAAATTGAAAAAAAATTTAAGTTTTGTGTTCATTAATGCATTGTCGGATACCCCAGAGCATCAATGCGATATTCTCCATCCATCATGTTTAAAACTGACACCCGGGGGGTGGGTGGTATCCAACAATGCATAAAAAGCGCATTTCAAGTATATGTTTTTCTATTCTATATTAAAATATTGTTGCCATAAAAATAGGGTATAAAAAAAGGATTTTTTTTAATGGACAATTTTTTATATTAATTTTCAAAGTTAATACAATTGATAAGTTATTGATTTAATGTTTGGTTCTGTAATGAAGAATATTTGCATTAGGTTTCTGTGTATTACGTAATAAATATAATATTCATAAAAGCAGACATTAATAATTAAGTCTTAAAACATCCCTAATAAACGGGACAGTAGTAACCTATGCGACGATTTTTAGGATCCGATTTTTGAAGGCGCCGACTTTTAGACCAGGTTTCTCAAGGTAAGCGACCTCCCATATTTTTTTTGCTTCAAACAAATTCTACGATTCGTTTTAAATGCAAAATAAACCGTTTTAAGTGGTGATTTTATCCTGTATTTGTTAAAATTAGATGCTCAGAAAACCCTTTACGATTGGATCGATTTGTTTTCTTGTAAAATGGTCTCAATAATACACTACAATTAAAATTCCAGACACCCTTTATCAACAGGGTGTATGCGTAACTTGCCGATATAATCCCTTTAAATGGACTGATCTGAATCTGAATCTACACGACATATAGCCTAATATTAATACAGCATATGACAGAACTTTTCTGCAATAATGTTTAACATTTCTAAATCTAACATCAATTCTAAATCAACCATGATTGACGACGACATAAAGAACGTCGGTAGTATTACATTTGCTTTAGGGAATGTTTTCATTGTTGATATGCTAATTAGTATGGACACTCCTACATTTCAGCCTTTGTAGTAAATAGCAATTGTTTGCAGACATCAGATATCAAAAGTAAAGATTTAAACACGTTATCACGTCATTACTTTATTTTTCGTATACTGAAAGTTACCTTTATCCGACAGACACATAAAAAATCAAGAACTACTTTCTCTTGAGCAGTTAGACGGTGCATATGAAATGAGATGATTTTATCGACTAGTATGATTCTAAAATGACGCCAGAAGATATGGTGCCTCAACAAGGTTATCATGTTTTTAGACATGTTCAACAGAAATATACATGAATTTTATGCTACTAATGATGCAGAAATAAATATTCAAGGCCAAAATTAAAAGATTGTTTGTTTCCCCTTGCACAACCGACCCACGAAAAAAGCACCGACTGAAAAAAAATTTTGGGAATAGGTTGTTTGATTTTTATTTTTTCATCTACTTCGGGCAGTGCTCCAAGAAAAGGTTTTGAAGTTACTTGCCCATCGGGCTTGTCTTAAAAAATCAGACAAGCAAGTTTTCACAATGCACAGGTCTGCAAATATTTCTATTCTATACAACATATGTCAAACTGTTGCTTACAGACCGTAACTAATCAGTAGAAACAACTGACCCCGCATGCCCAATATTACGACTTCGGAAAACCTCTCATGCATATTCAATTATCTATTTTTATTCCTCTAATGTGATTGGTGGGTAGCTTTAAATATAAATTAATCTTTTTTCAATAACAGCTATGATTGGTCGGGTATCTACAACCAAGGTACACCTGAGCAAGGAATTAAAAATAGATGATGACGTAGTTCGTGAATGTCCCTCAAATCCCCCAATATGAAGAGCATAAAAATATTATCTCCCTTTGCCAAAATGGTAGCAATTTCTAAAATCTGATTATGTTTTTGCAGATAATTTGCATCTCAATGCAAAGGATATGTTTAAATGTGGCCCAAGATGGTGGCCACTGATCAGATGGGATTGAAACAAATCATTGTTATATAGTTAAAAAATATAAAATTTTGAATGAAAACATGAAGACTATCTACTGTGAAAGTTTGGTGATGATTAAATTAAAAATACAGGTGCTAGGGTGCACACAAGGTCTAATAGTACAATTTTTTTACTGTCACAACTCTGACATTAATTATCTGATTTTGCCATTCAAGAATAAGTCCAAGATATTGTGGTTATATAACTACTACACAAGTTTGGTGAAGATTCAATGAAAAATGCAGATGATAAAGTGTGCGCAACAATAAATTTAAGGAAGACGGACAACAACTGATCAGAATAGCTCACGTTGAGCTGTGCTCAAACAAACAATTGCGTGTGTTGTCAAATATTGTACCACAATCAATGTCAAATAATAGAGATTAATTTTAAAGATTAATCTTGGTTATTCTGGTAACAATTTCCGTATATTTTCGGACACGCTTTACGGAAGCAAGTTGTATTTTAAAGACGCTAGTTTCTCTATAGTAACTAATCCTCGCGAGATCGGACGTGAACTGGTCGGGTATATAAGGCCATGTGACCGCCACGTCGCCCTCGCACTTTCATATTGCACAGGTAAAAGCAAAACATCAATATCGTATATAGCTATGCCGGGGAGGGGTAAAGATGTTAAGAGGAGACAGGTAGTTACACGGGCAGCTGTAAAACGGCGGAAACCCTCAGTGGTTGATGGAACGGACGTAGATAAAGGTAACGTCATCGATTTTGAACAAATTATTCAGGCATCTAAAATTTTACCTCAGAGGGAGACTGGGAAAAATGGCAAAACTAACACGAGTAATGTGCATGATAACCCGCCTAAAGATTTCAACACTGATAGTGACATGCCGGATTCGAACCTACCCGGCGTTATCAGACACGTGGGTCAACAGACAGACCCGAATAGCAATATTTTTACAGGAATGAATCAATTACCGAACCTTGATAACGTTAGTTCACATGGCTATTTTGCACGCATAGCACAAGATGATATCGCCTTACACGTTCCTTTTACGCTAAAACAGAAAATATGTAAAGGCGAATATCTAAATTTGGCTTTACTTTTAAAGGGTGCGGTGGAACTGGCCGAATTTACTTCAGGTAGTACTTTGAGATTATCACATAACGGTATTATAGAAAGCCGCCCGAGCGAGTGTAAAGATGATATCGGCTCGATTGAACGCTGGACAGACGCGTTTATAATTTACATGTCTATTTATTTGGCGACACATCCGAACAAAATTCACGAGTTGCTGCAATATCTTTATGTAATCCGTGAATGTTCCTCCCGTCATGGGGGGAAATTCTGGAAAGTGTACGATCAGTAGTTTCGCATGCGCCAAGCTCTTACGCCAGCCTCGTGGGCTGCGATTAATCACGACCTTTGGATAAGGTGCATGCCGCTCAGTAATGAGCCTGTTGCTAGTCACGTGGAACAAAAACCGTATGCCGCTAAAATTTGTATAGCTTTCAATAAGGGTGCGTGTCAGTGGCAAAACTGCAAATTCAGGCATGTCTGTTTCCATTGTGGCCGTTTTCATGCCTTGCTTCACTGTAACACGGGCGCTAAATCCCACACAGCACCGTACGCCCCACAAACAGAAAATATAGGGGACAAAGCGAATCAAGCCCCGCCAGTTTTCAGTACTAGTTCTTTTCGTGGCCGGGGAATGTGGCAAGGGCAGCGTGGCTACCCCCGTGGTCAACGAGGCTCGAGCAGAAGTTAAAAACACACCCATGTTATCTAACATCGTCAAGCTTGCTTTTTCACCAATCAATATACAAGCCTTACAACTTTGGTTAAGTAATTATGAGTCATCGGATGCCACTATTCTTTTGAACGGTTTTAAACATGTCTTTAAATTAAACTACACGGGTCCACGTGAAACCCGCTTGTCAAAAAATCTCAAATCTATTAAGCAACTACCAGAAATCGCTCAAAAAAAAAAAAAAAAAAAAAATACAAAAGAGATCGACGCGGGACGGTTTGCAGGCCCTTTCGACGACAGCCCTATTAAAAACATACAAATTTCACCTATAAGCATTGTTCCCAAGAAAAATCCAGGGGAATATAGACTTATACATCACCTATCATACCCGGAGGGCATGTCTATCAATGATTTCATCGACCCCAAATTATGCTCGGTTAAGTACACAGAGTTCGACCAAGCGATTCAAATAATTCATGATCTTGGGGTAAACTGTTTTTTATTTAAGATGGACATTAAAAACGCATTTAGATTATTGCCAATACACCCCGAAGATTACGAGCTGTTAGGGTTTTCTCTCAACAGTAAAATTTATCTTGATAAATCACTACCTTTTGGCGGTAGCATATCTCCGAGCCTTTTTAGAAAAAAAAAAAAAAAAAAAAAAAATTTCAACTTTCCTCGAATTCTGTGTCAAGACTAACATGAAATCAGGCGGTCTAATTCATTACTTAGATGATTTTTTAGGAGGCGAAAAAAGCCATGCAAGTTGTTATGCTCTGATGCAAGTATTTACAACGATTATGCAAGACTTGAGTGTACCGCTAGCAGATGAGAAAACCGAAGGTCCGACTCAAGTTCTTGTTTTCTTGGGCTTAGAACTGGATTCTCAGAAAATGGAGGTTCGAATCCCGCTAGCAAAAATTACTGAAGTAATTCAAAAAATTCAATACACTCTGTCAAAAAAGTCGGTAACATTAAAAGAAATGCAGTCGCTCATAGGGTCACTAAAATTTTGTTGTCGCGCAATAACTGTAGGAAGACCGTTTTGTAGACGGCTTATTAATTCCATCTGTGGCGTGACACGTTCATACCATCACGTTCACGTGAGCAAAGAAATAAAACTAGATCTAGAAATGTGGCTACATTTTTTCAGAAATTATAACGGCATCTCCGTATTTCATGACAAGTTTTGGGTGTCAAATGACGACGAGCAATTGTACACATAGTGCCGGCGGCATAGGCTTCGGAATTTGGTTTAAGGGACATTGGTGTAATGCGAGGTGGCCATTAAAGTGGCAAGAGAACGGCATAACAAAAAATATTACCGCGTTAGAATTGTTTCCTATCGTCGTAGCGGTTTTTATATGAGCGAGCAGTTGCGTAACAAGAAAATACGCTTTCATTGTGATAATCAAGCTGTAGTTCACATCTTAAATACCATGACTTCAAAGTCATCGCCGGTAGTAACCTTACTAAGAATACATGTACTCTCACTGCAGTGTTTGCGTTTTAATTGCTTGATTAAAGCCTCGCATATCCCTGGGGCAAAAAACGAAATAAGTGATGCATTATCTCGCTTTCAGCTCTCCCGGTTCAGAATGTTGGCGCCGGAAGCAGACTCGAACCCAACACCAGGGCCACACCAACTTTGGGATATCTTCACAATAGATACAAGCAACTGGTTCGTGCAGGGATAGCCAGAAATACGGCATTCACTTACAACACGGCGTTGAACGCTTTTCAATCATTCCGTACACTTTGTAATTTGCCAGATGCGTGGCCGGCGCCTGTGAAAGATATCAACCTTTTTCATTGTTTTCCTTTTCGAAAAAACCTTAATCGCCAAAAAACTATTTCAACATATCTGATATCAGGACTGTCATTTTCTCATAAAATTAATAGTTGGTATGATATCTCAGAATCATTTATCAAAAAACTACTAAAACTCCTGGTTTCTATCGGAACGACGGCGTACACTTATCAGACGTTGGCATTGACTATTATTTAGACGCAGTTAGGGAGTATCTGTTAAAGATTTTAGAATAAGAATTTTGGGGAAATAAAATAATATTTTATTTTGTGGCGGAAAATTCTTACGTTTGGATGCGATCGGGGGCATAACGAAATATTACTTATGTATTGGCATATTTCAAATTCATTCTTTTGCATGCCTATGGGTCTTTCAACATACCATAGCAGTCATCTGTGATATGGAGGAGACTCATGCGGCTAAAAATTAGTTTTTTGTGTGTGGTTTTCGGAGCATGTAAGAACTGGCCAGAGAGCGATAAGGGCTAGGCGTTCTTACATCAGGGTTCATACAGATAAGGACTGATAAAATTCAAGCACTTTTCAAGCACTTTTCAAGGACAAAATTTTCATTTATAAGCACTAAAATATATGAACTCGCCATACATACTTACATGTACTTTATAAGTTCCTGCAACTTGTAACTTGAAGCTGTCTCTCCCAATAAAGATAACTTTTAAAGATAACTTTAACATATGAACACCAACGTATGTACAGCATCAAAAATGTTTTGTTTTTTACAAGTTCAGTAGTTCAACACAGACAAATACTCCCTCACCCCTAATGTTTTAACTGTTCAACCTTTGCATCCAACTTTTTAGCGATTTCTTCATACTGCACAAGTTTATCCTGTGCTCTTTTGCGATTAGCATTAGCTTGTGCAAGAAGTTCCCACTTCAAGGTCTTTTCTGCTTTTACAGACAATTCATCTGCTTTCTTCACAAGTGATTCATGATCTAATTTTGTTTGCTTTTTTCTCTTTTTCAGATCATCAATGTCCTGTAGAACATGCTTTCTTTTCCTCTGCTCAAAATCTGACTTGTTCTTCTGTCTTTCCTGCTCTAAGTAGGTTTCATATTTCTGTCTTGCTGAAGATGCACTTACAAGAAGCTGATTCGTGATGGGAACATTCAGTATTCCTCCAACATTTCTGACATAATCACAGATTATCCTCTGTGCAACAACACTTTCTTCCTTCAAGTTTTCACATTCAACTTTCTTATTTACTGAAAAGCCACGTTCTACTGTTGCTTGTCCGTGAGAGAGAGTCAGCAGCAGCTTAACAATCTCCAGCAGCTTCCTGTACCTAGGATCTGACATGTGGTCTACAACAAACTTGTCCAGTCTATCCTTGTATGGGTCAAACTCTGTAAACTTCTCAGAACCGATAACTGGTATATTGTCAAGGAAGTCATTATATTGTTGCAAAATGACTTCACCATCACACTCATTGATCCGTTTTGTTGCAATAATCAACTTAATAAGTCTCTTGAATCTGTCCCTGCTGATATTTGTATCTCTGGCCATTTCCCTTGGGCATAATGATGCCATATTCCTAACTATAGAATAGGAGATAGGGCACTTTGCAGCTATTTTCTTCAACACTCCAATCACAAATGCCTTACACTCCATTCTGAATTCCAGGACTTCTTTTTCACTGACGGTTAAGCTTGTCAACTTTTCTTCAGCTTGTAAACCAATGTCCACTTTCTTGTATGTCAATAAATTGGTCTTCTCCTCCATATCTATCCTTAGTAATTTTTCTGCTGTTGTCGCCTGATCTAAAACTTCAGCTTTAATTACTTTCCTCATCAAACACTTCATGACTGCAGTTAAGTCGGTCACCAGAAAAGGCACCATGGGCTTATCTGTTTGGAAGTTGGCTAGGAAAGGCTGCAATATGTATGCAATGGAACCAAAGAACTCCAACTTTGCTGTGATTAACTTATCCTTCACAGCTTCGCTAACAACAGCATATGACTTGTTTGTGGGTTTAGGCAACTCCTTTAATTGAATTTTCTTGACATAAAGTTCAACTGAAGTCCAAACCTTCAATGCCCTCTGGAAAACAGGAACATTTTCTAACCATCTGTGGTCTACAAATTTCAGTGGCATAAGTGTAGAGCCAGACACTTTCTGATAATCCTCTCTTCTGGCTGGTGAATCCTTAAAGAGGTAGTATAGGCTTCCCAGAAGTGAAGAGATTCCCCATTCTGTAGCAACTGCACCTGCCTTAAATGCATTGTGCAGTGTATGCAAGCCACATGAGCCAATATTAATTAATTCATGGCCATAGTCAGTCTTGATTTGACTTTGGATTGTGTTGAAAAATTTCCAATTGACACTTGGCCCATCCATACTAATCTGGCTCATGTCATGGACATTTAACTTATCCGTGATCAACTCATTGAAATGTCTCACCATGTCATCAGCAGTAGCATGGCCTAAAAACTGTGAGCCTAAATATCTGGTTACAACCTGCTCTGTGTCTGTGTCCCAATACCTGACATGAATGTCCATCTGTTTTTCCTGCATTTTTTTATTCAATGATTCATCGAACAGAACCACAAAAAAACCTTTGACATTTGAAAGTATTAATTTTTTGAAGTGTTCTGCAAGGCCAAAGACACACAAGTAAGAAGTTTTCCTTTCTGCACATGTAAATTTTGCAGCCAGTGCGCTATCTGGGAACATAGCATGAAAAACATCAGTAATATGTTCATTGGATTTGTATGAGGCATGAGTGACTACAGTTTGCAATGTCCACAAAATTTCAGACATCAGAACATCATTCTTCGAAACAAAGTTGGAAATACTTGACGGGATGATTGAAGCAGCTGCGGTTGGAAGTGTAGCGGTATCAGCTGGGGGTGGAGGTACCATTAATCCATCGCCGCACATACTTGGTTTAGAAATACTAGATATTGTGTTAACCGTTTCTGTTTTTATCCCAAAAAACTGCAAGCCCATTGTCGGCACGGACGTTTCGTTTTTCCGGTGTCTCTCACTCTTTCCGTGCGATTTCAGGGCACTCTCTCCCATGGCAGCAATGTCTATATCTTTCTTACAAACACTGCACCAAGCTTTTTTGTTATTCTGTGTTTCCTTGACCCACTTATACCTACTTAGCCAGCCACGGCTGAATACGCATTTCCCCGGAGGCATTGTTATCTATTTATTATTACCATGTGCTCTTGATGAAAACGAGGCTCCAAGTCATTGGGTTTCCCTAGATGACGTCACTAATTCCGAAACCAAGCAGCTTTTCAAACTCATTTTATTCTTTTTCTGTATATTGTGGATGTGATAAGGGTGATATTGGTAATTTTTCAGTACGGGTCTTGGGGGAATTATTTATCAAATGCGTTGCGTTCATGCATTTTTAAGGGGAAAACACGCCTTATCTATTTTAGAATTAGAACAGGTGCGTACAAGGTTTCCGCACTGGTTTCCCGCATGCTACACTGCACAATGATGCTTGGAAACAGATTTATCAAACTGAGTAGTCTCCCTTCCCTTGCATATAGTAAAACACGGAGTAAAATAAATGGCGAAGATGAACGTTTCATAGTCTCCGTTTTTTATTTTTTAAATTGAAACTCTTTAATATTCAAGCACTTTTCACTGATTTTTGTTCATTTTCAAGCACTTTTAAAGCACTTTTCCCACTGACATTAAAAACAAGCACTTTTCAAGGAGATTTTTAAAAAATAAGCACTATTCATCTGAGAGGCTGAAAATCAAGCACTTTTCAAATCTGTGCGAACCTTGTACATTGTCTCACCCGTTTATGTAAGACTACTTTATATTGAAACAGGAAGTAGGCGAAGTTGCACTGTTACCTGGTTGTATTATGGTGTCAAAGGGGCACCTGGTTGTAATATGGTGTCAAAGGGGCACCTGGTTGTATTATGGTGTCAAAGGGGCACCTGGTTGTATTATGGTGTCAAAGGGGCACCTGGTTGTATTATGGTGTCAAAGGGGCACCTGGTTGTATTATGGTGTCAAAGGGGCACCTGCTTTTATTTGGTACTAAGGGGGTACCAGATATTATGGTACCAATGGGGTACCTGTTGCTATAATGGTACCAATGGGGTACCTGGTTTGGTCTTTAGTACACCAAAGGGGTGTGTGGCTATCATACTTAAGCGCAACAAAGTTTTGGTTATATATGCCCTCGGTCGCTTCCTTGCGTGAGTCTTTAGCTTCAATAACAGTTATCTGTTGAAGTCACAACGGACATGACCATGCGCTCCACTTATACTGAAACAAACTAAGTGATTTGATTTAATTTGGGAATACTTGATTATGTTATATTGTGAAAATAAAATATGGTAACACTTTTCGACTTTATATCAATTGAATCTTAGAGAAATCCTAAGTCCCCCGTTTGGTTGTTTGGTCTGAGATTGTATCCTAGAATAATTAATTATAAACAAATTGATACCTGAAGGGCTTCTACTACAGCCTTCTCTATAATTGATGGCAGTTTTCCAGCACATCTTTTCCTGTAGTTACGAGAAAATATCTCCACCTGACTAAGTCTGATCTGGAAATATAGACATATTCTCCTGGTTATGTAGTTACGAGAAAATATCTCCACCTGACTAAGTCTGATCTGGAAATATAGACATATTCTCCTGGTTACTGTAGTTACGAGAAAATATCTCCACTTGATTAAGTATAGACATTCTCCTGTTTTCTTCTTCAAATCAAGTATTAAGTAAATCTGGAGCGTATTTTCCGTCATAATATCCACACAAATTTTGGTTTTATCAACAGTTGATAATAAAGATCTATTTCAAATTCAAACAAATGCGAAACAATCTTCATGTTCTGAAAAAATGAAACTGAACTGACTGAATGATATCAAACCACCATTGCCAGATGCACAAACAATCACAAGCACCCAAGACTGTATTCTAGTATCATTACATCATCCGTCTCTGTTAGACATTTTTGACATGTTATTTCAAAACCTGTACAAAATATGAAGCAGATAAGTAATATTGTAGTTAATCCTGTCACAGCCAGTCAAGGGAATGAGCAAAACTGGCATTTTAAGACAGGTTATACAGTTTAATTTGCTCTAACATATAGAAATGGAAAATAGAAAATGTGGCTGCTTAATAGAGGTGGCTGCTTACACACATTTGACTGTACCTATTTTGACCATAATTTTCTTAAAATGTTAACTTGATCTTTGAGCTACTGACATATGGCATGGCGTCTGACTATGGAGAACATTTGTGCCATTATATTTCAAAATCTGTCAAGAGGTTTACAGTATATGAGGCGGACATGAAATATCATATATATATCCTAATTTGAACATATAAATACAACGCTGACTTTAGAGCTATGATCCTTGACTTTGCATACCACACAGTCTTATTATGAACATGTACGTCATGTTATTTCAAAAGTCCTCTATGCCTGAGAAAATTACCACCAGTCCAAGACAAGATCGGACACATACACATATATACCATATAAAGCAATTTTTGACAATTCAAGGGCCATAATTCCGACATTACTGTAACTTCCCCATTTGGCGTGTTCATGAAATTGTCCAAGATATTTATAGTTACATAAATAATATTAAGGTAAGGTATCGATCAAATGAATAATGCAGATGTTAGTGCAGTGCAGACAAGGTAAAATAATGTACTTTTTGACAATTCAAGAACTGCAACTCCTACATTAACTACCATATTTGGCCAGTTTAACAACTTGCCCGAGATATGATGATAGTATTACTAATGAGTAAGTTTGGTGAGGTACAATTAAAAATGCAAGTGCTAGTGTGCACACATGGTCAAAAATCATTGTGAGAAAGCTTACCAATATTATGCAGAAAGTCACGGTTCCATTCACGAGTCATTTGGAGGTCTTGCTGTCACAAAAAGAGCAATTTGTTCAAAATGGTGTTTCATTTTTTTTAAAAGAAATAGATTTTTATCCATGTAAAAGATACAGAAGTCATACCTGATATTTTCGTTACTTATTTTACTGAGATCCAAGAGACCAAAAAGCTATTTGATTGTTTACAAACTTACCTGTGACAATTTATGATCACCAAACCACATAAGCCAAGTCCATCCTTTCCTGGCCACCTGAAGGTTGGCTGCCCTTCCATCAATAACAATGGCAGGCCACCATCTTGTCTTAGAAAACTTTGCCCATACAAGGCTTCCTACACCAAAGTTCTGAAGTCATAACAAAATAGTTAATTCACAACATACCCCATACTTACCCTATGAATTGGGACATCAATACATTTTTTCTTGTCCTAATACTTATTATTTAAAAAAGTAATTATTTTTATAACTGTCCAAATGCATGAGGTGAATATGGTAATTTAAATGTATTTATGCACTGTTTATACTTATAATGAGTCCAAAATCATGAAGAAATGAGAGAGAAATGAGAGAGAGAAATGAGAGAGAGAGAGAGAGAGAGAGAGAGAGAGAGAGAGAGAGAGAGAGTCAAAATAAAATGGCCATAGTACATTAAGTCCCCAACTCCCCAAATTGATGTTATTTACTAATTTACTAACCAAAATATTACCACATACTAGTAATACATTTATAATGCAACAATTTCTCAAAAACATGCAGAGGTGACAAATGAAAAAAGGGGGATCATTATACCAGTATTTACTGTATTAATGAATATCTTATAGATTCACAGATGCATGCCTTGGAGAGGTCAAGCATGGGAGGGGTCAAGCCGGGGAGGGGTCCATATAAAATGGCTTAAGTGACCCTCTAATTTTTAATATTTTTTTCTCCCATAATTACCCAGAGATGTATCCAGAACTTCTTAACATACTGATATGAGCTAGGTATCACTCCTAAAAGGCATATCACAATATCGCAATACTGAATGTCATATCGCGATATGTATCACAATATATCGCAAACTTTTTTCTGTACATTGTTTTGTCATTCTGTATATTTCAGTGTTGTTTTAAATAAATACTCAAAATGAATATTCAACCTGCTGTCTTGGGAGATGCTAAATATAAATCTTTAAAAGGTTTCTTAGAGATGGATGGACAGACATGCGGACAGTTCAAACACTATATGCCCTCCAGGTCTTTGACCCGTGGGGGCATAAAAAGTCATGAAAATTGGTAATACCTTTAGATCTTCACCATTCCCACTTTGTCCATTATTTACAATTCGTGAAAATGCTTCTTTCGAGGTTCCAGGTACCAGTTGACATGGACTATTTCTATATTTGATATTGTCATCCTCCATGAAAGAAATATTCATCTTATCACTGTCAGCTGTACAAATGTCACCATCAACACCATTTACACCATCCAGATAATGTAGGAATTCTTGGAGTCTGCGGACTTCTACTTCACTTTCATCCACCTTCCTTCTACTTTCTACAAGCATGTCTACATTAGCCTTCAGAACTTTGTCTCTTATAGTCTCATCAACATATTCATCCGTCTCATCTCCTGAATCTATGCTGCAATCTGGCAAAATGTTGATAAATGTGTCTTTAAAGGGGAACGCAACCCTGTGTATAAAACAGGATAATATGAATAGCTATGAGTTCAGCTTTCTATTAATAGTATTATTATGCATAAGTTCGAGTCCATAAAGATATATCAGCTCGTTTTGTAACGGTCATTTTCGCACATCGACTTTGTGGTGGACGTCGCCATTTTGGATACCTGCGTGACGTCATAACTGCACTTCCGGTTTAAAACATAATTGATTTATACACAACAGCAGATATAGAAACGTGCAATTATAATCACCGGCAAAAGTACTAGCAAGAATAATAAAATGGATTTTAGTAACGGGGAAGGACTTGTGGCCTACAACTTTGAACCAGAAATTTCAGAAGCAGAGTTAAATTAATTAGAAGACGAGAGAAATAGTGAGACGGCACAGTTGTTCACACATGTGAAGGATTTTTGCAGCTGCGAAAACTGTGTATGATGCTTTCGTCTGACGAAAATACGTGCTGCAGATGCAATGACCACACTATTGGAAATTTAGAAGATTTAGAATGTATCACAGAAATTATACAGATATGTCACAGCAATGTCTTATGAAGTTTTCACCCAAAAAGATGATAACTGTTAAACAGTCACACCGATCATGAACCAGAGATCAAACCCGAAACCCATCAATCACGACTCTGACATCTTATCATGTAGCCTGACATTGATGATTGAATTTTTCAAAATAGTAAAATTACCCTTAGCTTGATAAAAAAAGTAATTATTGCCGTCAGTATTGATGTTTTGATGTAGATCCAGGCGAGCCTGCACATTCATGCTGTACTATCAGGGTATATACTGTTTGCTACTCAGTCAATACATTATCAAAAAAAACCACACTAATTAGACCAAGAATGGAATTTAAGGGAAAATGTTTTGTTACATATGTTTACCTGTCTAAGAGAGAATAAGAAATAATATTATATCTCATTTCTTATCGTGTTTAGCTGGTGCGGCCATTGTTGCGAACTGAGAAATGGCTGATAAAATTTTGATTTTATACCCTTTTTAGTAAATTTAGATGAAGCATGAATGAGTTGGGGTGGGGGGGGGGGTTGTTTTACATAACTGGCACTGTCTTTTGGTTATTCAAATGGTGTTACTTCCCAATTTGATATATGATGATTATCTATTCTACCAGTTCTCTGAACATATATGAATGTGTCTCCTTATAGGGAGTGTCATATGGAATATAATGTCTACAGGCATATTGCACAAAGTGTATGTTACTGTCCAGCTACTGGCACCCTGCTGAGCTTTCATAATTCACACCATGTGGTAATGAGAAATACCCTGCCACAGTGTGCATATTGTACCCTAATAAGCGTAATCACCCCAGGTTTAATGACCCCAGGCTTTATGACAGGATGTTATATCACATAGTATTATGCCTTATTACTAATTTAAACATTTTCAGTTAATAAGGGTTTCAATATCAATGTAAACTTACAAGTAAAAAAATTATGTTATATGATTTTATGAATATTTTTCATAAACTGTATACCAGAACACTATTTTAACAGTAAAAAAAACTTTTCATAAATAAAGGTTTTACTTTATCTTTTTTCATTACGAAGTAGAGGTAGTTCAAATGTCTATTGAAGAATAATGACCTAGTTGACTGTGAAAAAGCCATATATCAATAAACTAAATTGCCTTTTAATTATAAAATTAATAAAATGAGTTTATGAACAATTAATGGTTGACTAAATATTTGGCATCATTTTTTTGCCATCGAGGGTTTACTGTACAGATGTTCAGTTAACCTAACCACTGTTTCCTGCAAAAGTTAACCAGTACTCGAGCACACCCAGCAACCGCAAGTAACTGATAATTTTTCCACTCGAATCAGCAGTGAGAGACAAATGATATTGAGACACAATGTTGTATGTCAGTCATCACAGAGACTGTCGCCGGGTGGGGGTTCGAACTCGAGACACCTGGATTGATAGTTAGACACGTAACTGACTGAGCTAATCGGGCCTGTAACAATTAATTGGCCTTAATTTGTTTTTTAATAATAACTTTTAGATACCATGTCGTTTTCACACCTTATGTTTTGGCATTTACCTCTTGTTTTTATTGTTAATTGGATTATCACACCTGTTTAAACAGCCTGCAATTATAAGATTGTGAAAGTTTGCTATATGATATCAATTTCGCAATATTTTGGAAGAGAATATAAAATTACAAATTAAATTTCAGAAATCAGCTGAGCTATATGTTATTAGCACATTTTAAAGAGCTTCCCACTGGATAATATACACTAAGTCTATATGTATGTCGCATATGGTCATCTTCGTACTGAAATCATCAGAAATTGTATGCTTGGGTAATAGTACGCCAAGGCATTGGTACGCTTCATTCTGCAATCTTAAGTCCTACCCCAAAGTATTAAGGCGTTTTGCACGTGATGTCACCAGAAGCTTGACACTGAAGCAATGTGAAATCACATATTAGGAAAACTAAAAACAACGCTGCCCACAAAACATATCGCATTACTCCACCCACTTATTCCGCTGGAGAAAACAATGTTTAATGGGTTAAGTCCTTCAATTCAGAATCGTTTTCGCGTTTAATTGTCTACCTTCGATGTTCACTAATGCACTGTATATCTGTATATAAACTGATTACGTATATTAGTGTATATACATAAGAGTTTCAGTAGAGAGCAGTCACTAACGACACAATACAATTTTCGCGATAACTAGAACGGAAGTGCAGTTATGACGTCACCGAATACCTCCATCACAAAAGAGCTACAAAATGGCGGCGCCCATAGCATTTAGGAAACGCTTGAAATCATGATATTTAATGTCATTTTTCTCATTTGATAAATTTCGTACAATTAAAATTTGTTGATTTTTGTGTTATTTACATGTCTATTTAACGATAAATAGCCATTTATATTCTGACGTGCGGTACCCTTTAAGTTTATACATAGATTCTTTGGAATTGTCCTCCATACTATTATGTCTGCCGACAGATTGATAGGATCTCTGAAATGTCAGATCATCATGATCTTCACTCAATGTACGTCCCGTCTTTTTCTCATGAACACCTAGTGTTTTCTCTAAATACCACAATTATAAAATGCATGTCATATATTAACTATGCCTCCCATGATAATGTTGAATCAGATACATACAAACAGAGATAAGAGACTGCACAGGTGTTTGACTCAAATTTCCAGTGGCACATTTGGCATTTTCCGAATCTTTGAAACACAACTTCTCCTGAACAAACCAATATAAAATTTGTGATTTTGGTATCAAAAGAAAGGGCTTGATTTTACTTTGGGTGGTTAACTTTTCTTTTTTAAATTTAAAGAAATAAAGAATTTTACGCTTACAATTATTTGTTTTTGATCATTTTTCTCATTTAAGCCCATTTTCAAAGCAAGAAAAAAGAAAACTTCTTTAAATAGCGATATAAACATTTTCACCAATGGGTGCCACACAAAAGATTGCTTAATTGAGCAGTAGTTACATTGTTTGTAACTGAAAAAGTAATATAAAGGAAAGTTAATTCTGAGAAAACAGATTTTTGTTGCTATCCCTCTAAACTTCCACACATGACCTCTATTCATGTTCCAAGACTCACTATTCATGACAGACCAATGTTAACTTCATTCTAGTGCTTTAAATAAAGTATCTGAATTGTGAATTTATTTCTTTATCTGAAAATGTGTCCTTGAATCAGCAACTATGCAATGGTATATACATTCTGATAAGATTGTGAGCTTACACAATACAATTCATAAAGAGATATTTCACCTAAAAACAAATCATTTAACCATTACCAGTACAACGTTTTCCAAGAATATCTGCTAGGTCCACCTTTGGATACTTTGACACTTTCCTTCTCAAATTAAAGCCAGGTCTTGGATAAGGTGCTTCTTTGGTAGCTAAAATTACAAACAAAAGTGATAGAACTATCAGAACAAGAGCTGCCGGAGGGACAGCGCTCTCAAATATTTGATTATTTGTAACAGAAGTACAAATTTGACTGAGACTGATGACAAATCCAAGCAAATAAGAGTTATCTAACTTACAAAATTGACAAAATTGATAGGTCTTATAACTGCAATATCTTGTATGAAGTTTCGATTAAATAATGCAGTGACTGCTGATTTATGAAATTTAAAGTAAAACAAAGGCCCTAATTTGCAAACAAATCTGGCAAGAGTTCTCTGACTTGATTAATTTAGTTGATTTCATATGTAAAGTTTCAATCAAATACATTGAGCAGTTGGTGTAATATGGACTTGACAGTACTTGCATGCAAAACTTTAACTTAAAATTCTAAGTCAAAGAAGTGCAATAATTTGGACTTGATGGTACTAATGCACGCAAAACTTTAACCAGAATTTTAAAGTCAAATAAGGGCAATAATTTGCATTACATTCACGCAAGATTTATATAACTCAGTTATTGTAGTAGGGTTGGTGACTAAGAAGGCATGTGTAAAGTTTCACATTAATACATGAATTGGTTACTGAGATATGGACTTATGGTACTTGCACGCAAAACTTTAACCAGATTTTCTATGTCAAACAAGGGCAATAATTTGCATTATATTCAAGCAAGAGTTATTTAACTTAGTTATCATAGTAAGGTTGATGACTGGGAAGGCTTGTGTAAAGTTTCAATCAAATACATTGAGTGGTTAGTGAAATATAGACTTGATGGTACTTGCACGCAAAACTTTAACCAGAATTTCTAAGTCAAACAAGGGCAATAATTTGAATGATATTCATGCAAGAGTTATCTAACTCAGTTATTGTAGTAGGGTTGATGACTGGGAAAACTTGTGTAAAGTTTCAATCAAATACATTGAGTGGTTGGTGAGATTATAAACTTGATTGTGACTTGCACATAAAACTTTAACCAGAATTTCTAAGTCAAACAAGAGCAATAATTTGTATAACATTCATGCAAAATTTATCTAACTTAGTTATTGTAGTATGTTTGATGATTAGGAAGGCTTGTGTAAAGCTTCATGTCAATACATGCATCGGTACTGAGATATGGACCTGATGGTACATGCACGTAAAACTTTAACCTGATTTTCTAAGTCAAACAAGGGCAATAATTTGTATTATATTCATTCAAGAGTTACCTAACTTAATTATTGTAGTAGGGTTGATGACTGGGAAGACTTGTGTAAAGTTTCAAGGCAATACATGCAATGGTAACTGAGATAGGAACTTGCATGCGAAACTTTAACCAAGGTGTGACGCCAACGCCTGGGTGAGTAGAATAGTTCTCTTCATTCTCCAAATAGTCGAGCTAAAAACAGTAAAACCTACAATTTACTATTCTGATGTTGATTATGGTCAGGGTTCTCAGTAAATATAATTGTAAGAGTCCAAATTGAATTTCTAAGAGTCCTAAGAAATCTAGGGGGGTCCGGGGGCAAAATTTTGAAAATCTAGATGCCCTATACTGCAATCTGAGGTATTTTGAGGGGATTTTATAGCAGGTTTTGGACTACTATTCCATGCTTGATTTTAATCATTTCTATTTTAAACAGGTAGTGATGCAATCATAAGCACTCTCTTCTCATGTTTAAAGCCAACATCTGCAATAATCTACCTTATTATTTGAATGTAGATATTGTGATTAACAATGTTTCAACTGGAGAAGTTGTCAATTAGAGGAAAACAGCTACCAGTAGTATTGGTGAGAAACTCAGGAAAATGACAGGTTAAAGGACTGCTAACATGTGACTGAACAATTGTTGAGCTATGCTATATTTTTAATCAATAAATGATTTAAATAATAATGAAACACTTTATATTATATGTCAGGCCTAAATAAAAATAGTGTTTGTTTCCCCTTGCGCGACCGACCCACGAAAAAAGCACCGACTGAAAAAATTTTATTGGGGAAAATTTCTGAGTTTTTTTTTTAATTTTCGACCGCTCCGGGCTTATCTTAAAAATCGGACAAGCGAGTTTTCACAATACACAGGTCTGCAAATATCTCTATTCTATACAACACATGTGAAACTGTTGCTTATAGACCATAACTAAACAGTAGAAACAATTGACCCCCGCGGTGTTTACTGCATGCCCGATATTGCGACTTCGGAAAACCTCTCATGAATATTCAATTATCTATTTTTACTCCTCTAATGTGATTGGGGGGTAGCTTTGAACATAAATTAATCTATTTTAAATAACGGCTATGATTGGTCGGATATCTACGACCACGGTACACACAGCGTTAAGTTCTGGTATTTTAATAAATATTTCGTAGATTTAAAATAATTGGAACTGCATGTACGTAAATTATCTTCTGTGACCAGGGGCCGGCAAAAGCACTCGTCCTGACGACTGGTTTTTGTCTGCGGACGAGTGATTTTTGCCAGTAACTAGTCCGTCGGACGAGTAAACCTTTTGGCAGAGATCGAAAAATAAACAATCTGAAAACTGTAAAGAAGGTAATGATCCAAAGTCGTTACGGTATTTATTCTTTCTATATTTCATTGCTGTAAATATAATTTGTAAATTTGACATTTAACGATCATCAACGATAACTTATCATGCAATTTCTTGTCAAGTCCCAAGGACATTTTCTTTAGAAACCATTCGGCATAATTTTTTTATAAGGTATCGAGACGCGCATGCGCAGCTTTTTAATACCGGTTTAAAAATCGGACTTTTCGGTCTTCGGAATATTTCCCGGTCTCCGGAATATTAACAGTCTTTTTGCGTTTTACATGTTACGGAGGCTTGAATGCATTTACTTTTTATGTTTACCCCAAGCTGTTTGTATTCGGAACAAAAGCGATATAAACTTAATGTTTATTGCATGATCATAACGGTTAAAGCTAGTGGTGTACTTACTGTAAATGATGTATTAAAACTATTTAAGGTAAGATAAGGTTATCACAACGTGCTTCCAAAATAGACACTATTTTACTATAACTTTTTTGGACAAGTGAGTTTTCCATACGGATGAGTACTTTTTACCAGTCCACTTGCCTGACAGATGAGTGCTTTTAAAAGTTTTTCCCGACCCCTGTTGTGAAAATGTGAACGTTGATATTTAAATCGAGTATACGGTAAAGAAAAATGTGGTGAGGTATTTTAGTAATACATTTATTGCTTTTTGGTTGTGTGGTTTCAGCATATAATTTTCTTTGGCAGTCATGATTTAAATATAGTATTGAAAACAACAATTAAGATAAATTGTCTTTTTAATATTTGAAATATAGTTTACTAGTTGCACTTTTCTAGATCATAGACTGCCAAGTTCTCTTGGATGAATTGAATAGCTTTGTAGGCTTGACATTTCCATTGTTGTGTGTTATGACATTTAGTAATCATAAGAAAAGAGAAAGATATTTAAAATAATGATTCGAAATTAACACCTGCTCCCACATTGCCACAGAGTGACAGAACAGATATGATAGTCAATAAAGAACAAAGACAAAATACAACTTAATAAGCTGGTCATACTTATAGAGACAAAGTCAGTTCTCCCTGAATTTCTCTCACTTCTCCCGGTCTTGTTCAAACTCTAAAACTTGTGATTTACACATGCATAATGTTATAGGGAGCTAACCTTACATAAAAATTATTACATTTAAGTCTATTTATGTTTAATTATTTTATATTTTACCGCAAAGTGTATTGGTAATAAAAATCTGGGCAAGTGAATCTTTGATCAGGGCAAGTTAGTACTACTTCTGGTAGTTTATTTTGATAAACAATGTTCAGAAACTGTATTATTATATAGAATGACTAATACTAGAAAATTTGACTGCAGTTACTAAAACTGTTTTATTTAAAAATGCCAATGAACTATATTAAATAATGCCAACAGATTAATACTTATTATTCTATATACAGTTTCATTTTTTGATATAGTTCTGTAAGCATTTTTAAATGCCAACAGTTTAAGTAACTGCTGTCCGATTTACTTATACTAGTCATATTGTATTCAGTTTCATTTGTCAATCAAAATAAACACAGTTCAGTTTATTATATATAAATGTTATACAAATACTATTCATTTTTACAGTTTTTCTTAGTTTTCAATCCTTCACTTTTACGAGCAATGTAGTTAGTATTGAGCACATTTAATACATGTAATATAAATTATGTTGTTGTATTGGAATAGCCATATCAGTTAATAAAATGTTGAGTTTCTCTGTTTATCAATACATGTATGTTTTTTATGGACTTCAAAAAAAAAAAAAAAGCCTACCTACCTACCCAGTTCTAAAATCTAGGGTCGGGCAAGGGGAAACAGAGATATTTTTAAGTGTGGCCTTATGTATCAGTCTTTTTATTTATAACATCACTCACATTTTTAACATCACCAATTTACATTATTCATGATTTTCTTTTTTTATTTACAGTTCATCATCATCATCATCATCATCATCATCATCATCATCATCATCATCATCATCATCATCTTCCTCCTCATTGTCATAATCATCTTCACCCAAAAGCATCTCCTTCACTGCTGCTGTATCAGTCTTTTTATTTATAACATCACTCACAGAATTCAATGACCAGTAAGAACCAATGACGTCACAAACATGACTTGCAGCATATTGGACTGGCACTCTTTTATGATTAGGGCTGTAGCGAGCGGAGCGAGTATCCGAGTATTTGATTAACTGAGATTTCAGCCCAATTCAAGTATGAATTTTCGTGATTTACTAAATTGCTGAATCGCGGCGATCTCAATCATTATTACTTACCTGATGTTACGTGTGGAATAGAATCGAAATAAAGTTGTTTTTTTCTGTTCTTTCTTGTCTAACTCTTGACAAGAGTGAAAGTAAAACTAATTCATCATGTAAAGCTATCATCAGCTTTGTTTCGAATGTAATCAATAAATAATACAATAACACAAGTAATGTTTAGTTCTTATATTAAAGTTTGTTAAGCATTATTTCTTCTTCGAGTTTTAAATGAATTTATAAAATTGACATCATTTTAAATTGAACAATTCAAGTTGTCAAATCATGTGTATACGAAACTACCGATATCCGCATCGTGGTTAGTGCGGACTCGTGGATCGGATTGGATCGGATCCAATCGCCATATGTAACTGCCAAACTTTTCGATGATTTCCGTAATGTTTATAAAATTTTGTTGGGCCGCTTCTGATTAGAATCATTTCGGAGGCTTATATATTCAAATAACGTATCATTTCTAATAATATATTTTTTGGATTTTTTTAGCATTTTAAGCGGCTCGGAATCATTTTGAAGCGGCCTTTTGGGCCGCCGGCCGGTTCTTATTGAGAACCCTGTATGGTATGTACCAAGTTTTAAATGAAACACCATTTTCAACACATTTGGGGTTATATATGCAGGGCTGGAAAATTCCATTTGTCCGCTCGCCATGGCGAGTGAACATTTGGTCAGGACGAGTAAGATTTAAGAAACTGACCTTAATATTTCTTTGATTTTTAGCATTCAATTAAAAATGTTGGAAGGGGAGGACAAGTAGCTTTTATAAGAAATTTCTAGCTCTGTATATGGCATATCCAGTTTTATTGGTCGAGGAAACCTCAAAATGAATCTGAGTAGAACCACCGTCCTTCCACAAGTAACTGGCAACCTTTCTCACATAAAGTTTTTGGAGCGAGCGGGACTCAAACATATGACCTTAGCGGTTCCGATTGAATAGCATGTAATCTGTAAGAACAGTGAAGTCACAAAAGTGTGACAGATGACACACTGACAGAAAGACGAGTCAAACACCACAAACTTCTGGGTCTTCAACACATGAAGCATACAAATTCAAATGGTTTCCATGAAACCGATGGTGCAAAGTATAACAACGTTTATATCCTACAAATCATAAATTAAATGTAAGCAACTTTAACATCTATTCTAATTAATGTTCATTAAAACTTATGACACATTATTACAGATATTATGACTTATTAATTGTTTTTACATCAAATTTGGCCATTTTGTTAACTGGAATTATCAGAAGTCTTCCAATTTATTACAAACAATGCAAAATGGTACAAGCCTTGCTGACTTTGGATCAGTAAAGCTAATTCATTGATACTTGATTACTTAAGCAGATACACATTTTCATTTGGCCCTATTTAATGCAGTTAAGATTTTTTTTTTTTTTGGCCTTATTTCATAAGGTTGAAACTATCTCAAACCTTGCTGTTTCCTGGTCTTTCTCTGGTACCCAGCTGTATCATCACCATCTTCACTATCATCTGCTACTTCATCTGGCTCAACAGTACCAGCTTGGAATCTATTCAATTTGGTTGGCCGAACTCGTAGAGAAAACTCACTCCATTCGCTCCTTACTGGTGCACCATACACTAGATGGTACATCCTGTAATTACAACAAAATAGTGGTTATGATGCTTGCTCCTTATTAGTGAAAAATTAATTGTCTACAATGCAACAGGTTTTCCTGTCAACATTTTTTGACGACAAAAAAAAACATTCTACAATTTTTTTTCGTCTAATATTTCAGGGAAAATACTTACCGTTTTTTTTAAGTTTATAATGGTTTACATTATGACAGCTGAGACGCTTCACTGCCTCAGTTTTAAAAGATGATCAAAAGTTTTAGTTGTTTTTAGGCAGAATTTCAACAATTATACATGACATGTGGAGAAAGTTGTGACTGCTGGCATCACGACAAATTATGCAGAGCTTGCATTTTCAAAGTATCTGAGAATAATATTGTATCATACTTGTATGTGGCCACCTACCATGGAGGTTTTTTTGATGTCCACAATCGTGAGTAGTCTGTGCCAGTTAAAACACAAGAAGGCCAATTGGCCTAAATCGAGTAAACAATTTAAAGAAAGCAATTTTTGATAATGTAACCTCAGATATTAAATTTGGTCAGTTGAGATATTATACGGTAGATATATAACTACTGTGTAAATTTGGTGACTTCAAATGAAAATTACTAGAGTGCACAGAACTTCAAATAATGCAATTTATTTGAAAATTCAAGGGCCATAACTCCAACATTAAGTATCCAATTTGGCCAGTTTTAAAACTTGTCAAAGATACTGAGGTAAAACAACAACTGTACAAGTTTGGTGAAAATCAAATGAAAACTGCATATGCTTCAGTACATAGAAGGTCAAATGATGCAAATTTTGATGAATAAGAGCCACAACTCTAACAATATTTAACCAATTTGGCCAGTTCAAGATCTCATTAGAGATATTTTGGTTATATAACTACATGTACACTCTACTATGTAAATATGGTGAAGGCCAAATGAAAACTGCAAGTGCTGCAGTGCAAATAATGCCAAATAACTAAATGTTTATCGATTCAAGGGCCATAACTTCAACACTATCTATTTTGGCTATTTCAACCACATGTTCAAGGTACTTTAGTTATAAAACTACTGTGTGAATCTCATTAAGATCAAACTGAAACTGAATGCTTGAATGCACACAACATAAAAAACCATGCAATTTTAGATGGTTTAAGTGCCTCAACTCGGACATTAATTATCTGATTTGCCTCATTCAAGAACTTGTCCAAGCTAGTATTATGGTTACATAACTACTGTGTCAGAGATATTATGGTTAAACTACTGTGCAAGTCTGGCGATGATCAAATGAAACTGCAAGTGATAAGAGTGAACACGTCAAATAATGTTGTCAATTCAAGAGCTAAAACCCCCCAAATTAATGACCCAATTTGACCAATTCATGTCAGAGATACTATGGATATACAATTACTGTGCCAGTTAAACCCCGTCCAATGTCTAAGTTACATAAGTGGTGACTACCCTGCATTTTCGGCACTAACTACACACGATAAATGGTACTTCCTGTTATTTTTGTGCACGCGGTTGGGCAGTGAGGTAAGACAATCACATTATTTCCATATTATTATTTCGTTTACAAATTAAAGATATAGCTGATACGAGCGTCATTGTATTTAAGTTTCAAGCGGGCATGTGTTTTTAAATGGGAACATGGTCGTTTCCGCAAACATTCGGGAGAAGTGGCGGTTTGAACCACTTTCAAATTGAAAAGGTGTCATTTACAGGTCAATTTATTACTTTGGAAGCATTTCTGGAACTACTTTATGGGTTTTACATTTGTTTTATATATCAATATATCAAACTATGTCAGTAAAAACAATACAAGTTGAGGTTATAAGGGTTCTTAGTACATAGCATAAGTAGGTGACTTGTATATTGTACGTTACATAAGTTGGTATACTGTGGCGGTATTCAAATAACATGGAATAACATTACTATCCAACTAATTGAGGGTTTTTTATTCAGTTTTTAAGTTACATCTTGGTTAGCACTTTACAAATAAAGTTTTATTTTCATTTAAGAATATTAGTATCCATATCTCTATGCTGTACGACATATCGTGACCTTAGGCTACCATTTCTTCATGTAATACATGTACACTACTTACATTGTACAATTCGTCTATCGGCACTCGATGGCATAAAATAACGCTAAATATTAAACATTGTTCTAATAACATTTCCTTTAGCTGTTATGAAAATAGGTAGGCTATCCAAGTGGGACAGAAAACAATCTGTCAAAGGGACTCTTGATGATGGCCGTCATCACAAAAATATCCTTCCTTTTTAATGTGTGTTTAATGCCTAATATATGAGGAAATTGACATTCTAAGGAACAAACTGAAATTATGTACCAGAAATTACAACTGTTTATCTTCCCACATATTGCCTGTTCAAACAATACACTTCAAATATAATTTTTACCCTGACCCAGTGTCATAGGGAGCAAAACGTCATAAAAATAATGTTGATGTCATTACTCTGACATATACGATACATTTTTTAGACAAATTCAGTATAAAAGTTGATATTTGCAACATCTTTTTGGTTCAAAAGAATATGCGATTCCAGCCTGCATACAGTAAGAAACCAGTCTACGTATCTTTACTGTCACTTTCTCTGAACCGGAAGTACATTGAACTAGTCCGTGAAGTTTGGGCTCTTCAGTCATCATCTGGAATGATTCCGCTCTCATAAAGATTTTCCATAGAAGTAAGGCACCAGCCATTTCCAGTTTGATATACGATTCTGGACAACACAAGGTGTGCAAGCTAAACATATTTTTATACACACATAACTTGCTTTGCCTGTTGATGCCGACTAGAACTGGCTTATTTTTTTATTCTTTTTAGCATAATACTGCTCCACAGATCTGATGATGTCCATTAAAAATATACTGGTCATACCTATTACGGCGAGTCTAGCACTTTTTCAACCATGTAAATAATGGCTTCAATTTGATAAATAGTAATATAGTTACTTAAGTGTCTTGAGTAAAAAACAATTGCCGGTACTAAATGTGAACAAATGCCGACGCAAACCAAGTTGGAACTTTGCCCACGTCTTGGATATTGTTATTATACGGGCATTCGCAGTATATCGCAGTATTAGGTATACAAGGGATATATGCACATGATTTGATCTGTTTTTGTTTGAAAAGACAAACATCCAAAGAAGAGCATTATTTTGATATACGATATCATATGTTTATAAGTTCCTTGTGGAATAATGATGGTATTTTTGCATGTATGTTATCTCTAAAATGAACTGTGTCCTCTGTAGCTATGGGTGAGTGGTCTAAGGCGCCATGTCAAGACCACTTACCTGTCACTGCTGAGGTCATAGGTTCAAATTCTTCTCGGATACTTACTATAGGATGATGGTTCTACTCCGGTACACGGTCTTCCTTAACTAATAAACCTGACTCGCCATATATAACGTGGCATGTGTTGCAAACGGCGTTAACCTTTCCAAAAAATCTTCACATGACTGTGTATAAATAAAAATAAATAAGTCCATATCTCCAAGGTGGATCCCCATTAAGTAACCATTTCAACGAGAAAGGAGACGGTCCACAAAATCTAATGAAAAAAACAACATATAGGGAGCTGATCTTCAAAACTGAATCATCATTAAACTTGTTTGATTTTATTTTAGATACGTTTATATCTATAAACACGTTAGTCATGTTGATAAAATAACTGTACGACTTAATTGAACAGTTGAGCCTATACATTTAATATCCCGTGGTATGTAGCAGGCCTACATGTGTGATACATGTTTACATTATTTCCCTTTTTCCAGACAGTCATCAACAATGGAGAGTATAATTACGTGTATGATTTGCTCAAAAACATTTGCAAGCAGGAAGACTCCTACATCGTCAACACGCAATTTTTGATTGGCCAATTGAAAGCATATATTTCTTTCTCATTTTTCATCTGAAAATATTAAAACAAGAGCGAGATAATTAAATAATCAAGTAATATGAATAGAGAATGTTAAAAGTAAGGACACCATATAGGTGTTGTTTCTTATTCAAACAATAACTAGCATTTGTCAAGTCTTAAAATAGTCAAATGAAGGATGGACCCATGGTCATTTCAACATACCTCTGAATGTCTTAAAGAATCAGCTGTTTAAGTATGGTTACTACAGGATGAACAGAATGCAAATCACTGATTTAATTATTAATCCAACGAACACACCACCTCACAGATGGACACAGATGGACTTTAAATACATAAATAGGAAAAATATTTCCTAAATGCATCGCCTTTCCTTCAAGCAAGACCAAATTTAGGTCAATTTAAGCCGCAACAGGGTGCATGCCTATTTTCATGGATAATAGTAGTAGCACCTTGGGCGTGGCTATGTTTTATGGGCATATAGTGTTGTAGATAACAGAAAGGGTTTAGATGTCATGCTATTTGTACATTCAATATCATTTTTATATGGTATATGATTACAATGTGTCTGTCTATTGCAGGTTTGTCAACTGTTGACAATTGCTATGAACTACATTTTTAGAAAACACCAATATTTATGTCTGCACTTTTTATGACATTTGTTTTATCAGATACTCAGGTTTTATACCATACAATGATAACCTGTCTAAATACTAATAATTTAAATCCAAAAATATAAATAAAATGAGTATATAATAACGAATAAAGACCTTGACAAAAGATACACTCATGACTGACAACGACAGTATTTCATATATTGTTTCGACACAATGCACCGACTTACGTAACATACTATATATGAGGCGCCTACTTATACTACGTACTAAGCAAATTTTGGAGTTTAGCTCCCTTATAACTTGATTTTTTTTTCTGACATAATTTGGTATATTGATATATAAAACAAATGTTAAACACGTGAAGTAGATCCAGAAATGCTTCCAAAGAAATAAATTGACCTGTGAATGACGTGTTTTCAATCTGAAAGTGGTTCAAACTGCCACTTTTCTTGAATGTTTGAGGAAACGGCCATGTTCCCATTCAAAAACACATGCCTGCTTGAAACTTAAATACAATGCCACTTGTATTGGTTACATCTTTAATTTGTAAACAAAATAATAATATGGAAATAATGAGATTTTCCTACCTCACTGCCCAACCACGTGCACAAAAATAACAGGAAGTACCGGAGCTAGCACTGAAAACGCGGCATAGTCGCCTCTTATGTAACGTAGACGTTGGATGGGGTGAAATTGATGAGGATTAATCAGGAGAAAAAATATGAGTGCAACACTGCATACAAGGTACAATTTTTGACGATTCAAGGGAACAACTCCATCTTTGATAATCAAATTTTACAAGTTCAGCAAGTTGTCCCTTGTTTTGAAATTCATATGTGTACGACAATATATGAAGGTTTCGTCAACTGTATGCCATAAATGAATTGATGTGTTCCCAGTAGGGAAAATACAAATATACATATTGTCATTTACACGTGTACCGTATATCCTCACGTATATCGCGCATCCGTGTATATCGCGCATCCATTTTTTAAGATCAAGAACTAAGAAAAAAATACAATTCTCCTATATATGTGTATATCGTGCATCATAATTTTGAAATCTCGTTCAGATTCCGCTGTGGCGACATGTTGGAAGGAATACCTGACTCGATATGTTAAACAGAATTTGATTGGTCCAGAAAAAAAACAGTAGACTGGTACTCGCTAAAAAAATATTGAATTTGTTCCCAAGATTTTATACACACTCAAAATACTTGACACTCATCACTGTCTCAATACATACCGTACTCAGAGTTGTCAACACCTGCTCAGGTGTGCAATTAAGATGTCATCTAATATGCAGAAGCCACATGGCAGCACCCGCTTTCAATACTCTGAAATGACCTGTGACACTCGTACACAGTCATGTTTTTTTTATAAAATAATCTTACAATTTTTTTTTAATCATAACAAAATACCGCATATTTTATTGATTTGATTTTATAAACATAAACTACTACAAACCGTACAAACAAAAGATACTAGGTGTCGTTTAAAAATGATTGATTTTCAACCAAAGAACAGTCGTCTTTTTGACGTTCACTCCATCACACTTCGTCATCGCTAACATATTTTCGTTAAAAAATCAATAAATTATATACCAGTATATATCCCATACTAAAAGATTCATCAATTTGAGAAAACACAATTGCTTTGCATCCTTTGAAACTAAATACACACTTACCGGTAAGCATGTCATGTCATTTCCATCAGATAAACACATTACGGTCACGTAATCATGAAATGTCCACTCAAAGCCAGACTGGTTTACACTAAAGTAAACATTACGTAATCGAGAAAGTATGTATCAAATAAATGTGAACCAGTCCGTGCTTTCATTTTGCGATTGAATATGTATATAACACCGACACAATTAATTTTTGACCTTGTGCCAATGTGTGATGTCGTCACTCTGGCAGTTTCTTGCGTTATTTTACGTAGCGTTCTATTTCACTATGTGGAAAAGTATCAATGTTAGGAACATGATTTTCTAAAAATAGTGTGAACACTTTTCTAATTGTCAGTCGTATAACAGTACAGCGACTTAGATAAATAAATCAGTTAGGAGAGTTGTGTAAGCAGGCCATACGTCATCTGATTGTTTTATCACACATTTACAAGCAAAGGAACGATGCCATAGGCAATGTTTTTCACCGATAATTTGGGATTAAAACTTATAATGAAGAAATAAATTAAAGCTACAGGTATGGCAATTTATAGACGCTAAATAACAGGCAGCAATCATTATTTTACTTAATCTTTTAAAATATACATGGGAAATTATCGGAAATCAAAAATTTACATAAAAAAAAAATATGATCTTCTGTACTTATGTATATCGCGCATTCCTTCTCGAAGATCTTAAAAGTTGGGAAAAAAAACGTGCCTAATACGTGAGTAGAAAGGGTACGTTAAAAAACAAAACTGTGTATTTGTGAAACTATAACAGTTAAAGTGCTTCATTGAATAAAAAATCAGCAAAGTGTGTCCTTTATTATGATTTTTCCTTTCCTGGTAAAATGCAGAAAAAATAAGCCATTTCCTTAAATAAGCAGTCACAACCACAGAAGTGGAAATTTATTTCACCCTCACCTAGTGCAATGTTACTAAGAACATCAAAAAGAAAATTTGATTTTCCATTATCATCTATAAAGAAAAGACATACCGGTAGGCATGAACAATTTTTGGCACATTTTCTTCAAGATACTAGTAGCACATTCTCTACTGGAGTATACATTGCCAAAAAATAATGAAAACTCCAATAAATTCACCTTTTTACTTAAACAATGTTGTGTGATTGATCCATCACATTGAGTGCCATAGTCTAGTTGTAAGGGTGCTGGGTAATTTCGTTTTAAAACAAAATAGTAATAATTACAAAATAAGTTTTTTTTAAGTTTGATGATGTTTAATTTAATGACCGGTATTACCGTTCAGTGCAAAATGAAACATTTATGTTACCATCATTGGCGTTAGAACAGTAAGACTGTCTTAACAAAGTCACAATTTGTACTCAACTGAGCACCCCTGGTTTTAGAAAAAGTCATTTCCGGCTTTCTTACCCTCAAGCCTGTGTGGTTCCTGCTAAGAATAGAACCACTGCCGATCTCTGCAGAGGGGTAGGAATCCTCCGAATGGGTGTCATGTTCATTTTATAATTTTTTGTCATGTCCACTATTGTGGTTAAATTAATAACTCCTGTGTGGTTCCAGGGAGCCATGTGAGTGATGGCAAGAATAGGATCACTGTGGCTCATGCATGTTGTAGGAAGCGACAATTTGAGCAATACGATAGAATCTGCTGAAACTCTATAATTCTGCAGGTATCAAGGTTCTAGGTTCATTCTGCATATTCATTAATTGATGTATTTTATTTAATCTGTTTGTTAATTTGTTGTTTTTTTGTACATGTAGAGTGAACGACATTTCCGCACTGGCATGGTTATAAGTTCAACCAGACAGGAAAGGATAAGGTAAGGGTTACCTAACCATGGATATAGTATACTTCACTTCAGAAGCTCTCATGGTCACCGCTGAGGTCAGTAAAGCACTGTCTCTCTTTTGTGTTGTCAGCTAATGCAATATACTCGACAAATCTGTGTGGTAAGCACATAGCTCTCCAATTGCCCTTTGCAATCACAACTACATGTTAAGAGGCATTACATCCTGCGAAACTATGTCAAACCTCAAGATGCTACATCTGTACATCGAGTGAACTCACAATTGTAGAATAGGCCGATTTAAACGTAGGTGTACAAGGAGTCTGTCTGACTTGCCCATCCAGTTTCACAAAGGTTTTGAAGTCGGTCCGTTTCTCCATCAAGATCATCATTTTCATATTCATTTTTAAATGCAAGTAGACGTTTTGCTGAATAGTGAAACACTAATGCAATCTGTTGGAAAGTATCAAACTTATTATGTACCAATTTTCTGAAATCAGCTAATAATCAAAATCATGTGAACCCAGCTGCGTACTTGCCTATAGGCATGATTTGGTATTAAACAGAGTGGAATATGACTTCAATAAAAGTCAAATACAACCACCTTTCCTCATACATGTTACTACATGTATACACAAACAAGGTGGTGAGAATGTCGATATGACGTCATCAAAACGAAATATACTGTTTTAATTTTAAGTCTTGGTCATCTGCGATGCTTTCTTTTCTAAATGAGTAACGTCTTGAACATTTATTCTTTGAAAACAATTAACTGTACTCTGATAATGTTTCTGAATGGTTGATTCAAATAATGGATCTACCGTGGCATTTCCTTTAGTTTTAGAAAAGCAAACATCAAAGATAATGAAGAAAATTTTTGTATTTTCCCTTCTGGGCATCAAACGTATCCATTCATTTATGGCATACAGTTGACGGAATCCCTCATATACTGTCGTACACATATGAATTTCAAAACATGGAGGTCTTAAATGGGCGAATCAAGTGTAATATGGAAATAATTGGTGGTGAAAACAGTATTGACAGTAAAATTCATGAAAACACAGCGTGATATCATAGAAAAAGTCCAAAAGAAGGTGTCATTTAGTGAACATGTATTTCGGCACATGTAAACTATCTCTGTTTTCTCGAATTGTGTCTTTTATAGTGATAGCTACAAGGTAGGAGTAAACTACCAACGGAAGACAATATACTTAGTTACCAGTACATCTTGGGGGTATGCATTAAGAAAAATAATGAGTATATTAAAAATAAATTACTGTGTTTTTCTGTGCCTTGATGTTACTTTTACAAACAAAAGTCCGCCATTTTTTGCAAGTTTGCATACAAGGTAAAATAATGCAAGTCTTGTGATTCAAAGGCCATCCTTAACTCCGACATTAACTATGTGATATGGCCAGTTCAAGAACTTGGCCGAGATATTGTGGTCATAATAATTATATTACAACTATTGTATAAATTGGCAAAGATCAAAAAAAGTGCTCACAACAAAAAGTTTAAGGATAAATTAAATTTATACGGGAGTGGAGAGAAGGTTTCCCTAATTGGGCACAAATGCTGCATTCTGGTGTTTTTTAGGACATGGTTGTTATTTACTCCCATATTTAGTGAAGTTTAAATGTTTTTGGTAAGAAAAAACAATAAGATCAATTAAAAAAGGAAACTATCAATGGGTTATAAACCCCCGAGGTCCTCCTCCAGGAAATTATGATACCTTGAAAATCAAATGCTGCATTCAAGTAAATTTTAGGGAAATAATACTTGTTATTTACTCTAATATTTGTGACATTTTAACAATATTATTAAGATATTGGGGGTATGCTGATGGATCACACTGCTAGGCGTCTCCCCACCCATAATGTTTGTGTACGTGTCATGAAGGGGGGGGGGGGGGGGGGGGGGCGGCGCCTCGCAGTGTATATATAAATACGACTCTTGTTTGTCGATCTATAAAACAAGACACGAACGTTGTTTTGTTTTTTTGTTTGTTTTTTTTATTGTTTTGTTTTTTGTCGGATGTCTCTTTTGTTCAGACATTTCTCGAGGGGTCACAGCAACTGTCAACATGCACTTGTCTGCCAAAATATATCCATCAAATCTATATATAATAGATATCTAAGTTTAGGACAATATTATGATCGTATATCAATATATTTATACCTTTTTGCAGCAACAGTTTAGGTTATCAAAGAGCTGTCACAATTCCAACAAGTTTTGTTTACGTCCACCTCAATGCGAAATATTTTCCCGCCAAAATGTCAACACTGTGCAGCTAACCGGGGATTCAGCACCGTTTTACCCAGCAAACCTGTTTTAATGCCTGGTTCCCTAAAATTATCGTGTACTGACTGCTAATATGTGGTTGAACCAGTGTCCAGGAAAATATGTTAGCAAACGTTTTCAAACGTTTTTTTAAAAGCAAACTGAACGCAGCCCTGCAGGTGCGCGATATTATATTAAAGGGGAATTTGATCGAGTCCAACTTCACACACCTTTTCAATTGAAAAGCGTGCACTTGCAAAGTTGAATGCAAACTGTTGAAGAAAGTACAATCATCAGTGTTTTAAATAATGTTTAGGTCCTCCGTTGCCGAGTGGTCTGAGGGTGTGTCGTCCAATGACCACTTACCTCTCACCGCTGAGGTTTTCCGTTGCCGAGTGGTCTGAGGGTGTGTCGTCCAATGACCACTTACCTCTCACCGCTGAGGTTTTCGGGGTTGTAGCCAAGCTCGGTCCAAAATCTTTGTGAGACAAACATTCAGAATGAACTTAGAACCTTGATATAAAAAATTTAATAGTCAATAATCAGTAGTATGTATATGCTCACACTTGTACTTACTAGTTTACATTATTGGATGAAATAATATATCAAGTTTTATTTCTATATTATTTATTTAATATTTTATCAAATGTAGGCATACTGTATCATAAAGAATACATTTTTATAAATAAATAATCTCATGCCATTTAGCAAAAGTAACGAGTTTGAAGTAAACAAATGTAAGTACATACATTATGATCCGTAACATCATGTTTAGATGTAGGCAAAACGTTTGGTTTACAATAAAACAGGATGTATACGCTCAAATATTTTCGTTAGTTTCTCTGCACTTTGCAATTGGGATTTGTGTTTCTTTGGATTGGGAAAAATATACCATGTAATCCAAGACTTTAGTATGCATTTTTTAAATTAAGAGCACCTTTCTGCAATGATTTTTAACATTAATAAACCGAACATCAAGTCAAAATCATGGTATTGAGAAAACAGGTTCAATTGTAGAAAGTGGCGACCATTTTGCTGCGGACTATTTCCCCCTTTGCTGTGTCTTCGCTAATTATATTGAAATCCATACAGTTCAAACTTTGCTACGCTCCATGAAATAGCTTTATTGTGTGGACATCACATATAAAAACAAGCTCAGGCGATGTAAAAGCTATGCTTGAAATATGTTCATTAAAATATTGACTTTAAAGATATGACATACATATTATGTGGTCAACAATTTATAATTGTGTTAATATCGGACGTTTTGGTGTTCCGGACATGCATGTGAAATTTAATGTTTCGCTAGTCATGACTTAGACGTAAATTATGCGATTTTTCCATTTCCAAAGCGTGTTTGAGATGGAATTTTGTGAAAATCCAATGGAAACCATGCTGGTGCTAGAAGTCACACGTGTCAAATAACGCACGTTTTATCATTCAAACACCATGATTCAAACATGAATTATTGGATTTATTTACTTCAACACATTGTCTAAGATAGTATGTCAACAAACTACTGCATATATATTTAGTGAATGCCAAATGAAAAATGCATGTTTTAGAGTTAACACAAAGTAAAATGTCGCTTTTTATTAACTTGTCCCAGAAAGTGTCGCTGTGAAAGTTTTATGGAGATTCAATGATAAATTTGGTGCTAAATAACACACAAGGCGAAGCAGTTTTCAAAATATCAGAGCACATCTTAGCATATGCCAACTGTGCAAGTTGTGAAGAAATAATGATAAATGCTGGTGCTAGAGTGCATACACGGCGACGTAATGCAAATGTTGATGATTCAAAAGCCACAACTCAAGGCACCACCATTACACGTTGGAAGATTTGATGATAAGTGCGTGTACTGAAGCGCACTGTACCAAATATTGCAATTTTTAATTATTCATGTGCATTGTTTACCTGCGTACGTCTGTATTACATTTTCTTGTATGACCCCCTCTCTCATGTGTAATTGTATAAGTCAACGGACGCATGGACGACAGGGTGATCAAAATAACTGTTCTTGAGCCTTTGGCTGAGGTGAGCTAAAATCATGTGGAGTATGGTCTGCCTCATTGTGGAATTCAGTGTCATGATAAACGAAGTAACTTTATTAAATGAAAATATAATAACCATTGTATACTATTGTGCCAACGACAGATTGTGCACACCCGTGCAAAACCTATAACCTACTTGATGTATCGGGCATTGCTCCCAATGGAATGAAAGTTCTTCTTCAAATTATAATTAATATAAGTAGATCCAATATAAACATGCAACACTGTAATAAATTACAGCAAACCCCGGACTTACGATTTGGTATTTTAGTCGTTTCCTTAGTATATGTGTGTAATCAATGTCGTCACGATTTCATATATTTTGTTTTTATCGTGTAATATTGAAAGTATTTGTATACTATTCACTATTTTTTTAAATTAAGCATTTAATAAATACAGCTGTACGTATTTTGTATGTATATGAATATCCATGTGAATTAACAACGTACGGCAATTTACAGAACGCTCAATAGGAGCTACAGAATAAACCAGGGCGTATATCAGTGATTTCAAGAATAATTTGATTATCACAAAACAAGACAAACTCAATTTATTGTATTAATAATAACAATTTAATTAATATAAAACATAAAGAAAACATAATAATAAATATTAACTGTAAGACAGTTAAATCGTGTCAAATATATATACATTATGTAACGCCACTGTGTTACTGATTTTGGGTTTAGGGAAATGACACCTTCAGCACCCATCAGTATAAAATCGCCATGTTGGTATCAAATTAAGTGCCATAATGGTTATCTGCATTAACTTTGATATCAAAAACATTTCATTTCGCAACAAAACGTTTGCAAGATAACTTAAGCATTTTCCAAAAGCATTTTGAGTACTAATTAAAATAACGCTTAGATATATCGATACAACATGCAATTATTTAACAGTTTGCAACATATCATACATCTTTCTATCTATCCCTCTCTGGCCATCTCCCAAAAATAGGAGATCAAACGATCGCTCTTTCCATCTTTTCATTTTATCACAGTCCATCATGCAAACATGTCCTCCGCTAACAGACACATATTATGCATTTACTTGCGACTCGTTAACAGATCTGTTAAACTTTATGAAAGACGTAACAAAGGATGATAGGTAAACACTATAAGGACGTACCCACCCCTCATTCTACGTGCAATGAGCACTTCCCAAGAGTTTGGAAAAATACCTCTTTCACGCCCCTCACAACAGCTTCCTTGCTACCTTTCGTTTTAACTAGTTCAGCAATACCCTCAACAACTTCAAAATCTTGTGATGTAATGTTAACAAGAGATGAATAATGACTAAAATGTTTGATAGAGCACGCAAATCGTACTTCAACATGCTTCACGACAGTGGTGCCGTCGATAAATGTTTCTTTTTCCGTTTGAGGGAATTCGACTCTCTGAACTTCGACCTCGCCAATTGGCTGTGACTCGGAGTCGTTAATAGTAAACGTATCGCCAACTCGAATAGCTTCGATGTTGAATGCAAATCCAGTCGGTGCACTGTCTGACCAGAAGTAACAGTCGTTAAAGTTGAGGCGATCCCCCTGGAATGTAAGGCGTCTTCCGTAACCGAGACCAATAGAATCCAAGCGTCTTGCCTCTCCGTCGAACAGGTACTCATCTTTACCAACGTATCGAACAGAATAGCGGAATCCTGGTGCGATGCGGTCATCGATTTCAAATCCTGTGGAAAAAATAGTAAATATTAGATTTCAAGAATAAGGGAAATGGAATTAAATAGAAAATGAGCCTAGTTTAATATAGAATATTTAGTTTTAAAGTATCATAAATTTGCTGCACAGGCCTTACTGGTTATAGTTAGTAGTGATTGGGGTAGTGATTAAGATTTATTAATTACAACGCCGATGAAAAAAATCGTTACAATTTTTTTTCTTCAAATAAATGATGTATTTTTTTCAATGTATTGTTATTCACTCTACTTTTTTTCTATAACTGAAAGTATTTAAACCATACAAAAC
The DNA here is from genome assembly GCA_029582155.1 of Panopea generosa. Classification (NCBI taxonomy): domain Eukaryota; kingdom Metazoa; phylum Mollusca; class Bivalvia; order Adapedonta; family Hiatellidae; genus Panopea; species Panopea generosa. Next base: position 63,740,554 of record CM055898.1, on the reverse strand, counting down.
AGTTTGATTTAGATTTAATAAAAGGAAATTTAGAAATAGTTTATGTGGGAAATAACTGTAAAATTAAATGCTATGATGAATATATAAATATAAGAGTGTTTAGAATTAATAATTGTGATTTTAATGTCATTAAACACATGAAAATGTCAATTTTAAGAAATTATGGTATGGAAAAATCCATAACCTCTCACAGCCAATAAGAACTCTTAGGATTAAATCCAGCTCCATCTACTGGCCGATCTATTTTTAGTAATAGCAGTTTATCCCTCCTCTCATTGGTTGAATCCTGAAATAACGACTGTGTAGGAACAAGGCAAACAAAAACATTTGAGGTCTTTTAATTATTTAATTTTAATGATATATTATATATATATATACTCCAAAACATTTAATGTGTTTACCGATTTGTACTCGTTGTGAATATTTCCCTAAATATATGCATTTAATATATAACAAGAACGGAAACATTCAAAACTAGTTTAACACCATGAATGGTTCAATATTTCAAAGTCATTTTCATGTTTTGTCCAAGATTTGAGAACAAAACATTTATTTAAAAAAACACACAATAACCTTTAAAAGACCTCTGTACAAAAGCGAGTTAAATTATGCAATGATAATCAATGATGAAATAACGAACGTGTATATGAAAGGCACTTGATATAGTTCACAATCTCCCAAGTCACACATTCACAATAGTCATTTATAATATTAAAAGCATCATTTGTTGGAAGAACACAAAAGTCATAGCATATATATTTATATAGTCCATACATATATAATTCAAATTCGTCGCTTATTTATTCAAACACTATCGCAACCACTTTATACTTAATAGTTCGCACTCACAAGCGCATCCTGTTGGTCATTACTTATCAGGAAATCTCACTTAACACTTGGATTAACATTAAAACAACAGCAATAGTACATATTCAACAACCCTCTATAGCAGATCATTACAGGGAAAAATCTTTTAAAAAAAAAAAATAATATAAAGATTTGTCAAAATTTAATCGAAGGTCGTTCAAAATGTATGCATTGCTCTGTTATTGTGTAATAATTCAAATTTCTGTCCTATGTAAGTGTCGTTCATAATACTTAGTCACACTACATGTACACCAGGTCACTTATTTATTACAAAATTGTAAATGTATATCGAAACAGTAATCATTATGTTATGAACATAATATTACAAGACCAGCTGCACTCCGAGAATGTTATTGCGCATGTCAGGTTTTGACTTCCATATTGATCCAAATACCATTTTATATCACATGACGAATAGAAGCGCGAGACAACGCCCGTCTTCAATAGAAGATCCAACTGCGTATACCAGTTATGTTGTCAGCAGTTAAGAAATTGAAAGAAATCACACAATATAACGCTATGCTCTATTTCTCACTCTCTCCCAATAAAATGTACCTTTTTTATTCTATTTGAATAAGTTTAAATTACTTTGAATGTTAAATGAAAAAGAAATTAAATTATTTTTGCGCATAATCTGGCGTCAATACTTACTGGATTGCGCCATATTTTGCACACATTCATTTCATTTTGTCCTTTTGAAATTGTAAATCTCTCGATCGCTCTGTATATTCAAGTGCCCAGTTCATAACGAATTTGAATAATTTATAAGGCGCACAATTCGGCGTTTTGTAGTTTTGAAATATGTTTTCGTGAGATGAATAAAATATTTCATTTTACTTAATTAAAATATTCTATTCACCATAAGAATGTTCGATATTTTATTTTTCGCATTATAACTTTTGTTGAAATAAACGCCAAATACAAACAACTGTTTCATGACTGAATAAACAAGAAAACTTTAAAATCAGAAACTATCCTCCAAAAGCAATATCCAAACTCGTTATTCATCGAAATGAGATGGAACTATTCAAGAAAAATATGATATGAGTGATATATTTACCTTTCACAGGAAGTTCGTGGCTTCTCAGTGCTTGACTCCAAGTGTCGGCCTCGGGTTCACATTCTGTTTTCTCCTCAACCGTTTGAACGTTCCACTCCTGTAAGAGATCCTTGAGGGATCTGTACCCTGTGGTTCGTCTGTCTGTTTCTTGTCGTTTGAGATCATTGGGTCGCAGTGTGGCATACACGGATAGGCGCTTAAGATACATTTCGTCCTCGTCTTCGGTGCGGTAAACTCCCAAGTCCATCGGGGTGGCCTCGTCAGTGTGTGAAAGAATGTCGATCATGGGCATCTTAGCTATGAAATATATTTTGTAAAATAGTGAAAATGTCTTAACTTGTTTATTAAAAAGATATTCACGTTTCATTCGGGTAAACAACTGCCTATTGATTCAACAATAAAAACGGTTGCGAAATGATAAAACTCATTTCTTAAGTTGTCAATTGTTTTGCATCGGAGACTCTAAAAAAAATAAGTTCCGACATGAAATTTAAGGCAATGGTGGACAGCTGGTACCAATAAATGTATTTTAAACCGTTTTAACTACTGGTTGTCACGCTCAATGCGATCGCATAAACGAAACATGATGGTGGATATGTATACGCGTGTTCATTTTCAACTTGTTTACAATTATCATAGTGTATCTAAAATAATGAGTATCGTGTTGCATTGTGAATGGTCCACGCAACCAAGAAAAACATGTTTAGATATATTATGTTTGTTCAACATGTTGTTGTTTTTATACATATAAAAGGATGGTTGTTTTATTTTCTAATTTATTGTTTTATGCTCATTTGAATTATTATAATTATTAATTGTGTGTTTATTTTTTTAAGTCCGCTGTCTACGGTTTATAACATTTCTGGAATTGATTATTCAAGTACGAATTATGTTAATTAACCGATGAAAACAACCAAAATATATGCAATAATTATATAATTATAAATAAGTTTTTATTTTATATTTATCAAAAATTAACTTACTTTTGTATGTTTTGATTAAATCCGTATATATCTAAATTGAACACTTATTCTGTGTTTGTTTTGAAAAGTATTTCGTTTTATATCGCAGTTACTGAATATAGCTGTTGTCTCTCCGAGCGGCAGGGAATGTTTAGGTATCGATCGAAGAGATTGCGCGTTTTACCAGTCTGTTCCCATGTGTATGAATGACAAATACTAGCATTTGATTGGCTGATAGCCCAGACGTCGGTTTCGATCAGAAATTTTACATCACGAGCTGAGCATGTGATACATGCGTGGTGCGGTACATGTGTGTTACAGTACTATGTGAAGTCGATGGAATTGTGTATGGTGTTTTAACTTTGAAATAGCGGCTGCATATTTCAATGGTCGATATACTTGCAAAGTATAATCTAAAACTTTACTATAGAATTTACGCTAGTGTTTATCGCCGACTTCCATATATGGTGCGGACGAGTCCATGTTTCACTTTGGGAAACGTTATCAATTTTAACCCTGACCTAATTCGAACTTGGCAAATAAACATGACTATAACGGCCGAGTTATCGATTTAAATTATAACCTGAGTTTTGTCGGCGTTATTTCATTGATATCCAACTAAAATATAATAATGCACATGGGGAGACATGCATACACACATATAGTAAATCACTGATGCAGGTGAATACCTCTTAACAAAATTTTGACGTTATTGATTAGACCAAAGAATTATGTATATATATATAGACCAAGGACTTGTATATAATTCCTTGATTAGACTAACATAAAATAATGTGCATATAAACCTAGGCTATTATAAAGTAATTGCTAGATTATCATCAATTTTTTTTAAAAAGGGGGAGAAGGTAGGGGGATTTTTTTTTGAAAATATATATTAAAAAAAAAGCAAAAATTTTTTTTTTATGAAAATAAAAAGGGTCTGAATTGCATGGAAATTAGGAGATAGTGGGGATGATAATCTAGCAACTTATCTATTATGGCCTTAGGTCAGCATTTTTTTACATATAAGATATATGTTTCTCTGACAAAAATAGTTATATATGCATTCACCTTTTGTAAAACATACTTTGAAATATAACTTAAATCGCATTCAAAGATGTATGCCTTCTACACGTCCTTTGGCTATGTAACAATACGAGAAAAGTATTCAGCCGTCTAGGTCTCGAACCATTGACCTTTCGTTGATAGAGTGATTGTTCTACCAACAGAGCTAGCCGATTTGTTTTCGTATTTTTATCTCCTTACATATTCCCTACACATTGTGACACCTACCTATATCAATTTTATTGTGATGCATTATTTACACAAAAAATATGTCAAAGAAAACTAGACAATATTTGTCATTAAATTAAAATATTTATATTTTGGCTTGTCAACATAACAAGTCATTTTTAATAAAAAGTTGTTAAAAACTAAATTTTGAGAACAACTACCAAGTTGTCCCCGCACCTATCGTAATAACATTCCCACATTCCCGCACCCATCGTAATAACATTCCCGCACCCACCGTAATAACATTCCCGCACCCACCGTTATAACATTCCCGCACCTATCGTAATACCATTCCATTCCCGCATCCACCGTAATAACTGAGCTAACATGTTAATATATTCGCGAACGCAGATAGCCTACAGTTCATTTACTTTTCATCTGCATATATTAAAACGATATTTATGTCAAGAGCTGTTAAACTCATATAAAATACACACTTAAATGTTGGTTGAACAAATAAAATTTAAACCCTTTACTATTCAACATTCAAAAAACTATATTTTTCCACTACTTATATTGCGAAATCACCACAAGTTCGCATTTGTAATGTCCCCCTGCCTGTCCCTTTATTCCAATGGAATATTCCATCATTGACTGGCGTTAGCCAACCATCGCCGGGTTCACATGTTGAGCAACATGCGGAATACTTCTATTGTTTACATTTGATCCGAGATGTAGTAGAGCGTGGGTAAAAAAATCCCGTAAAAACCCGATTGCATAAACAAGATAAGAATTAAAGCAGCAATACATTTGTGCAAGGGTTGTCAACAGGTATGATAATTTAATAATAACTTCACTTTATTTATCTTTTTTTAGCAAAATGTGCTTTTTTGTGTCGATTCGGCGATTAGCAATCTGACGGATGCTGATTGCAAGGGACGTAACTGCAGGTTATGAAACTGGCTGGGAAGGTCGTTTGTGTACTGCTTGTTTTATGTGGTCATAGTTATTTTGTATTTCGTAACTTCTATAGGATTATTTGGCCAGAGTTTCGCCCAGTTAAGAGTAACACACGTGCACGTTTTTATATACACCGACTTCCGTATACAGATACCGTATGGATAAGAAACTACTAGCAAGTTAAATTAAGGGTTGCTATACAATAATATACAATAAAATGTAAGTTGTATGTAATGTTAGATTTTGTTAATGTTTTGATCCTGCTAGTTAAAAGTACCAAACCACAAAAGATATTGCATGGGTGAACATTGCATACAGTGTCAAAAAGATGAAAAACTGGGCTTCATTTGTTTTTATCATACGTAACTTATATGATTTGTTTGAAGGGGGTTTAATGCCATTTTCAACACATTTCAGATTATATACATATTCAGTTTTATTGGTGGAGGAAGACCTCAGAATGAATCTGAATAGAACCACTGTTCTTCCACAAGTAACTGGCAAAGTTTTTGGAGCAAGCGTAACTCGAATATACAACCTTAGCTATGAGAGGTAAGTGATCTTGAGACAGCGCTTAGACCACTAAGCCATGGACGACCTAACTTAGATGTGAAAGAGCAATTTTATATAAAAAATGACTGATTTTGTATTGCACATTATAAATTCAAAACAAAATGCAAAACCTACCCAATTTTATTGTTTTAAATAAGATGAAATAATATGATAAAAATTAGGGGTCTGATTACTGTTAGCAAGTATTGATAAAATTGTCATTGTGTGATTTCACAATTATATTAATTCAATTATAGGCCCTTGGAAAGTCATATTAGTCAATATGAAAATCCTTCAGACAATAACAGGCCAATATGAAATTCCATAATTAATATCCTTATAATATTATCATATTTTTTATGACAATACTGCTGCAAGCCAATATTGAAATCCACCTTCTCCCATATACTTTATTAGCAAGAATCATATCTTTATTTTACGGAACTGACCCCAAATTCCAAATATCTCCAAAAAGGTGAAAAAAAATCACATTTACTTTTTCCCCCCATATTGAAAATTGTTTATTTTCCCCCATTTATAAAGCCACACTGCACAGTGTCTTCCCAAATTTATATTAACATGCTCTACATTAGGAGAAAAACAGGTTCTACATATGGGATTATGTGATAACCCATTGTATCGGTCAGTGATATTGAACTATATAATAACCTTTTTAAATTTACTAATAATGTAGTTTAATCTTGTTTAACTTGATGTGTCACTCTATAAGATATAGAGATGTTCATGTTTGAAAAGCGTGATACTTGAACTGAACAACTTGTGAAGAAGTATCATGCAGAGCTGACAATTTTAGTAAATTATATATTACTATTTATTAAATGTTTTTTCTGGACCCACTATTTTAACTTCTGAATTCATTAGTATGATAGATGAATGACACTGTGTTAGACAAGTAGAGGTCTGTTCTTTATTGCTTCTTTACGAGTTTACATATAGACTGAGGATTTTTAAATAGAGTGACTATGGTATTGGGTTTTACTCTTTTGTAAAACATGTTTATCTGATCGACCTGATAAAAATGCCCAAGTGAACTGTTCATGGTTTTGTAAGAAGACATTTATTTCATGGTCACGACATTTGTGGATGTCTGCAGATTTATTTTTTCATTTTTTGGAATTACTTCTGAAACACCTTAAATAATCATAACGTAGAAAATAAATAGTTTGTTAAAGCTCTGCTGTGTTAATTTTTGAAGGAATTTGTTACTTATTTCTTTAAATAAGGTAAGAAATATATAATAATTATAACAACATTTTATTTTATTGGACTGTTATGGTGGGCAGTGGTAATGATTAGTGTAATGGTGGGCAGTGGTAATGATTAGTTGTATGGAGGGCAGTGGTAATGATAAATGTAATGGTGGGCAATGGTAATGATAAATGTAATGGTGGGCAGTGGTAATGATTAGTTGTATGGTGGGAAGTGGTAATGATTAGTTGTATGGTGCGAAGTGGTTATGATTAGTGTAATGGTGGGAAGTGGTAATGTTAAGTGCAATGATGAACAGCGGTAATGATTAGTTGTATAGTGGGCAGTGGTAATGATTAATTGTATGGTGGGCAGCGGTAAAGATTAGATGTATGGTGGGCAGTGGTAATGATTAATGTAATGGTGGGCAGCGGTAATGATTAGTGTAATTCTGGGCAGTGGTAATGATTAATGTAATGGTGGGCAGCGGTAATGATTAGTTGTATGGTGGGCAGTGGTAATGATAAATGTAATGGTGGGCAGTGGTAATGATTAATGTAATGGTGGGCAGTGGTAATGATTAGTGTAATGCTGGGCAGTGGTAATGATTAATGTAATGGTGGGCAGCGGTAATGATTAGTTGTATGGTGGGAAGTGGTAATGATAAATGTAATGGTGGGCAGTGGTAATGATTAATGTAATGGTGGGCAGTGGTAATGATTAGTGTAATGCTAGGCAATGGTAATGATTAATGTAATTGTGGGCAGCGGTAATGATTAGTTGTATGGTGGGCAGTGGTAATGATAAATGTAATGGTGGGCAGTGGTAATGATTAGTGTAATGGTGGGCAGTGGTAATGATTAGTGTAATGGTGGGCAGTGGTAATGATTAATGTAATGGTGGGCAGTGGTAATGATTAGTTGTATGGTGGGCAATGGTAAAGTTTAGTTGTATGGTGGGCAGTGGTAATGATTAATGTAATGGTGTGCAGTGGTAATGATTAATGTAATGGTGGGCAACGGTAATGATTAGTGTGATGGTAGGCAGTAGTAATGGTTAGTGTAATGGTGGGCAGTGATTATGAATAGTGTAATGTTGGACAGTGGTATTGGTAAGTATAATAGTTGGCAGTGGTAATGATTAGTGTAATGGTGGACTGTAGTAATGAATAGTGTAATGGTGGGCAGTGGTAATGACTAGTGTAATGAGGGCAGTGGTAATGATTAGTGTAATGGTGGACATTGGTAATGATTAGTGTAATGGTGGGCAGTGGTTATGATTAGTTGTATGGTGGGCAGTGGTAATGATTAGGGTTATGGTGGGAAGTGGTAATGATTAGGGTTATGGTGGGTAGTGGTAATGATTAGTGTAATGGTGGGAAGTGGTTATGGTTAGTTGTATGGTGGGAAGTGGTAATGATTAGTGTAATGATGGGAAGTGGTTATGGTTAGTGTAATGGTGGGTAGTGGTAATGATTAGTGTAATGGTGGGAAGTGGTTATGGTTAGTGTAATGGTTGGCAGTGGTAATGACTAGTGTAATGGTGGGCAGTGGTAATGATTAGTGTAATGGTGGACATTGGTAATGATTAGTGTAATGGTGGGCAGTGGTAATGATTAGTTGTATGGTGGGAAGTGGTAATGATTAGTGTTATGGTGGGAAGTGGTAATGGTTAGTGTAATGGTGGAAAGTGGTAATGATTAGTTGTATGGTGGGCAGTGGTAATGATTAGTGTAATGGTGGAAAGTGGTAATGATTAGTTGTATGGTGGGCAGTGGTAATGATTAGTGTAATTGTGGGAAGTGGTAATGGTTAGTTGTATGGTGGGAAGTTGTAATGCTTAGTGTAATGGTGGGAAGTTGTTATGGTTGGGTTATGATGGGTAGTGGTAATGATTAGTGTAATGGTGGGAAGTGGTTATGGTTAGGGTTATGGTGGGTAGTGGTAATGATTAGTGTAATGGTGGGAAGTGGTTATGGTTAGGGTTATGGTGGGAAGTGGTAATGGTTAGGGTTATAGTGGGCAGTGGTAATGATTAATTGTATGGTGGGCAGCGGTAAAGATTAGATGTATGGTGGGCAGTGGTAATGATTAATGTAATGGTGGGCAGCGGTAATGATTAGTGTAATTCTGGGCAGTGGTAATGATTAATGTAATGGTGGGCAGCGGTAATGATTAGTTGTATGGTGGGCAGTGGTAATGATAAATGTAATGGTGGGCAGTGGTAATGATTAATGTAATGGTGGGCAGTGGTAATGATTAATGTAATGGTGGGCAGCGGTAATGATTAGTTGTATGGTGGGAAGTGGTAATGATAAATGTAATGGTGGGCAGTGGTAATGATTAATGTAATGGTGGGCAGTGGTAATGATTAGTGTAATGCTAGGCAATGGTAATGATTAGTGTAATGCTAGGCAATGGTAATGATTAATGTAATTGTGGGCAGCGGTAATGATTAGTTGTATGGTGGGCAGTGGTAATGATAAATGTAATGGTGGGCAGTGGTAATGATTAGTGTAATGATGGGCAGTGGTAATGATTAGTGTAATGGTGGGCAGTGGTAATGATTAATGTTATGCTGGGCAGTGGTAATGATTAGTTGTATGGTGGGCAATGGTAAAGTTTAGTTGTATGGTGGGCAGTGGTAATGATTAATGTAATGGTGTGCAGTGGTAATGATTAATGTAATGGTGGGCAACGGTAATGATTAGTGTAATGGTAGGCAGTAGTAATGGTTAGTGTAATGGTGGGCAGTGATTATGAATAGTGTAATGTTGGACAGTGGTATTGGTAAGTATAATAGTTGGCAGTGGTAATGATTAGTGTAATGGTGGACTGTAGTAATGAATAGTGTAATGGTGGGCAGTGGTAATGACTAGTGTAATGAGGGCAGTGGTAATGATTAGTGTAATGGTGGACATTGGTAATGATTAGTGTAATGGTGGGCAGTGGTAATGATTAGTTGTATGGTGGGCAGTGGTAATGATTAGGGTTATGGTGGGAAGTGGTAATGATTAGGGTTATGGTGGGTAGTGGTAATGATTAGTGTAATGGTGGGAAGTGGTTATGGTTAGTTGTATGGTGGGAAGTGGTAATGATTAGTGTAATGATGGGAAGTGGTTATGGTTAGTGTAATGGTGGGTAGTGGTAATGATTAGTGTAATGGTGGGAAGTGGTTATGGTTAGTGTAATGGTTTGCAGTGGTAATGACTAGTGTAATGGTGGGCAGTGGTAATGATTAGTGTAATGGTGGACATTGGTAATGATTAGTGTAATGGTGGGCAGTGGTAATGATTAGTTGTATGGTGGGAAGTGGTAATGATTAGTGTTATGGTGGGAAGTGGTAATGGTTAGTGTAATGGTGGAAAGTGGTAATGATTAGTTGTATGGTGGGCAGTGGTAATGATTAGTGTAATGGTGGAAAGTGGTAATGATTAGTTGTATGGTGGGCAGTGGTAATGATTAGTGTAATTGTGGGAAGTGGTAATGGTTAGTTGTATGGTGGGAAGTTGTAATGATTAGTGTAATGGTGAGAAGTGGTTATTGTTGGGTTATGATGGGTAGTGGTAATGATTAGTGTAATGGTGGGAAGTGGTTATGGTTAGGGTTATGGTGGGTAGTGGTAATGATTAGTGTAATGGTGGGAAGTGGTTATGGTTAGGGTTATGGTGGGAAGTGGTAATGGTTAGGGTTATGGTGGGTTGTGGTAATGATACATGTAATGCTGGGAAGTGGTAATGGTTAGTGTTATGGTGGGTAGTGGTAATGATTAGTGTAATGGTGGGAAGTGGTTTTGGTTAGTGTTATGGTGGGTAGTGGTAATGATTAGGGTTATGGGGGGAAGTGGTTATGGTTAGTGTAATGGTAGGCAGTGGTAATGATTAATGTTATGGTGGACATTGGTAATGATTAGTGTAATGGTGGGCAGTGGTAATGGTTAGTGTAATGGTGGGCAGTGATTATGGTTAGGGTTATGGTGGGTAGTGGTAATGATTAGTGTAATGGTTGGCAGTGGTAATGACTAGTGTAATGGTGGGCAGTGGTAATGATTAGGGTTATGGTGGGTAGTGGTAATGATTAGTGTAATGGTGGGAAGTGGTTATGGTTAGTGTTATGGTGGGTAGTGGTAATGATTAGGGTTATTGGCAGAAGTGGTTATGGTTAGTGTAATGGTAGGCAGTGGTAATGATAAGTGTTATGGTGGACATTGGTAATGATTAGTGTAATGGTGGGCAGTGGTAATGGTTAGTGTAATGGCGGGCAGTGGTTATGGTTAGGGTTATGGTGGGTAGTGGTAATGATGAGTGTAATGGTAGGAAGTGGTTATGGTTAGTGTAATGGTTGGCAGTAGTAATGACTAGTGTAATGGTGGGCAGTGGTAATGATTAGGGTTATGGTGGGTAGTGTTAATGATTAGTGTAATGGTGGGAAGTGGTTATGGTTAGTGTTATGGTGGGTAGTGGTAATGATTAGTGTAATGGTGGGAAGTGGTTATGGTTAGTGTAATTGTAGGCAGTGGTAATGATTAGTGTAATGGTGGGCAGTGGTAATGACTTGTGTAATGGTGGGCAGTGGTATTGATTAGTGTAATGGTTGCCAGTGGTAATGACTAGTGTAATGGTGGGCATTGGTAATGATAAGTGTAATGGTTGCCAGTGGTAATGACTAGTGTAATGGTGGACATTGGTAATGACTAGTTTAAAGGTTGGCAGTGGTAATGACTAGTGTAATGGTGGGCAGTGGTAATGGTTAATGTAATGGTTGCCAGTGGTAATGATTAGTGTAATGGTGGGCAGTGGTAATGATTAGTTGTATGCTGGGAAGTGGTAATGATTAGTGTAATGGTGGGAAGTGGTAATGATTAGGGTTATCGTGGGAAGTGGTAATGATTAGTGTAATGGTGGGAAGTGGTTATGGCTAGTGTAATGGTAGGCAGTGGTAATGGTTAGTGTAATGGTGGACATTGGTAATGATTAGTGTAATGGTTGCCAGTGGTAATGATTAGTGTAATGGTGGGCAGTGGTAATGATTAGTTGTATGTTGGGAAGTGATAATAATTAGTGTAATGGTGGGAAGTGGTAATGGTTAGTTATATGTTGGGAAGTGGTAATGATTAGGGATATGGTGGGAAGTGGTAATGATTAGGGTTATCGTGGGAAGTGGTAATGATTAGTGTAATGGTGGGAAGTGGTTATGGTTAGTGTAATGGTAGGCAGTGGTAATGGTTAGTGTAATGGTGGGCAGTGGTAATGGTTAATGTAATGGTTGCCAGTGGTAATGATTAGTGTAATGGTGGGCAGTGGTAATGATTAGTTGTATGCTGGGAAGTGGTAATGATTAGTGTAATGGTGGGCATTGGTAATGATTAATGTAATGGTGGGCAGTGGTAATGATTAGTGTAATGGTGGGCAGTGGTAATGATTAGTGTAATGGTGGGCAGTGGTAATGATTAATGTAATGGTGGGCAGTGGTAATGATTAGTTGTATGATGTTGAATGCTCATACTAGTGGTCATTGGTTGGATCCCATGCTCATCTCAGTGGGTTCTCGATAACAATACCCAATACTTGATCTACTCATAAACTTAGAGAGGAATTAACAAAAACTTCAATATCGAGCTGAGATGAATAAGTATTTTTAACTAAACAATGTACAGGATAGCAGCAGGTTTGTGGATTGTGGTAGGGGTTGTCGGAAGGAGGAGGTGGTCATCAAAACAATGCAAATAGTAAGTATGGATGTTTAAAACAGTTCAAATCTCTGTTCTTCATTGTTTTAAACTGATTTAACCATTTAACTCCATTAAAAAAAATTGAGGGGAATTTTTCCTAACATTAGGGAAAAACTATACAATTGGCGAGTGGAATGGGGCTGAAATTCTGCCTCTAAAAGGGACCAAATAAGAATATTGGATAGACCACATTTAATTACATTACTATTGCCTGAAGTATTCAGAACCGTTTAATTATTTTTTATGTATTTTCAGCTTTACTGATAGTCTAACTTTGGTTAAAGCGTTTCCAGTATCTTCGAATCACCATGCCAACCATGGAGGGTTTACGGTATGGATTACCAGCACCAACCGGACTGTATGATCCCCGCTATGAGAGTGATGCATGTGGTGTTGGATTTGTGGTCAGCATCGATGGAGTCAAGTCTCATAAAGTGAGTGCCATAAGACTGTTACTGTAGCTAGAACATGACCATGACAAGTGGTAAAAATTGATGTAGTAAAACCTGGCCACATTTCAATATCTCAAACTTGAAAGTAAATTGCAGGAGGATGACTGTATATTTAAAGATTCATATACCAGTATATAGTGTCTTCCTCAACCATTAATACTGACTTCTATTTAACGTATAATTTTTTGAAAAGAGAGCACAAACTGTAGCTGTACAGTACATTGAGGTGACTTGCGTGTACAGAAGCTTGCATGTTTGGGCAATTCTGAGGTAAACACACCGTCGGATACCCACGGGTGTCAATTCCAATACTCTCCATTCATCACCCTTGGGAAATAATGCTAGCTCTGCGTCGTTTTATTTGAACAGAACAGAACAAAATAGAACTAACGCTGAAAACATTGTTTGCATGAAGTGTTGTGATTGGATATTGTGACGTTCATGAAGGAACCAATCATATGGTTGCATCATGGCTTGGTAGAAATGACCCAAAGCTTTTGTAATCTCCCACAGGTGATGAATGTAGAGTATCGGAATGGATAATGTGTGGGCATCCGACTGCTGTAAGCAGTAATCAGGGGTGTTCTGTATATAGCAGTCTGCAGTAGCTGTGGGGTGGGGTGTTTTGTGTACATCAGTATATTAGTTTTACAGTAACTAAATGCAACTAGACCCAATGTCTTTCATAAAACAACACTCAGTACTGGTACTACACAGAAAGCGGACTCGAGAGTGGTTCATATAAGCTTTGTGTTTTCATCGCAATTGAGCTAAAATAAATTAAACTAACTAGACACATTCCATTTACAGAAATTAAGCTAGATTTATTCTGTTAACAGTAAGTAGCTCCATTTGTGTATAGTGACTAGATAGTTCTTTTTGCAACACTTAAAGGGTTTATATTGGCACATTACCGTCAATTCCCTGTCCTAAATACACACGCCCAGCATGAAGATACACTTTTAACCTAAAGATATACGCGTCTAAAGTGTCTAATTGCATAACCTCTTTATTACAAACATAGGGTTTCTGAAGCTACGTTTTTGTTTTTGTTTACATTTGCCATTTTCAACAAACTGCTTTCGGGTATCCGATCAATCATCGGATAACATCGTGAAGACTCGTTCCAGATCTCTTTTTCGAGGCTTTGTTCGGGAAGTTTACGGAGATCAATGTAAACATTGCCCAATACTTTATTGCAGGACGTATTAAAGTTTTGGCCAATATTCAATTACTGTTAATTTGATAACTTTCAAGTAAATAAAGGTTATAAATACATCAATACATAAGCATTATTTTGTGCACACTGCACACTGGAAAAGTCTGGATAAACAGCATGTTTGTGTTACTTGCCAATATAATCCCTTTAAGCATGATGAATTCCATTTACAGTGAAAAACATATGTTGATGAAATCCATATACAGTAATAGCTAGATGTATCCTATTTACACTAACTGAGATTATCCTGTTTACAATAGCTGGGGGGTAGCATGTGCAATACAACTGGAAATAATTAATCTTTCCATATCTTTTCTAATGGTGAACAGTGTATGCCTTCTTCGAGATTGAAATCTGGATGTAAACAAAACAAAGTGAAGGTTACATATTACCATCTGTAAACAATGAAGCTCAGACCAACTTGCATGCCTACATTGTTTGGTCACATTTACTTAATTATAAACAAAGACAGGATTAATGAGTGTTTGACAGAAATTCAGCAAGTTAAAGATTAGTAGTATTATTCTTTAGATTTTAGTACATGTATATACTTAGATCTGCAATTTTCTTGAAAACAAAAAGTTCTTGAGCAATGTCACATACTACATTGAAGGTGACCTCCCAGTGTCACATACTACATTGAAGGTGACCTCCCAGTGTCACATACTACATTGAAGGTGACCTCCCAATGTCACATACTACATTGAAGGTGACCTCCCAGTGTCACATACTACATTGAAGGTGACCTCCCAGTGTCACATACTACATTGAAGGTGACCTCCCAATGTCACATACTACATTGAAGGTGACCTCCCAGTGTCACATACTACATTGAAGGTGACCTCCCAATGTCACATACTACATTGAAGGTGACCTCCCAATGTCACATACTACATTGAAGGTGACCTCCCAATGTCACATACTACATTGAAGGTGACCTCCCAATGTCACATACTACATTGAAGGTGACCTCCCAAGGCCATTCCCACTCCGTCAGTATTTAAATATACCTGTTTAAAAATACCACGGTTTAATCTATCTGCCGGTAAATTGGTCTCTCCTATATATATATATATATTGCTCATGATGAATGAAATTTTTGTCCATGTAAGGTCATGTTTTGCATACTTTTGTTGACATTTTATTTATAAAGTAGTTCATCGGTTACGGCCCAGTTATTAGACTTTACTAATTTTTCTTATCTAGGGCATCTGTACCATTAGGCAAAGCCAAAAAAGTGTGGAATGCTGTTGTATTGTAAAATTTCTGCTTGTGTAAAAGTGTTAAAACTGAAATATTTGAATTATTTAGCCCACCTGAATTACAGTATAATGTCTATTGTCCATCTTCAATTGTCTTGTGAGCAATTCAGCACAGGTCTTCTTTTTTCATTGGACATAAACTTAAGTTATATAACCATAATATCTCGGACAGTTTCAATTTTTAATGGTTGAAGTGTTTTTAATACTTTATTTAAACTTGTGTAAGCTCTCATTTATCAAATTTGTGTCTCCCCACTGACTAGGAAATTTTAAGACCAATTATCACAAAAACTGTTGTCGGACTGG
The DNA here is from genome assembly GCA_029582155.1 of Panopea generosa. Classification (NCBI taxonomy): domain Eukaryota; kingdom Metazoa; phylum Mollusca; class Bivalvia; order Adapedonta; family Hiatellidae; genus Panopea; species Panopea generosa. Next base: position 63,724,742 of record CM055898.1, on the reverse strand, counting down.
GATTTGAACCCAGGACAGAATTAATGGATGTGAAGATGATAATATAAAAAGTAAATAAATAAAATTTAATAAATAAATATAGTTATTATGCTGTTTTATTAATAATATTATTTTTGTGCACCTAGCTCCATTAAAATAAATGAAATGTAAAATATATTGAAAAATATACAAATGGATGCAGGATACCATATAACTGATGAATCCTTGTGTTTTTACCCTTACAGTCTTTGTTCTGCCCAGTAGACATCATGCCGTGTTTGAATAATATTGAGTGTTGAAGTTTGGCAAATGCAGCTGATAGTCATTAAAGTTAATTTATGAACAGCAACATTTTGCTCTATATTTGGTTATACAATAACAGATGCCAATCACAGTTTTAGATCAGTTGTTAAAATTAGAAACAGAAGTTTGCAGTCAAGTCAGCCGACCATGGTCGTTTATAAACTTTAAACAGAGACATGTAAATGACCTAGTTGGGATTGACAAACAGCCTGTCATTATTATTTTCTTTTACCTAAAGTGTGCCATAACTACTGTCTTTAAAAAAACCCATACAGATAGATGGGCAGAAAGGTAGACTTAGAGAAAATCAGTCAGATAAAAGACAAACAGACAGACAATCAGGCAGGGAAAAAATTAATTGAGACTCAGTTTAATTTACCTTGTAAGTTCAAATATGTTGAGAATAATAATTTGACCTTACAAGGCAATTAAAACTTATTTTATCTTAGTGTAAGGTCAAATCCAGATACATGTATATATATTCCAGAAGAATAAATTAGTTACATTCAACCAATATAGTCTGGATGAAGTTTTGGACGAACGTCAGAATTCTCCCACTTTGAACAATTGATTTTCCCGTCTATTTTCAATTTATTCTCCTGAGGCTTGTATCAACTGTATAAATATATCTTGTTCTGTCTCTCTGACGTAGGCTTTAGTTTCCTAACACAATTATAAAAGCCATTGCTAATGTTGTTTTGACGTGATATGAGGATGGGTCTTTATGGGTGCATGACATATTATGTTCTGTTGTTCTGTGAAGTCTCCGATATTTCAAACTATTTCTGGACTTCTAACGTTTCCATATGATGTAGCTAAATGTCCATTACCTAGAATAGCTGCTGGAATGATACATATCAAACAAGTCAACACTTCCAAAAGCGTAACAGGATAATAATGTCAATAAAGATAATCGCATTCTTTATAAGTGCGCCAGATGTGTGAGTGGATTGGTTTAATCAAAGTCTTGACTAGAGTTTTTATAAAGATAGTTTCAACACAATGCCATGGAAGGTACATGTGGCATATCCAGTTTTATTGGTGGAGGAATACCTCAAAGTAATCAGAGTACCTCATCGTCTGTCACATTTAGTTTTTGGACAGAATATGGGCTCAAACACACAACCTCATCAGTGCATGGAGAATCTATGCCCGACTCAGTGGCCACTCAAAAACACAATTCAGTACTGGTTCTACACAGGAAATAGACACAAGAATAAATCACATAAGCTTGAAGCTTTCTTTGCAATTAACCTAAAATAAATTCATGCAAATGAATGTCTGGGATGCTAACATTCCATCAGTCCCTTGTACAGTATTTCAGTACGGCAGAACCAGGCACGGTTGGCTCATTTGATAGTGCATCTGACTAATCATTCAGCAGCCATAACCTTGAATCCCACTCTCTGACTAATCAGTTCAGCGGCCATAACCTTGAATCCCACTCTCTGACTAATCAATTCAGCGGCCATAACCTTGAATCCCACTCTCTGACTAATCAATTCAGCAGCCATAACCTTGAATCCCACTCTCTGACTAATCAATTCAGCAGCCATAACCTTGAATCCCACTCTCTGACTAATCAATTCAGTGGCTATAACCTTGAATCCCACTCTCTGACTAATCAATTCAGCGGCCATAACCTTGAATCCCACTCTCTGACTAATCAATTCAGCGGCCATAACCTTGAATCCCACTCTCTGACTAATCAATTCAGCAGCCATAACCTTGAATCCCACTCTCTGACTAATCAATTCAGCAGCCATAACCTTGAATCCCACTCTCTGACTAATCAATTCAGTGGCCATAACCTTGAATCCCACTCAGCCACATTCTCCATGATGTTGGTTATATGACATTACATCTCATTGTTATTGTCTTTCATCTCTGATTCATCATTTGTGGAGATGGGTGTGCTTGAGTAGTGGTTAACCTTCCAGGATCACAGGAAAGACTGGTTAGGTCAACCAATCGTCTGTTAGCCATCGATGGCATAAAAATAGAGCTAAATATTTAAACAAACTAACAGTATGGCAACATTTTATAATACTAAACTGTCAATATATGCCTTATCATTAACAGTCGTGCTGTGAAGTGGGACTTTATACCACTCAGCAAAACGAAAGGGTAGCAACACTGCAAAATCACTGTTTTCCTATGATATCCACTTAAGAAACGCTGCAAATATTCAAAGCTACATATGCAATGTATAGATGTGACTAAGAATAAATATGAGAATAAAGCTGATTGAAAAACCTTCTGGAGAATTGCAGCCATAATGCCAATATTGTAGTCTCTGCATAGTTACATGGAGAATGTTTTCTGCATAATCACTTTGCTAATAAAACTGACAGGTCGATAAACCACTAAGTCTTGTTCTACTGGCTTTAATTGACTCACGTCAACAGAATGATATTGTTCAGGTATTGATCATGAGCAATATCAGATTTTATCCATCTCACTCCAATTTTACACTTCTATTTACAGTGAAATTATTGCACTATATTCACTTTTAGAGGTAAACTGGTCACCATTGTGGAAATATCAAACTTGACTTCTTGCAACAATTTGATGTCATCATATTTTATGGGCAATTAAGATTCAGCTCGAGTGGACTTTTTAAAATTGTTTGGATTAAGTTTGAATTAATTACAAGTAAAAGAACCTGTTTTCTTCAAGCTGACCAAAATGATGGCCACTGTGTTCACATATATTTCATAAGTAACCAGAACAAATGTATAAGTTGCGCTGATATTATGTAATAAATATATGGTTTAATGTTAATAGAACTTCGAATGAAACATTAATATAGCATTGCAACAATTTACTTGTGTAATGTGAGAAAACTTACCTGCTTTTAGTGAGGAGGACAGTAGTTTTAATAAGCATCATTCTGAGCTCCACCAATAAATCTGAATGAGTTAAATTTGTTTGTTCGTTCATTCATTCAATTCATTTATACATTCATTCAATTTATTTATACATTCATTAATTCAATGGTAAATGATATTATGCTATCCAAATGCTTCAGTTTAAAGTATTGGTCACAAAAGTCTGCCTGCCTAAGTCCATCCTAAAGTTATTATTTTGAAAATGTATTGATGTATTGATCTAAATAATGCTTTTAAAGATCTTTCTATTTACATGTATCTGTCTGTCTGCATATCTGTTATACCGATTTTACAACCCCTAAAGATGAAGATTGTCTGAAAAGTCAGAAAATATGTTCTTTAAAAAAGAAAGCTTGTCACTCTGTTCCCCAGTCAAGAATCGATCAATCAAAATCTGTCAATCAGAATAAGTAATAAAAAAAACAAACATTTAAATTCCCCAGCAACTTGGCGTCAACCTGTCAGTTTTAATGTTCCCTACTCAGTGGAGACTGAGTTGACCTGCTCCTCTAAGAGAAAACTGCAGAAGAAGTTGAACCGAGGGATACTCACTTAGCCTAACAACTCTTTCCTTGGATCCTGGATGAGTAATCAGACTATTAGAGCACACCCATTTATGAAAGTAACTGATAACTTTTCCACTTCAATCAGCAATGAGAGATGTATGAAAATGAGAAGCAATGTTGTATGTCATCACGGTGAATATGGGCAGGCAGGGATTCAAACTCACAACCTCTGGATTGATAGTCAGACACCCTACTGACTGAGATAACAGGGTCTGGCTTATTGCTGTAAATATCATTGGAGCAAAATGCTTGGGTGCTTTGCATACACAAATTTTGTGAGGCTGACTCAATTTATATTGGGTATTAATCACCTTCAGTGGAAGTGTAAAGGCCTAGTAAACTGTTATGTGTTTATTCAGCTTGATGTAATGCCAAAGTGTCAGTATGTGTCATGCTTTGCAGAACAATGGGAGATTATATTTTATCGATAAAGTTGCAGTTATTTGTTTTAGCTTGAGAGCAAAATAAAGCATAGAGCTTCTGTGAATCACCCTGTATTCATTTCCTAGGTAGAGAAAAGGCATAATGCTGGATATTGAATTGAATCCATGACCACTTGTGTGAGCTGCCAAAACCATATCTTCTACACTGCTGTCCCACTAACTTCTATGTACATCATTCCAGATAATGGTTAGAATCCTTGATGGAGATGTAAACAATGTATTTGTATTCCATCTTATTTTATATAAAATAGCTCAAGTGTTTTTATTACATGCAAGTTAAACTGCTTTTGATATAATTATATTAAAATGTTGGTGTTAATAAGTGGAGTTGGCCGCCTAAACTGAAGGATGAATGGTTTGCAGTGTTGATCTGATGGCTCTAAAAGCTCTAAACTTTCTCTGCGTTTGAACGTAAATAAATTGGTACAAATGAACCATTTAAGGTTTGTGGAGTACATGCAATTTTGGCTACTTATTTATTAATTTTAATTTTCTCCAGGTCCTTCGAGACTCGGAGGTTATGTTGAGTCGCATGGAACATCGTGGAGCGTGTGGTTGTGACAACGATAGTGGCGATGGAGCTGGCGTCATGACTGGTATACCGCATAAACTGTACACTCAGATCATGAGGTAATATAGTGTATCTAAAGTCTTGCCACAATTCAACGTTTATGCATTTAATATGCTGTAATCTTTTAAATTACCTAACCCTATAGTTGGTGAATTCCAGCCTGTGAGTGGATGTTGGTTGAAATATTGGTAATAGGTGATATATAACACTATCACTATGGAAACTAACTATATTTAATCAACGTTCCATTAAACTGTGGTAGTAGTTGTAAAGAAGTTTATAAGCATTTGAATTAAAACTAAAAATGTGACAAATATCTCATTATCCTTTTCAGATAAAAAATTAGCAAATTGATAAAGTGTGAACTAGTGAAAAAATTCAAAATAATGTATACATTTATGCTGCTGCTTTTAACTTGACATGTTTGATATGTTAAAGGTTAAAGAATGAAGAAACAAAACAAAATTATCAAACCATTTAACCCTTTACTTCATATACAGCTTTTGGACACCTCTAATATAGATGCCTTTGGATACCTCTAATATAGATGGCTTTTGAATTATTGAGTGAATTATGTTTATATTAACTGACAGAGTGGAAAACAGTGCAGGAAGTGTTCAGATTGTTCTTTACGAGCAATCTGGACTCTTCCTGCACTGTTTTCAAAGGTCTTCTGTGATTGGTGCGGTAAAACGCGTATCTATGAAGTAAAGGGTTAAGTATAAAACCTGTTTATATTAATCATTTGTTTAATCATAAAACCTTAATCTTATAACTATTCAATTGGGGAAAATACTGGCTTGCTTCAGTCAGAATGACATACAAAATGTAGATACCATATTTTCCCTTATAAACGCCCCCACTCTAATAAAAGCCCCCCACCTATTTTTCTGGAAAATTAAAAAATAAAACGTATATGCGATTTGAGTGCGTATTCGCCCATCTTTCCCTGATCGATTATTTTGTTTCACAGACAACAATTAGCGGAGTGTTTATTACCTTTGAACTCTTTAACCCATTGTTTATATCTTGGATGACCACTTAACCACTTTTGGTTAAATAAACACTTCCCCATATTTGCTGTTTAAAACTAGTAAATATACTGTCTGCCGATTAAAACATTACAAAATGTCGGAAAATGCGGTTAGTCTGTGTACGCTGAAAGCTCATTCTTCCATGTTGATAAGAGCAAGCGTCCAAGTGATTTAAAGTGAAGAGTACACTGACCATAAATTCGGATATTCCAGTACGCAGACTAGTAATTTCATACAGATTTTCAACTTTTTTCATCCTATGTCAATTATTTCTTTCACTGTCAAATAATTCTGAACCACTTTTTCGGGGATTTAAACTGGATTTAAGGTTTTTTCCAGGGCTTTATTGGTTTTATTGTATTTTTAACTGATGTTAAATTTGCTTTTTTTATCTTTTATAAATTATGCCCCCACCTTGTAAAATGCAACAACCCCAGGGGCGTTAATTAGGGAATATACGGTATAATCCTTTGCTTTTTGTCCCTGGTTACAAATGATACTATCTGCAAACAAGACCAGGTAAGTGCAGTGGGTAGCATGTCTTGCTAGCAATCCAAGCAGGGGTCATGAGTTCAAATTTCCGCTTCCACAGTCTCCATGATACATGTACAACATTGTATCTCAGTGTTAATCCTCTCCCACGGCTCATTCTAGTGGCAACATTATCAGTTATGGAGATGGATGTGCTTGAGTACTGGTTAACCTCCCAAGATCTCGGGGAAAGAGTGGTTAGGTTAACTGAACGTCCGTTTGCCTTCAATAGCATAAATATAATGCTAAATTTTCAAACAGACTGATCTTAGTCTACATTGTGTATAGTGTTTGGCTACCAGTTGTGAATCTTACTAATACCCTTCTAAATAATACTGGTATAATCCAAAAATACACGGATGGACGAGTCTAGAATATCAGCATGCCACGATTAACAAAGCTTTTTTTAAAACAGGCAAGAATAATATAAAGTGCTATATTAGTAACTCACATGAGCCTGTTGTGTTCTAATCAATATTTGAGTAAAAAGAAAATGTAAAGTTGTAAAGATGAATGTTGTAATTTTTTATACAATAAAGTTAATAATTTTCATTAAAGTATTGGGGATTTTTTTTTGCCTGGAATGAAGATTAAATTCAGGAGCAATGTATCAATACATTAAATGAACGTGGGGGTAAAATCACTGGTGCACAATAGTTTGAAGATTTCCATTTGTGATTATTTGTGAATTTAAAAGAACACCCGACCACTGAAAAGATAAAATAAATGTTAAATCTCATTGGTGATACAAACACTTTCCTAAAGCTTTCCTGTATTGATTTAATCTTTAAGCTTTATATAGCAACATTCTGGTTGTGTATTGATTTCTACATAAAACACAATTTACACTGTATTTCTTGAATTCATATTATTATTCATGTTTTTTTAGCAAAATCTTAGGAACATATTTAATTTGATATGAAATTATTAGCTCTACTTGCCATCACCAGAAGGGTTTATGCCACAGTTATTATTTTGTCTATCGTCTGCCTGTCCATCCATCAGTTTGTTTTGTCATTCATCCATACCCAAGGGGAATATTATGGGTAGTGTATTATTGAGGCTATTTTACATAAACAAATCAATGTAATTGTAATGGGTTTTCTGAACATCTAATTTCAACAAATATAGGATAAAATTACCACTTAAAACAGTTTATTTTGTAAACAAATCGTAGAATTTGTTTGAAGTAAAAAAAATACTAAATACTAAAATATGAGAGGTTGCTTACCTCGAGAAACGCGTTCTAAAAGTTGGTGCCTTCAGATATCGGATCCTAAAAGTCAACGCATAGGTTACTGCTGTCCCATTTATTAGGGATGTTTTAAGACTTAACTATTAATGTCTACTTTTATGAATTTTATATTTATTTGGAAATAGGAATTACACAGATACCTAATGAAAATATTTTTCATTACAGAATCAAACATTAAATCAAACTTATCAATTGTATCAACTTTAAAATATGAAAAGTTGTCCATTACAAAAACTCCTTAACCATATTTTTATGGCAACAATATTTTAATATAGAATAGAAAAACATATACTTGAAATGCACTATTTATGCATCGTTGGATACCCTTGGGTGTCAGTTTTATTCATCATGATGGATGGAGAATATCACATTTGATACTTTGGAGTATCCGACGATGCATTTATGAACCTAAACTTTTTTAAACACAGGATGGCATACCCATCCCCTCCCAACCCAATCTCATTTCTTGTTACACATGTTTCTAAGTGAAATGCTGAAATGTACTATGTTTTTTATTTGAATTAGCTACGATTTTCTAATGAGAGTACCAGTATTTCCCTCTGTGGCAAGTGTATTACTATCAATCCTTGGTTCATGATTTTGAATCCCCATCCAACCACTGTCATTGTGATGATTGATATATGACATAACCTCTTATTGTCATGTCTCTTGCCACTGATTTAAGCAATGACTCTAAATATTCAAACAAACAAATAAATGGCGCCTCTCAGGACCTTGAGTCCTTTGATAATATTTTTAGGTCATCTGAGCCACAGGCTCACAGGTGAGCTTTTGTGATCGCCCGGTGTCCGTCGTCCGTCGTTAACTTTATGCTTCTAACAACTTCTCCTCTGAAACCACTGGGCCAGTTTTGATATAACTTCACAGTAATGTTCCTTGGGTGACCCTCTACCCAGTTTGTTCAAGCCATCTTGATTCATCAAAAAACATGGCCCCCAGGGGGCAGGGCAAGTTTAATTAGTAAAAACTTAAAAAATCTTCTTGTCAGAAACTACTTGCTCGATTTTTAAATAATTTCACAGAAATGTTCCTAGGGTGACCCTCTACCAAGTTTGTTGAAGTCATCTCGATTCGTTAAAAAACATGGCGGCCGCGAGGGTGTGGGATAAGTTTACTATAACTATAAGCTATAGTAAAAACTAAAAAAATCTTCTTGTCTGAAATTACTAGTTCGATTTAAAACAATTTCACAGAAATGTTTCTTGGGTGACTCACTACCAAGTTTGTTCAAGCCATCTTGATTCGTCAAAAAACATGGCAGCTAGGGGGTGGGGTTAGTTTTATGTCAAATTAATGTCCTTGTTTTATAGCATAAATGTCTGTATATAGCAATTATTATAAGAAGAGGTAATAAACTCTTTAAATAAACTTTTTTTTTGCTATTATTATACAATATTATACCAGATATAAGTTTTAAAATATAATTCATCATAAAAAGATAAATGATACAGTTATAATCAATGATTGAAATATTATTCATAAATCATGAACCATTTTAAAATAGGTGTTTTTCTGAATATAGAGGTCAGAGTTCAGATAGGGATGGTTTACTGCTTCATAATACAGCAATACCATATTTTTAACTAGTTTCTTCACAGCAAGAAGATTGCTTGAGATTTTCACTGTCAAAGTGTACTTGAAATCTTGGGGGAGGAGCTTAATTGTTTTTGGGGGAGAGTGCACTGCGACAAAGATTCTTTCAAGTGATATACTTTGGGAAGGCTTGTGTTTGAAACTCATAGGAATATTTATTGTGCTGGAACTGCGGATTGTTTCATGCACAATAGTTAGTCTGATGCTTTAGTTTGAAACCGTTCTCAAACATAACAGGTTAGTTTTGTGCTGGAACTGAATTTTTATCTTAGTTCCAAGACTTAGGTTTGTAACAGTCCATCGTATAGGCAGCTATAGTAAAAACTACAAAAGCCTTCTTGTCAGAATCTACTGACCTGATTTTGATGTAATTTCACTGACATTTACCATGGGTGAACCTCTACCAAGTTTGAACTCTTCTACGCATCTGTTACATCTTCAAAACAAATCAAAATTCTAACTACTTGCCCATCTCGTCTTTCTGGAATTTTGAGTGTACATGTATTATATAATCTACTTAAATTGGGTGACTGAAGGTTAGTCAGGTGAGCGATATAGGGCCATCTTGGCCCTCTTGTTTCTGTTGCCATGGAAACTAAGAGCCAATATAACAAAATTCTCCTTTTCCCGAGCTCAACTCCAAAACCATTTGAGGTAATTTCACTAAATTTGTACTTAGTGGTCAAGTTTTGCCATTTGTTATGGGGAAATTTTCATTGCCAATATTGTTTCTTTTTCCATGAAAACAGACAATGTAGCTAAAATTACAAATTTTGCTGTTTCCAGAGCACAATCCAAAACCATTCAAGGTGCACATGTTAACTTCATTATCAATATTTCGATATGAGGGAATTTTTAATATATTTTCTGTTACCATGGAAATATATAGCCAAACATACAAATTCACCGTTTCCAGATTACAAATTTAACTCCTAAAACCGTTCAAGGTAACTTCATGAAACTTTGTACATATTTCAACGTAGTGGTCTAGCAGTGCCTATTGCTATTGGGGAGTTTTCATTTTCAGTATACTTTCTGTTGCTGTAGAAAAAAATAACCAAAATTATAAAGTTTGTATTTTTCTTGGTAAATTCAAAACAGTTTGAGATAACTTCAAAAAAACTTTGTACACATGTCAACCTAGTGGTCTTGTAGTGCCCTTTGCTATTACGGAGTTTTCATTTTCCGTATTTTTTTCTTTTTCCATGGAAACATAAGCAAAAATTACAATTTCTTTATTTGTGTTTTATATGATGGTTAGAATGGGGTACTGTATTAGGTTAAAATAAAAGTGTGAAAATTGTGCTGTGTACATTCAGTAAATCATAAAAAGTTAATTTTGCTCAGCAGATTAGAAATTGAATTGTGTGATCCAAGTATCTCTCATGGGCAGTCTTGATGTTTGAATTTAAAATTTCTCCAGAGATATAAACTGTTATAACATGAAAGAGGCTTTGCATCAGGAACAATTTTATGTTTTGTTTTCAGTGAAAAAGGTTTGGCTTTGCCTGAGGAGGGGAAGTATGCAACTGGCATGATGTTTATCGATAAAGATGAACAGCAGGAAGTGCAGGACAGCTTCACAAAGATGGCCACAGATTTTGATCTTAAGGTATGTAAGTTTAGCTAACCTGAATATGAAACAATTTTACACAAAAACATGACTGTAACTTGACCCCCATAACATTGATTTATTCAAATTTATTCTGACCAGTGAATGAAATTTTGAATCTGTTTGAGATGAGATTTTGTGTCCAGTCTATAGCTTTGTCATACATGGATAGATTTAAAAATCACTGGGCTCAATTGGTCAATATGACATGATGACGTGTCAATCATAAGACCTAGAACAGTACCTCAAAGGTCAAGGTCACACTGTCATTCTGTTTGTGATTTCATATCTGATCTGTTACTTTGTCTTACAATGGAGGAATTTTACTTAGCATAAGTGATCACCATGTCGTGAGGATGTGTCAAGTGCAATACCTGGGTCTGTACATCGTATATCAAGGTCAAGGTCGCATAAATATCAAGGTCACACTTTAAGGTAAAACAAATATGTGTCTAGTCTGCAAATTTAGTCCATAACTCTTACATATTCATTGATACGTTTTGAAGTAATTTCCAATGTTTAATATCCATGCCTTGTCCCTTTTTGTCTATCTGTTGATTGCTTTGCTCTCTCGATATTTTGCATTCTGTCCTTTAATGTACCAAACTTATTGAAAAAATTCATTTACAGAACTCTGGTGTTTCTACTCAACTGGTTCATTCAGAGATCTTTCTCCACCAATAAAATGGGTTGAAAATGGTGTTGAACTGCCCAAGTTTTTTAATCAAAGCATTCCTAATTCGACTTAAAGCTAATGTCATCATTCTCCACAAGTGTACCCGTTACGCAACTAATTTTCCTTATACGCAAAACATTGTTAATACATGTGTATCCAAACAGCTGTTTCACATTTCTGTATTTCGGTAAACAGGAAACAGCCAGATAAACCGATTCCCGGTTATTATAGTTCGTACCTCACAAGCTATTAGCAGAGTGAAAGTAGAGATGATTACCAGTCCGTTCAGCCTTCTCATACAGGAGTTTGCATATTAGTCGTATGTAGTTATGGAAGCATCTAGATGATTAAGATCACACACATTGATGAAATATTGAAGTGAGAATGAAAATCTCAGCTTGCAAAGAAAAAACATAATTTAACCTAGTTCAAAGTACAATTTTGAGTTACTTTTTGCACTAGCACCAATTTATTCAATAGGTAATTTTAAGACAATAATATTTAACATTGTCAGTGACGAATAAGACCAGAAATCATGAGATGCAGGCAGCTGTATTTGTGCAAAAAGAAACTAGTTTGTTCAGCAACATTTGATACAATACTGATAATGCAATTCAAGAGTTACATGCAGTAACAATTTTACAATTTTCTGCATTTAAAATTATAGAATAATTTAATCAAGATAAGGCACTTGAATTACTTTCATGAAACCATTCTTCATGTTTCACTCAATTACTGTAAACTTACTAAATGAAAATCTCTCAATTAAATCTTTGATTATAAGATTTCACTCAATTTTTTTAATTTTGAAGAGTTCACCCTATTAAGTTAATTCTTATCTGGGGCAATGTGTCATACATGTATAAAGTTCAAAGGTTATCTGTGAATCCACAAAGCCTTTTAATTAATAATTTATGGAACAGCTGAACTACTGAGCAAGCTAAGGTTTAATCAGAGAAATCAGGGAGGCATGAAATCTGGTATTTTCTTAATTAGTAATGAATAATTAATACAGTTCATTGATAACACAAGGTATGAGTTGGCACCAAGAATAGGCTGGGGTTTTGCATGGTCAATCTTAGATACTGTATGTTCCCTATTTTGGTTAATTTCTTTAACCTGTCAATTTATTAAAATTCTTAAGTTATATAGATTTGAAATATATGTGACATGGTTCAATTCAAATAAATAATTAGTTACAATCATAATATCTCAAGTCCTTGCTTTTCCAAACAATTGCGGCCAGCCTTTTTAATTTTAATCCACTGCCCCATCTGTGTATATGGTATTATGTTTGTCTCATCTGTGTAGTTTTGGTGGAGGGGGCTATATAGGTATTCCCTTTTCCTGTCATGTCACGGTCTGTTGTGTTTCAATTGATAATTTTTGTAAATAATGAGATATTGTCATGAAACATGGTCTGTAGGTAGATTGGATTGAGAGGAAGGTCATGAAACACAGTCTGTAGGTAGATTGGATTGAGAGGAAGGTCATGAAACACAGTCTGTAGGTAGATTGGATTGAGAGGAAGGTCATGAAACACAGTCTGTAGGTAGATTGGATTGAGAGGAAGGTCATGAAACACAGTCTGTAGGCAGATTGGATTGAGGGGAAGGTCATGAGACACAGTCTGTAGGTAGATTGGATTGAGAGGAAGGTCATGAAAAATGGCCTGTAGGCAGATTGGATTGAGAGGAAGGTCACGAGACACGGTCCATAGGTAGATTTGATTGAGTGGAAGGTCATGAAACACGGTCTGTAGGTATATTGGATTGAGAGGAAGGTCATGAAACACGTTCTGTAGGTAGATTGGATTGAGAGGAAGGTCATGAAACATGGTCTGTAGTTAGATTGGATTGAGAAGAAGGTCATGAACATGGTCTGTAGGTAGATTGGATTGAGAGGAAGGTCATGAAACACGTTCTGTAGGTAGACTGGATTGAGAGAAGGGTTGTAATTGTATATTGGGGTCACTCGTATCAAGGTCAAGGTGACTGTTACTAAAATTATTTCCAACTGAACTTGTGTTCAGATTGACATATTGCCATGAAACTTTGTGTGTGGGTAGACTGGTTGGGATTGTATATGTGGCCACTGGGGTCAAGATCACACACATTAAAAATAGAACGAATGGTTTCAGACTGTTAACTTTTGTTGGAAGTGTGATATTGCCATGAAACTTTGTATATTAGTGGGGCAATATGGTACAGTATATTGAGAGAATTGTGCCTATTTTGAGAAAAGCACCAAACTTGGCACAAACATAGTGTAAAGTTAACTGATTATTTTAACACTGAGACCCACTTTCAAAACGGTGGAAAATCCAAGATGGCCACCAAAATGGCCACCATATTTTACAATTTCCACATTTGTCCTTGCATTTATAGTTTTTTATGACATTTTATAACTCTTTATGACTAATATTATCAAATTTTACTTATATTTAATAATTCTTATGGCTTTATTCTAAAAGAGAAAAAAATTGCAAACTAATGGCTTAGATCGTCAAAATTAGCAAACATTTCACTTATTTAGATATTATTTTATACTTTTGCACAACGTTTTCATAGAATTTTACAAAAAGACATGCTTGGACACGTAGGCTACAAAATTGCTAAAATAATGCACAGGAAAGGTTTGTATCAATATGCAACTTCAAAGTGGATGGGGTAAATCAATATGACCATCATCGGTCAGTGCTAGAACAAATTAAAGATTAAGTTTTAGAAATATCCAACAGCTGCTGGTATATTACTATGATGTACACAATACTTTAGCCTTGGTACGTTTACATCTTTTGAAATACCATTTGTCAGCATTTATTGGTTTCCATTTGTTTTCCAACCTGTTTTTTGGGCTTTGAATGGTGATAAGAAAAGACCTGATAAGCTGTTTGTTTGGTCATGAAAGCGATCTAAAGGTTGGTCAACATGTATGAACAATTTCTTTAAGGGACTCATTAACATTTGAAGAAGTTATTGTTGAGAGAAATACAAACCATTTGTGGACCACGGGGTTCAGTGGTAGAGCACCAACCCCATGGTCGGTTTGATCAACCACCACGGCCATGTTTGGTAACCTTGAGCAAGACACTTTCTCCACATATGCTTAGTACAGGTTCAACCCAGGAAGACTTCGATTTGTATAAGTATACTTGTTTTGCAATCGAAGTGTAAACTGAACTTAAACTACAATTCACTCTATAAATGGCATTGCACCTTTATGGATTCTTTAGAGAAAGTAGTGAATATAGTTTCAAATGCCTTGTTGTGTCCGGTTTCCCCTGATCTATAGTTTTCCTTTCCCACTAAATAATGAAGAAGTACACACACCGTGAATGAATGAAATGCTGGCAGGGACCTCTTCCTCTCTTTATCAAGTTGAAATGAAATGGTATGCATATTAAAAGTATCTTCCAGTTCAAAAATCCAACCCAATTCACACTCAAATCAGTTTGTCAACTTAAATCAATGGCTAATACCACGATATATGTATCAACTGCTTTCTATCATGACCTTTCATATACATTTGGTGGCAGACCATATCTGTGATTGTTTAGACAAATATACTACATGTACCTATTATTGTACAGACTGTCCAGAAGTTTGTTCTTGTTGTCACTAACCTCAAGAAATTTGATAGAGAGGAAGGTTGAGATTGTATATTGGGCCACTGGAGTAAAGGTTAAGGTCACCAATGCTAAAAATAGAAAACTGGTGTTGTATTGATAACTTTTGTAAGGAGTGAGATATTGCCATACATTTTTGTGTGTAAATAGACTGAAGTAAGAGGAAGGTTTTGATTGTATATTGGGACACTAATGGGTCATAGTCATTGTTTTTCTAGAAAACCAGTTTCCGACTGATACATTTTGTCAGTATCAGTGAGATATTGCCATGAAACTTGTTGTGTGGGTAGACTTGATTGAAAGGAAGGTTGGGATTGTATATGTGAAACTTGGGTCAAAGTCAAGGTCATTATTGCTAAAGACAGAAAAATACAATTTCAAACCAGTAGAAGTGAGTTGTTGCCATGAAACTTGGTTGTGTGGGTAGACTGGACGGAGACAAAGATACTGATTGTATATGGGGCCATTTAGGTCAAGGTCAACAGTTAAAATAGAAAACAGTTCCGACTGATAATATGTGTTAGGTGTAAGGGGTTATAATAAAACAAGCTTATATCATCCTCCCTGAAATATATTAAGATAATGTACTTTAATTAACAATTTGGCTAGAAATATCATCAGCAATGTAGGCCTAATATTGCTTTAGTAACACAAGCTACCATGACAATGGATTCCATGTCAGTCAGCAGTTTGTCGTGGATATGAACCACTTTCAGAGATAAGTCTAGTTGTCTCTTGTTTTGTGTGAAAATGTGATTTGTCAGATTACAAATCTAATGGCTCATCATCCTTTCATATACCGGTAGTCTTCTTCCAAATAACATTAAAAACCATCTCCATGACAATACGTACAGTACTAACCTCATAGAATGGCATATATTCATAATATTATGCATTTTAATATCATTTTTCATCCATGTTCATTTTTACATTTAATTTAAATATAATAAAGAAAAAATACTCCATTTAAACTTCTTCGAGCATTTTCTTTTAAATGAAATGAACCCGTGACAGGATGATAGTAATGAGTATTCCCATCAAATGTGCACGCAAACTTGTTCAACCCAGTATAGAAAGACCCTCGATAAATCAAAACAAATATGTACAATACAATACATGTATTTACGTAATACAGGTTATTTCACTTGATGGATGTGTATAAATTTGTATTTAGATATTTATTTACATCAGTTTAAATGAATTTCGCTATCATCAATCACCCATTTTACGCAGTACAGAACACCACTAATTATGCTCAGGTACACCACAATTTTTATTTTGTTACATGCCATTGATTTATCACATAACCATGGTATATAAGTTGTTCATTGTTGCCTTATACTTCTTGTTAGACAAATTTAAACATATTCTTTTGTCTTAAGATTTATGTCATAGAGTGCTAATATTAAATGAACATGCATATTATATAATATATTAATTAAGGTAATTGGTAAACTTACTTATAAAATATGTATTTAAATGTTGTGTAAAATGCCACATGTCTTTGTAACAAGTTGTAATCATTACACTTAAGTGGTAATGCAGACACACTGTAAACCATGACATGTTACATAGTTACAATTCTTCATATTAATTTTGCTAATGGTGTTTTTAGACTGATTGCACTTTTTGTACATTTGTAAAGTCTGTGAAGGTTCATGGCTGTCCCCTATAAACCTTACAGATGTACATAATAAATTAATTTTCATGCCACCCCAACCCTTTTTATTTTAATAAAAAAATAAATAAAATAAAATCCTCCCCACTCACCACCCTTTTTAAGAAAAAAATAGCAATTAATTTATAATGGCCTTATCAGTAACAGTATTGTGCATTTTAATTAATAAAACAGTTAATTACATGCCTTGTCATGATTACATGCCTTGTCATGTCATTATAAATGACTGCCATGGTGCCTGGACAATTGACCTAACCTGGGCTATCAATCAGACAAGTCACTAATTCAGTCAGCAGTTGATGTGGTTGCTATGTTCCCATTTTTCTTAGACAAGTGAACCATCTCTAAGTAAACACTACATTGTATAACATTGTATTTACTTGGACAAACAATGCCATGTGACCAGTGGGCGGGCGATAGTCACTTTGCACCAGGTCAATTGTACTATAAATAATATTTAAAAAACCTGAAACCGTGCAGGCACATTTGACCTGGGGAGGTGACAAAGCTACATTGTAGTGGCTGAAAACCCACCACTACAGAATTCGCTTACATTCCCCACAACTGGCTAAAGATGTATTATGTCCTCCCTCTAAAAGTGGCACATGTGTTGTTATCATTTGAGCAAACATTTGTTATTGTTATAAATGATACCACACATGGTGTTCAAAATGTTTCTGAGAAGAAGGCTGAATTTACAAAAAGATGTTTAAAAGTTTTAAAACTGATGTTAGCCAGAAAAAGAAAAATAATGTCTGAAAAGTAGTCAGCAGACTATGGAAGAATCATGATAATTCTGCCAGCTGACAGATACTATTTAAAAATCTGCCAAAGTCTAGTTGATACTGTCCATATTTCTTACCTAACTTTCAACATTGTTTCCGACAAAATAATAATATTGTTGATCTTTACCACAGGTGATTGGTTGGCGAGTGGTTGATGTTGACGACTCATTCCTAGGTCGAGTAGCTAAAGGTCAAGAACCACATATATTACAGGTGAGTTCAAGGTCATAGCTTTAATCTTTTTCAAGCTTATCAATTATTTAAAGATGCTATAGAAGATATAAAAACAATCTGCCATTATTTGAACAAATCATAAAACATTCATGCATTAATCCCCATCAGTTCCATGATCAATTTATTTTTGAATGAATAAGCACTATAAAGACATGTAAATTTTGTTACTTTTTACTGATTTGCTTCTTTATGTTAGTCACGTAAAAATTCAAGTAAAAGTATCATAAGTGTCTTGCAAGCTGTGCAGATTCAGTTTTATTGGACTGGAAATCCAGACATGTGTATGAGGCTCGCTTCTATAACTGTGGCTGTGGGTCTGTTCCTTGGCTAATATATTAAGCCAGACTTCTTCATATCACTAGTTCTTGGGTTTATTCACTGACAGACATCACATGAGGCACATGTATTTCAAGTACACCTTTATAAGTTTAGCTTATATCATTAATAATAAATGACAGCTTTTGGTTACATTAATATAATTAAGTTGGAAGCTGGTTTGCACTTAGTCTTTTTCACCATGTCCCTAATTCAAGATAAAAGTTTGGGAAACACTTTTGAAAACAGTAGATTTTTTTGTGAAAGTGTGAAAAATAAAAAAAAAAAATTTTCTAAATGCTTTTTAAATTTCAATTTTCATTATTTTCAGAATCATATAATGACTTAATAAAAGTCTGCATTAAGATTCATAAACCTGTGTAGATGACTTTGTCACCATTATATACCTATGGAAACTGAACTCTTTGCACTGTACTTTAAGAGAATAAAAATCTTATAACTATAAATGTCTGATTGTAACATGGTCTATGTAACATAACTGTTGGCTTGGCTAACTGTACTTTAATTATTGATGTGATTGTGTTAGAGCTCTTAAAGGGTGGTCTATATTGTTGTAAGTTAGTGTTTGTTCTAACATCCCACGAGGATTTCATGACACATGCATTTAAAGGACAGCATGCCTAGTAATGTGAGGTATACAGTATAATTTCATACAGTGAATTTTTGAAAAATACAGAGATTTTATCATTGCAAAGCATACCACAAAAGTACACAGCTCATCTATGACATTTTTGGGATAGGGGACTTTAAATGGAATCATGAATATATAGTTATGTTTCAAGTTCATGCACAGTTGAAAGGCACATGGGCATATTGAAATTGGATCTGATTTTAAACAGCATAGTTATTTATACTGACATCATGATTGTGCATTATAACAAAAAAAAATTATATAAAAGTTTCTCCTACTTCCATAACTGCACAAAATCCGACTCTGGGGCATCTTCGTACAGTAAGTTTAATCAATCACTTTATGCAAATTCATTTTAAAATTGTCAGATTGAAATTTTTTTCCCAAAAAAAATTGTGGGGGGTGGAGGGGGTTAAATTTTTTTTTATTTTATGAGCGTTTTATAGTCATTTTAAAATCACTCTTAAAATTTGATTTTACAAAATTTCTTTGCTACAAAATGAAATTATTTTGTATCTAAATTTTGGTATGCCTGTGAGCCTTATATGATTGAATAAGGACCAAAAGATATCAGAGTAAAGATACAGTATGTTATATTATTTAATATTATATAAATTTTTGACAAAATATGAGTAGGCTGGTCCCCTCTTATATTGCATTTGTATTAGTAGGCTTGTCCCCTGTTTTTATTTGAATCTGTCACAGGCATTTGGTGGTGCCTACAAGTTTTCCATCTTCTTGGTCACACCATTCACTCTAAGTCTTAACTGTAGTTGACAATATTCTTCAGAAGGTGTTCTTTTTGAAATCTGTTTTTATTGCCACTACCTGTTATATAGGTATAACATAGGTGATAGTAGTAACAACATGATTTAAAAAAAAAAATTCAAAATGGAATTTCCCAGTTCTCATTATTTTATAAATGACTTTCCCAAGTTAATATTTTGTCTTTGACAAGCATTCAAGATGGCAGCCTCCGGAACTGGAAGTAAACAGGGAGATATATAAAAATACAATATTTCTCAAAGCTTCAGCAATTCCACTAGCATTATACCATCATATGTTTGAGTGCCATCTAGTCATATTTGTTTCTTGTATGAATAATCTTCAAAGCATATTACGGCTTTGAACCTGAAAATCAAATATCGGAAAAATTGTAAGCAAAGGGCCTTTGTGCTTATTCTTTGGAGATACTTGAAATAAAACACTGACCAGTAGATTATTTGAGAATTGTTCAAATCTAGCCTGAATGTAAAAAAGATAGTCATTAATGTAACAGGGGACCAGTCTCCTGTATATGGATTATTTGATATTTTTACTGTCTACTGTGTACATGAACTGCATATATATGTATGAATGTATGATTTATCACAACACGTACGCGTGTGTTTGGCTACTGATAATTTTTTACAGACGCAAAATTTCACACATCAGTCATCACCCAGAATATTGTCTAAGTGACATACGTGGGGATGATCATCATCGTTCTCCCAGGAGATTATGTATTGTTTCTGGGCATTCAGGCGATCTTTGAAACGTATAGTAGGTTTGTGCAGGTTTCAGTTGCAACATGTTCTTTTAACAATAAAGTCTTCATTCATTGCTCATATTTGTTTTAGAAATTGAATTTAAATTTACAATTATAAAATTTTGTCATATAAATTCATGTTAATGAAATTGATAAACAAAAAATATGAGACAAAATAATAATGTTAAGGATTAATGTAACTGAAAAATTGAGATATGAGTCACAAGGCCCCCCCCCCCCCCTCCTCCAAGATGGAGTTGGGGACAGATGTGCCCAGGGGTATTATACAATCTTTCCTTAGACAAATTCCTTTAGGTTGAAGTTGAATATTGAATATTCCCACAGTGATTAACTCCCTTTGTTTATATTCCCACACTGGTGTCGTCTATCTTATTCCAACACATCTGGATTCCGTTGTCTTCGATGTGGGAAAACATTAATAGATGCGTAAGATATTGACTTCTTTTCAAAATAATAGTTATTTGATGGTCCCAGTCAATATAGCTTTTCTTGAGTTAGGTCAAAATGTTTGTAAAACTTTATTTTAATATTAAAAAGGAAGCTGCTGCACAACACCTGAACCCTTCACGCTATGACACATGTATTTATCCAAAGTTGGTCAGCATGAACAACTTACTTTGATTTTGTTCTTTATTTTTCTTTGCTTCCTATGTTCTGTTGTATAAGACCATCTGCACTGATAAACACATCAAGTTTCTCACTTGTTCATGCTATGCTACCTTATGCTTGTACCAAACGTGGTAAATCTTATATACACATGGATGGATGACCATGGTTTTGGTTTTTAGCTTGAATTATATTTACTAACTAATTGCACAAAAGAAGGCAAGCCTTCATCCCAGGTGCATGTTTTTGTGTAAAAAAAATCATTTTACTACCTTGGTTTAGAGGTCCAGCTTATTCATCAGGTTCAAAGGTCGTATTTAGCAAGACAGTCTGTAGCAGTGTCTGACTATCAACCCAGTGGTCATGAGTTTGAATCCCCTTCCGGCCACAGACTTCCATGATGATTGATACACAACATTGCATCTCATTGTTGTTAATCTCCCACTGTTGATATGACCACAAGTATGAAAGTTTTCAGTTATTTACGGAGGTCCCAAGGAAAGAGTGGTTATGTTAACTGATTGTCTGTTTATTCTCGATGGCATAAAAGTTATACTAATCAATCAATCATTTACACAGTCTGATAAATGTACTGGCATGTACGACTGAGACCTTATTGGGTATCTTGTATTTTATTGATAACTTCTGTTGAAAATTGCTGGACATCGTGACCTTGTGACTCAAATATCTTTCCAGTTTAATTTGCCTAAACAAAAACTACCATCTACCGATATTTCTCAAATATTTGCTAAATTTAAAAACTGGACAATATTTATTAAAACGCAGTTTTTCCATTATTTCTTATAATTAAATATTCAACTATTTGTATAATCAGGTATCTAATAATCAGAGAACTAAAAGATATACCAATGTTTGCTAATGAGGAGGTTATCTATTGACTCATAGTTTTGTTTCTGTTGCAGGTTTTTGTGACTGGCAGCGATGACAAGAAAGAGTTCACAAGACAGGTAATAATAATTCTTCTGATGTCTCCTAGTTTAAAATTTGAGTTCGTTTTCCCTTTTAACAACACACAATGCTAGAATACAAGTATCCTTTCCTGGGTTTGAGGTGTAGATGGAAAATTCTGTTACGAGGCAGAGCTTCGTTTACGCCAGAACAGTTATCTCGAGGAGAGAATTTTCAATCCGCATGGAAAACCCCATGAAGATATTTTCCTTGTATACAAACTTAATGGGACTTAACTGGTCTATTTTTATAGTTATGCAAGGTTACCATAGTATTTATGGATGAATATGTCAAAGCACAAAGGTACTTGTCAAAGTGCAAGGATTTTATGAATGACGCAACACAATAGTGCAAGGAGGGTCAGATAAGCGCATGGAGTGGGTGTTGAATGAAAATTCTTTATCAGGTGAAAATATACAGAAATCCTCTCAAGAAATGTATAGATGGTGTGGATCCTTTTTAGCGATCTAAGATGCCGTCTCAAGATCACTTACCTTCCGACCCTTTGTTTAGGGTTCAAGCCAAGCTGGATCCAAGTATGTTATGTGAGAAATAACCTGTGATGCTTAGGTCTAGGGTTTAAGCCTAGTTGGATCCAAGGATGTTATGTGAGAAATAACCTATGATGCTTAGGTCTAGGGTTAAAGCCTAGCTGGATCCAAGGATGTTATGTGAGAAATAACCTATGATGCTTAGGTCTTGGGTTTAAGCCTAGCTGGATCCAAGGAAGTTATGTGAGAAATAACCTATGATGCTTAGGTCTTGGGTTTAAGCCTAGCTGGATCCAAGGAAGTTATGTGAGAAATAACCTATGATGCTTAGGTCTAGGGTTTAAGCCTAGCTGGATCCAAGGATGTTATGTGAGAAATAACCTATGATGCTTAGGTCTAGGGTTTAAGCCTAGCTGGATCCAAGTATGTTATGTGAGAAATAACCTATGATGCTTAGGTCTAGGGTTTAAGCCTAGCTGGATCCAAAGATGTTATGTGAGAAATAACCTATAATGCTTAGGTCTAGGGTTTAAGCCTAGCTGGATCCAAGTATGTTATGTGAGAAATAACCTATGATGCTTAGGTCTAGGGTTGAAGCCTAGCTGGATCCAAGGATGTTATGTGAGAAATAACCTATGAAGCTTAGGTCTAGGGTTTACGCCTAGCTAGATCCAAGTATGTTATGTGAGAAATAACCTATGATGCTCAGGTCTAGGGTTTAAGCCAAGTTGGATTCAAGGATGTTATGTGAGAAATAACTTTTGGTGCTCAGGTCTAGGGTTTAAGTCTAGCTGGATCCAAGGATTTTATGTGAGAAATAACCTATGATGCTTAGGTCTAGGGTTCAAGCCAAGTTGGATCCAAGTATGTTATGTGAGAAATAGCTTTTGGTGCTAAGGTCTAGGATTCATGCCAAGTTGGGTCCAAAGTATGTTATGTGAGAAATAATTGGTGGTGCTTGGGTCTAGGGTTAAAAGCTAATCTGGATCCAAAATGTTATTTTGTTTTTTTAATCCATTTATTCCAATATTCTTTTACATACATGTTATTTGATAAATAACCAATGGTGCTTTAGTCTAGGGTTCAAGCCAAACTGGAGCCAAGGATATTATGTAAGAAATAACTTTTACCAACTATTTATGGTTGGACAGATGTTTTTGTGTTAAATAAAGGACAGATGTAAATGGTTTTGTAATTGTTGTACTGCTAGTATTTTTTATAATTTATAGTCAAGACAGATATGAAATTCAATTCTCTATTAAATTTCATAGATATTTGCTGTACACGAATTTGATATTTATGTCACAAGTTGTACTGCTAAATAAAGCTGACCAGGGAAAAAAACAACAACTAATCTTGCATGGAATGATTATATGACCTTGAATGTTACATGAATGTTACACATGAATGTAACATGATGGTGCAGACAAACCAAACTTATATAGAAACTGCATAAAAGTTCAAATGTAATTATACTGTAATACTTTAGTTTATTTCTAGTGTTGAGCCAAACTTTATTTTTAGCACTTGTGAATATAAGATAAGGACATTGTATAGTGATCATACAAGTTGATATTGAGACAGTGTCCTAAGTGGAAGATGAAATCACTGGATATTTATTTCTTAGACATGCCATGTCAAGCAATTGAATTATTGTGAGAACATAAGAATTTTTCAAGGGTCTTAGGTTTAGATAAAGCTATTCCAATCTGAGATGTTCGCTGCTTTCATTGAAACCAAAGCTCTATAAGCTGTTGTAGATCGCTGCTGCTTTGAATAAAGTGGTAGAGGATTGCATTTAACTACGCTGGAGATGATTAAGATTGGTATGTCTGTATTGTAATATGGACATGTTTGAAAACAGACTGGAACATTTACAGGTGGAAAATCCCTGGACTATTTACAGGTGGAAAATTCCCTGGTCTGTTTACAGGTGGAAAATTCCCTGGTCTGTTTACTTAGATAGAAAATTCCCTCATCTGTAAGTGTTTACA
Source organism: Panopea generosa (assembly GCA_029582155.1). Classification (NCBI taxonomy): domain Eukaryota; kingdom Metazoa; phylum Mollusca; class Bivalvia; order Adapedonta; family Hiatellidae; genus Panopea; species Panopea generosa. The sequence goes on along the minus strand of CM055898.1, from coordinate 63,700,366 downwards.
GGTGAAAAACTCCCTGTTTTTTTTTGACAGGTGGAAAATGGTTGAGTTTGCCTGGATTTAGATCTGTAAGGATATGTGATACTAGAAATTTGAAAAATACCACCAGAAATTTCACCAGAAATATGACAGATATCCTTATCTGGTATCCTAGAATACGTTCTACAGTGAGACAGAATGCAGTATCATTGCCACCTATATAACCAAGGAAGGTACATGTAATCAAGCATGGAGTCTCATTTCTGTTTACACATACATGTATTCATTTTGGTTGTCGGTGCTTTCTTCAAATATTTATACTACAATTGTTTACTTATCTATTTCAGGTGTATTTGTTGAGGAAGTTTTCTTCTCACAAAATACCTGAGAAAAGTCTTCGATACTATATTTGTAGTTTGTCTGCCTGAAACAGTGGTGTACAAGGTGAGTGAGGGGACTTTTACGTAAGATAACTACTAGAAAGTGGAAAATTATCAGTTTCTCATTTAATTTTGCAAGGATTTAATTCAACTTTAGATCTGAAGAATTGTCTAATCTTAATAAACAGAATCAGAAGCAGTGTTGGAGCATAGAAATGTGTTATTTAAAAGATATTTAACTTTTATAAGGGCTAGGAGGAGCATTAAAAAGTCTCTATAGGACCTGACCAGTCAGATTTGTTCATACTTGGCATATATTATCTGTATGAATAAATGGTTCAAGTTGGTAAAAATCAAGTTTCTGGATCTCATGCAGCCTTGGACTTTGAATTTTACTTTAGATTACTTTAGGATAAAAGAAAATGACATTATTGTATTTGTTCATGCAATGATTAACTTATAACTTCAGTGTGGAAGCATCTCTTCTTTATGCTAAACCACAGCTGTTGAAGTGACGTATGTAAGCAGTCAAGAAAAGTCCACCAAAAGGGTTAAAATTGTGAAATTTAAAAAAAAAAAACCCACATTGTCATCCACTTTTAGCCTCTTATTTTTTGTATTAAATTCATGAGCACCAAAAAGCAGGAAACTCGTACTAATTTTTTTTTTTCATATAATTTTTTTTTAACGTTTCCTTGAGAAAGGTCTTCAAATTAGTGAACTTCCTCCTTTATTCATTTTATTAGAGTACAGGCATTTTATAATATATATCTGTCCCTTTAATAATATCATTATTGATGTAATCCAAATACATCATTATTACTGTATTTTCCATATACTTTGTAAATATCATCAAGTTATTTTTTAGCCATTAGTTATCAGCATTGTTTTGGTTAAGTGGAAAATTTGTACAGTTAGTGCAACGATGTATAATCCATCTTGTATTGAAAGTTATAGTGACCATATAAAATAATGTTGGAAAAAAATAAACAGATCTCCCCATTTATCTGGGTTTATTCCATACTGCAAGCTATACATTTTATGTTGTTTTGGTGAAAAAAGGTAACTAGGATACAGCACTAAATAAGCTTTTGATACATTTATGGTTCAAGTGTTTTTTATTAACAAATGAGGTGAGGGATTTTAAAATGACTTATTTTCATAATGTTATTTAAGTGCATTTACCCACTTAATCAGTAAGTGGTACAAAATAAGTATTTTTGAAAATCCCTCACAAGCCACTGGTTAAAAAAAGGTTTGAACTATCTGTAAGTAGGTCATAATTAAGTTATGCATTTACTCCGCTACACTTTGTGACCACAAACATAATTTCATCAGAAGATCATTGAATGATCTGTAACCTATACGCTAGTACTGTACTAATATCTTGTTCAAGCTGACACTTCATACATGGATGTGATTTTCCACTAACAATGGCGGATCTACCCTTTAAAAACCCCAGTGCATGCCCCTACTTAACTCTCATATTCTATTAAAATTCACTATATAGCTACTGAAAAATGTGTGCCATTCAGATTTTGTGTTGCAGCCCCTAAATCTGCCCCCTCAAAACTGAAATCCTGGATCTGCCCCTAACTAGAATCATGTCAATATATGCCTAATTTAAGATATGTCAACACTATTAAACCAGATCAGTAAGAAAGGAAGATGATATTAAACAGGTCTGGTTTATATCTGATTGTGATCATGTGTGTGATCATGATCGTGTCATTCAGTCTGAGTTTGGTCTACTGTGTGATACATCCATGATCCTGATGTGGCCGGTTATTTGGCTATTTATATATATATATATGTCAAGGTTAAATATCTGCAGTCATTCTATTAATAGTTTATTGTGGTTATCCCTTGCCAATGAAAAAATGTAATTTTATACAAATCAAATGCTGTAAAATTCCTGTTACATACTTTGAATATTGGAAAGAATGAAATAGTAAAATATACACTGTGAGCAAAACATTTACTTGAAAAATTTCAACTACTGTAGATCAGGACCCCATCTATCTCAACAACATAGTTAACCTAGGGTCACTTTACAACATTAGTTAATTTTACTAATTGTTATTTTACTGTTGTCGCCATAACTGTACTTTGTTGTACTGTTGTTATTCTTCATGTCATTGTAGTTTATTTTACTACTGTAATTTATCTTCTATTACTATTGATTATTCTACAGTAATTTGTGATAGTATTACCCATGTAATTTATTTTACTACTGTAATTCATTCTTCTATTCTATTGATTACTCTACAGTAGTTTGTGATAGAATTACCACTGTAGTTTATATTACTACTGTAATTCATTCTTCTATTACTATTGATTATTTTACAGTAGTTTGTGATAGTATTACCCATGTAGTTTATTTTACTACTGTAATTCGTTCTACTATTACTATTGATTATTCGACAGTAGTTTATGATAGTATTACCACTGTAGTTTATGTAATTACTGTAATTCATTCTTCTATTACTATTGATTATTCTACAGTAGTTTATGATAGTATTACCACTGTAGTTTATTTTACTACTGTAATTTATTCTTCTATTGCTATTGATTATGCTACAGTAGTTTGTGATAGTATTACCACTGTAGTTTATTTTACTACTGTAATTCATTCTTCTATTACTATTGATTATTTTACAGTAGTTTGTGATAGTATTACCACTGTAGTTTATTTTATTACTGTAATTCATTCTTCTATTACTATTGATTATGCTACAGTAGTTTGTGATAGTATTACCACTGTAGTTTATTTTACTACTGTAATTCATTCTTCTATTACTATTGATTATTCTACAGTAGTTTGTGATAGTATTACCACTGTAGTTTATTTTACTACTGTAATTCATTCTTCTATTACTATTGATTATTCTACAGTAGTTTGTGATAGTATTACTAATGTAGTTTATTTTACTACTGTAGTTACTATAGCCCATTACATAAATGTACATGTTTATTCTTCTGTCATTCATTATTTACTTCAACCACAGAATACATTATACCAGTACAATAGTACAGTTGTTTATTGTTGCAGAGAGTGTTGTAAGTTCATTTCCCCAGTGTCCTTACATAACTAGGTGATTATTGAGGTCTATTTCAGGGTCAAACATAATAATATCTGTCCAGGTCAGTTAAATTGGTCAGTGTGTAAATATAACGATTTACTGTGTTATGTAAGCCACCAATAGCCTGGGATTGACGAGTTGTAATATTAATACTGTCAGAGCGGTCTACTGCTGTAAGCTGTCATTTCCATTTATGAGCTGGTCAGCCTTCTAGGATCACAGGATGAATGGTTGGGCATAGATGATCATAGAATAATGCTAAATAATCAAATAAACAAAAATAAATATTTGTAAGCCTCCTGTTTTAAGCCTTTCCAATGGTCATGGACTTAGTAGAAATGAACCTTATTTACCTGTACTGTAAGATGCATCATTTGCTTCCCTCCCACCTCACTTGTGTCTGCTTATAACATGGTTAAACTTGGCGCTCAGCATTCAGAGGTCAGTCCGGTGTCAGTATACTGTGACTCATGGGTGGGATATAATACCATGATATTTCAGCGTGGCAGCTCTAAAAAAATTTGTCTGAAGTAGACACCATTGCAATATAACTGAAAAATTGTTGAAAGCAATGTTAAACACCATACAACAACAATTATTCATTTTGTTTTACAGTTTCAAGAAATTACTCTTAAGTGGTTTCCTTTCTTCCATTTGTGGTTTGCTCAAAGTAGGTTGAATTGTACATTTACTACTTTTCCAAGTTGGTATTATTTTTGCTTGAACAGCACATTTACTAATGGTTTTGTACTTCTGATAGATTACTTGGTGTTAGCAATATTAATTGAATTCTAATTTCACATATAAATACAGTTATAGACAGGATCTGAAAACAGGATTGATAAGCTTTTAAAAAATCATCTCGATCCAGATGTTAAAATCATGCTTAATGGTAGATGACTAGTTTAATTTATATTTAGTGAATAAAGTTTAAAATAAAACATAAAAGAGATAATACTAAGTATAAAATGATGAGGGAAAATATATTAAATACAACACTATCAGTGCATCTAATTATAAAAAATGCATTCAAGCAACCCCAAATGAAAGTTTACACAATGAAAAATAGATTACTTGTACCTGATGTCCTGGTGCTACTCTAGATGAACAAGTCTGGTAAAACAGCTTGACTCCAAATGTGGAATGTGTCAAAAATCCTTCATGGTAGATAATAATTAATTTAATAGCATGAGATAACTTGAAATACATGTTTTTCATATTCTGTTTGTGTCAGCATCTTAAAGGCAGTGTGTCAGAGAATTTTTTTTTATAAATGTCTAATAAAATTATATCTAAAATTAATAATAAGATTGATTGATTAAATATTAAGCGTCATTTTTATGCCATAACAGACGATCAGTTAACCTAACCACTGTTTCCTGGGATTAACCAGTACTCGAGCACATCCCATCTCCACAAGTAACTGATAACTTTCCCACTTGAATCAGTGGTGAGAGATGTATGATAATGAGACACAATGTCGTATATCAAACATCACGGAGACTGTTGCTGGGCGGGGGATTCAAACTCATGACCCCTGGATTGATAGTCAGACGCGTAAGCGACTGAGCTAATTGGTCACGGCATTTAATTATGTTATTTAAATAAAATATGAATGGTTTGAATTTCAAATCTTTCAAAACTTGACAAAAAAATTATAAATCGAAGTCTTAGAATCTAAACAAATTCCATATTCTTAAAATAAAATATCATGTTCATACTGCTTGACAAGTGTCGCATCATTATTCAGACTCTTTCAAAGATGAAACAAATTCACGTGTCACAATGTTACCAATATGATGGATTAAATCAGATTAAAAAATCATTCATACATCACAAAATACATTGCTATTTTAAGGGGTAAATTTATTTGAACCAAACCTGTGCATGCTGGTCAAGTTTTTAACAGAAGTCCTTATGGCAATTCTAGCTCAGTGGTTATATATTGACATGGTATATTGGGGTGAAAAAATGTTTTTTTTGCCAATATCAAAATTTTGATAAGTCATTTAATAAAGAATTGTAGTATCACATATCAAGATAACATGCTTTTCATAATTGTTTTACTCCTAACTAAATGTGCGTCATTTAAATGATCCCATCAGGTGCAACAGAATACCCTGAATGATGTACTAATTTGAATAAAATCTGAAACAGGAAATTTAGTCATGGGAAACTACCGTAGATGTGTGAGTTAATCTTGAAATCTTTATGTGAAAAATTGTTACTTCAGTCTTGTCTTTTAACTTAGGTGCTGTCATGCATTGAAATTATGACCCAAAAAGAAAGTAAATTATTAGTTATGCCATATACAATCGTGAAACATCGGGTATTTCCGTATTCTCTGTATAATACACCTCGTGTATAGCTCTATAATACACCAACACTTTTCGCCTGTGTTATAAGTCTGTGTTCATTCCATGAAAGTAACATAGTTAAAACTTAATTTATTTTACTTCGATTGTGAAACAAGTTCTTACAACTTAGACAAATCACGCTCTAAGTCTTCCTAGGGTTGAACCAGTACAAAGCATATGTGGAAAAAGTGTCTTGCTCAAGGACACTACACATAACCGTAGCGGAGGATTCGAATCCATGACCCTCGGATCATGAGTTCGGTGCTATACCACTGGACCACGCGCTCTTGTGAAAGTAACAAATTATGTATCTGTCATTAAGTCATTAAGTTGAATATATGGTGTTATTATATCGATTTTTTTATTTATACACTTGACATGGGTCATGTTTATAGGGAAATTTAAAATATCAGTCTTAATTAACCTAATGTTTATGTTTTCAACGTACATGTATATAAACATTCGCAACATAAAAGTGACATAAGGGGGCCTGCAATTTTATTTAATCATGTGACTGAAAGTAGTTTAAAAATGGCTGCCTTATTATGTCAGAGGTCTATTGCGTAGCTTAAAGGCCAAGGTGATCAGATTAATGCCATATAGTTATAATCTGAAATAATTGAAAATGATGTTAACCATGGTTGCATTATGTTCAAAGAAGAAACAAAGACAAAGAAGAAACACAGACAAAATGAACCAGTGTGTTGTTTTTTTTTAAATGAATTAACATGTAAACTGCTATGACGCATGGATAAGGTGACCCTGTATGTTGAAAAATTTTTTTTTATCCTGAATGTCAACTGTTTATCATGTGTCAAGGTTATTTGTGTTAATATTATATTAAATTCTGTACCCTTGTGGTATTTTAATTTTGGAAATATAATCTAGTTTTATAATCACATTGCATGTTGTTTACATTGCAGTCAGGTGATATCATGATTTTAGACTGGTTTCAGTAAAACTGCAGATGGTCTCATTGAATAGTTAATTAACCAGTCAATATAGTTTTTAAGTATTTAAGTAAAATGTTGGTGAAACAGAAGCCAGGTACGGCTGCACTGCTGAGATTGGGTTACCAAGGATATTTATGTGTATTAAAAGATACTAAAACAAATTTGATTCACTGGTTATTTTGAACTTATTCATGTTATTCAGTATTTTGACAATATTTTGTAAATGATTTGGCATCATACTTCACAGTGGTTACTGATGTATGGCCGTCGTATCCTCAAACAAACAACCCTGAAGTGATTGTTCAAAGAAACATTTTAACACCTATAAGTATGATTTACTTTTCCTTTGATGATTTATTATTTTGATCAGAATAAAGATAAATTACATAAAAATGCTTGCAAAAGAGGAAACCCATTTAAAATTTATATTGGTGATTTAAGTTATTTTCAAATATGTGATTAATAAAACATCTCACTGATGAAATACTGGAATATGTAGATTGGATTTTTGCCTTACAAAAAAAAAATCACACCACAATATCATGATTGCAAAATTGTTTGTATTTTATCGGTCAGAGGTGAATGAAATAAATTGCATTTCAAGTTCAATAAACAGAAAAAGATAACTGTAAGGATTGGTTGGTTTGTTATCAAGTTTTAGGTAAAACTGCACCAAATGGCTGCTTATTGAAATGTATATGAACTTTATTTTCATCATGATTGTGGCTTTATATAACAGTTTATATGTGAATGAAAAATAACCACAAGCCCAGTGTTTGATTATCGTATGGCTGCATTTTGTCAGTTTTCTTAATAAAAGAAAAAATAAACATATTTAAACAAGGATATGGCATATATTCTAAATTTTTATAATAATATAATAAGAAATAAAAAAAATAACTTAGTTTTGGAAAGTGCAGTAAATTTCATCAAAGTATTTCAGTTAATAAGAAAAGCAATGATCATGCATTTGAAAGAAGAGTAATAAATGAAAATTGTTTTACCTATAAAAGTAAGAGTAAGAAGTAAAGTGTTTGTTACTACAATGTCACCCCTATTGAAAAGGCCCAGCCACACCATGGACTTATGAGACACCTTTACTGTTGTACACAGTTACTTCCCGAAAGCTATCATTGTCCAGATGTCAGGCTGTGTGACATTCGGTACCTCACAATTGGAACTAGCTGCCAGATGAGTAACTGGCTGCATCAGAAACTCCCAAAATGCTCCCACCTATGATTCAAACCTTCGACCTTCACGCTATTAAGGCGGATGCCTTAACCACTCGGTCAGTAGAAGATGTTTTTAAAGTTTTATAGTTGGTGTTTACAGCTCTGAGCTAGCACAATAAGCAACCCACAGGTTTACTGTTATATGTCAATACCAGAAGTGCTGCCATAGTTGTTGTGTATAGCCATCTCCGCAAGTGACTGATAACTTACTCACTCAAATCATCAGTGAGAGATAAATGACAAAGAGACATGATGTTGTTTATCAAGCATTGGAGGCTGTGTCCAGACAGAGGTTTGAATTAATAACCCCTGGATTGATAGTCAGACTTGCTAACTGACTGAGCTAACTGGGTCTGGGTATATTTAATGTAAATAAGAATTATGTTGATTTAGAAAACTAGACATATATGCGTGTAATTACATTGAATCTTGAGCAGGAGCAGATGAGAGAGTAACTAACAGACACCCCTAAGAAGAAAACTTGACATGCAGGCACCTCCATTTCCTGTTTAATGAAGTGATCTTATTTTTTACAGTTAGTAACTTCCTGATCTCCCTGAAGTTTATAGTATTTAACTTCAGTGTTATCTTTATTGGATTTCCATAGTTTTGTTTCCTGTTGTATATCCTCTTTTTTCTCATTTTTTCACAAGTTAATCTTGAATGTTTACTCCTAACAAAATTAATTAAGTTTCTACCACCTGGTAAGCTTGATCGTTAAGTAAGCTGAGAACTTTTGTGAATTGCTGTCCAGTCCATTTCCTTCAAACACCACTACTGAGTGTAGTTTCGTAGATAGGTCATCAGTTCTGGTATTGAACCCATGACATCAGGCATGAGTGGCCAACACCATATCAACTATGATGCATGCCACTCCAACTTCTCAAACTGTTCCATAACTACCATAATCTAGAGATCTCTTTATTATATCTCATGTTAATTACAGAAATCTCTGTCATGAAAATATTATATTTTGTAAACTATTTCACCAGTAGAAATGTAATTTTAAGTGACTCTTTATTTCAAAAGCCAGAGAGTTATGGTAAGAGCTATGTATGATGAAACAACACAGATTTGTCAACTACATATTTTACATAATTACGTCACAGTTGACATTTATGAACAAAAATGCTGTTTCTGTCTAATTATATAACAGACTGTACAAAAAGACGTTTTTTATCATTGTTTATTTTATACTTGAACTTCCATTTCTGGATTTGGCTAAATATAAACATTCGCTAATACAACTGTTTATTATAAACACAAATTTCAATCTTTAAAGTTAAACAAGTAGTGTTAACAGAAAATAGCACTTATTTCTTCTAGTCACATAATTTAATTTTAGACCTTGTGTACATTTGGATCATTTTATAGAAAGTATTTTTAAAGGCTCTTTTTGAAAAAAAAAAAATATGGATGGATGGAATAAAAACAAGAAAAAAGGATTCCTCGGTGGAAATCAGAACAGTCCACCGCTTATCATGGATGAGGTACCGTGTACCCCTCAATAAACCCTCTCCACTTAATAATAAAGCTCCTGTCACCCCCAAACCTACCCCCACAAACTCAGTTTTATGAAAAATAAAATGACTTGAGCCATTGAAAGCTAAGTCTTAAATTACAATAAATATATATATTTCTGTACAGTTTGAACATTTTACAGTTGAATAAATGTCTCCTTACCGGCTTTTGGTATTATGGCATTTGTAACACACTATTAAAAGTTTTAAAAATACTCTGTCTCTAATAAATGCCTCCCACTTTGGAAAATGCATTGGCTTGAGAGAGCTTATTCGGGGTGGAGGGTTTACATGGTAGTCAAATACATGAATAGCTTCGGAACGGTTAGTTGGCCCATCTATAACTGCATCACTTCTCACAGAACTTGTATAATAGTTGTTTCATTCATCCCAGTTGGTTTCACCCATTGACATACTTTCTGTGTTTCTCATACCGATCTGGTATTGCATGGTGCTAGTGTTTCCTTTTCTACAGGTAACTGTACATTTTGTCATAGGCTAAATTTTTTACATCCTACATGTGGTACTAAATATAAAAATATGAAACTAGTGCAACATAACAGCTGGTCTTGTCTAGACTGTAAGGTATTTGGGACAAAATATATCTGAACTGGATACATTGGGTCATTTACCTACCATTTGAAGCCAGTCCAGTTGGTAAGGCATCTTACTTTCAATCCAGGGGTCGTGAGTTTAAATCCAAGCAAGGCCTGGGTCTTCGTGATGATTAATATACAACATTGCATCTCGTTGTCTTTCATCTTTCACCGCTGATTCAAGTAGGAAATGTATCAGTTACTTGCAGAGATGGATGTACTCAAGTACTGGTTAACTTTCCATGATCCTTGGAAATAGTGGTTAACTGATTGTCTGTTGGCAATCAAAGACATAAAAATGACACTAAATATTCATTCAAACCTACCATATGCAAAAATGAACAGATTTTTTTATGTTTTTACTAAACCGAACAAATTTGAAAAATTCTACCTAATCACCAAGATGGTACCAATTATAAGGCACTTGACGAGCGGTTTGGAATGTGGTTATAAATAGACCAGTTTTACTCAAAAGAATCTCTGAAGCCTGTTTAAAATATAGGTAAGCTGCGGTTCTGTGGTAGTTAGTACAAAATGATGTTCAAACAAAAAAACCTTTCTATAAGCTTTGTAAAGGGACACTTGGCCATTTTGATTAATTATCATAGATACATTAATTTGTTCCTTTTATCTTTTTTCATATTTTCAAAGCTTGCGAAGTTATTGATCACTAGTGTTATAAAAAAGGTTAATAACTTACTGAATATGATTTAACATATTTGTATATGGTTATAGGTATGTGGGTGTAAATCCTGATTTGAAAAGTAAAGTTTGATTTCACTATTGCTGTATAAGCTGGGATAAGACAATATTTATTTTCCTGAAGAACAAGGTGATCTCATACACAAGTTAAGTTACCTGAAGTCTGTGTACACAAACTTGATAACATGAAATACTTGCACTCCTGAAGCAGTGATGGAGGAAGGTAAATAATTTCGATAACACCTGGGCATTGTTTAGGGAAGGGGAGTCATATCTGTATTGTAACAGGAGATGGAGATATGTTTGGTTACATTGACTGGCCATCTATAGATAACACATGTCAATAGTAAACATGTCGCTTATCAGTAAGGCCGTTCTTACAATCTTATTTGTTTGTCTGAGCACAGTAAACAAATAATTTCATTTAGCATTTTATAAGTCAATTAATCCCATAGTGTTTCCTCTACTCATGATATCTGTGCAAATGTCTTATTAATACATAGGGGTCCTCATTGGCCGAGTGATTTAAGATGATGTCGTTTAATACCCATACTTAACGGTCACCACTGAGGTCCTGGGTTTGAGCACAGCTTGGGAAAAAAAAAGATTACATGTGAAAGTTTGCCAGTTACTTGAGGGATTGTGTTAGGCTAGGTAAGCGCATCTGACAATCATTTCAGAGGTCGTAAGTTCCAGTATCCACCCGGCCACAGTCTTTGTGATGGTTGATGTACAACATTGTGTCTTCTTGTCATTTGTCTCTCACCACTGATTCAAGTTGGAAAATGATCAATTACTTGCGGAGATGAGGTGTCCTCAAGTACCGGTTAACTTTTCACGATCCCAGGAAATACTGGTTAGGTTAATTAACTGATCATTTGTTAAGCCCTCTATGGCATAAAAATTATGCCAAATATTCCAACAAACAAATATTTTGTGGGAAGTTTCCTGTATTTCTGAGATGAAAGGAATTTAAGGTACCATAATTTAAAATGAGATTTCACAAGGTTTTTCATATGAAAAAACAAACACTCTTTCTGTTGTACTATTACATAACAGTTCCTTCTGCTCTGCATAACTTGTACTGTAATACTGTATCATTAGTAGAGTGTGCCAGTGGAACAAACTCTTATATAATATGATGTGTGCAAAATATTTCCATGGCATGTTTCCCAAGGTTACACCCCCCCCCCCCCCCCCCCCCCCCTCCTGGGAACATTAATAGGTTTTATCTACTTATCTTGGAAACTTTTATACTGAGTTATTATTGCTCCTGGGTGTAAAGACGAGTACTATGGTGAGGTATTTCCAGGAATGCTGTGTATTATTATATGAATATTTTAAATATCTGCAATCAGGCAGATCTGGAGGGGGTTACAGCGGGTCTGGAATCTACCTGGGATTTCCAAAATACTTTTTGAAAAAAAAAAAGTATCTATAAATAAAATTTAGGGAAAATTAACAGGTGAATTATGTTTATTTATAATCAGAAGACCCCCTTTGAAAAACAAAATCATTCATAGTGTACCCTCCTGCAGTGTTTTGTTATATATTTGTTTTCATGTACTGTTCACTGTTGATACAAGTAAATGAAATGGGTCATAAAAAATATCATTTTGCGCAAATATAAATAATGACGGTGATCACTAGAAAATATGCTAAAACACACATACTTTTAACTATTTACAAACAAATTACTGTACTAAATAATACAAATGACAGAGAAGTGAATTCAAAGCCTTTTTTTATCCCTCCACCACAGCTCTCTTTACCACTTAAAAGAAAGAGTTTTTATCTCAAATTTTGCTGATAGAAAATGTATTAAAGATAAAAATTAGCAGTAATAATGTATTCTTTATTGCTACGATATCTTACTTGCTCCTTTGAATAATTGTTTGTAAAACTTTTCCATTACACAAACACTAATGCAACATGTACATGAAATGGAAGAGGGCCAAGACTTACTGCATAATTGTGTTAATGGTATAAAGACTTATATTTACTGTGGTTTTATATTTATTTTCTCAAAATAAACTATAATCACTTGCAAATGTGTGATATAAGCAAACAATAGTAAATAAATAGATAGGTACTTTTGCAAATCACAGGTTGCATGCAAATAGTTCTGGTTAGTTTAATACCACATAGTTTTTAAAAAAAAGAATTTAAATTTACCCCTTACCTTGAAAAGTAGGTGGCAAAGTCACTGACCTCCAAAACATATTTTCTATACAGAAATGGGAAAAACCTTGTTTAAAATATGTGACAGTACATCTTATATACCTTTATGACTTGACAGAAAATGAAATTTTAAATTACTTATTATAACCTTAAAGATATTATGTGTGCAAATAAAGTATTTAACTTTTTGAATTTTTCAATTCATACGTCGGAAAACTGGGTTATTAACACTCCCATCTTTCCATTTTGGTTAAACACCCTCATCATTCCATTTTGGTTAAAAACCCCATCTTTCCGTTTTGGTTAAACACTCTCATCATTCCATTTTGGTTAAAAACCCCATATTTCCATTTTGGTTAAACACCCTCATATTTCCATTTTGTTTAAACACCCCCATCTTTCCATTTTGGTTAAACACCCCATCTTTCCATTTTGATTAAACACCCACATCTTTCCATTTTGGTTAAACACCCTCATATTTCCATTTTGGTTTAACACCCCCATCTTTCCATTTTGGTTTAACACCCCCATCAATCCATTTTGATTAAACACTCTCATATTTCCATTTTGGTTAAACACCCCCATCTTTCCATTTTTGTTAAACACCCTCATCTTTCCATTTTGGTTAAACACCCTCATCTTTCCATTTTGGTTAAACACCCCCATCTTTCCATTTTGGTTAAACACCCCCATATTTCCATTTTGGTTAAACACCCCCATCTCTCCATTTTGGTTAAACACCCCATCTTTCCATTTTGGTTAAACACCCTCATCTTTCCATTTTGGTTAAACCACCCCCATCTTTCCATTTTGGTTAAACACCCCATCTTTCCATTTTGGTTAAACACCCCCATCTTTCCATTTTGGTTTCCATTTTGGTTAAACACCCCCATCTCTCAATTTTGATTAAACACCCCCATCTTTCCATTTTGGTTAAACACCCCCATCTTTCCATTTTGATTAAACACATCCATCTTTCTCTTTTTATTTAACATCTTCATATTTCCATTTTGGTTAAACACCCCCATCTTTCCATTTTGGTTAAACAACCCCATCTTTCCATTTTGGTTAAACACCCTCATATTTCCATTTTGGTTAAACACCCCCATCTTTCCATTTTGATTAAACAACCCCATCTTTCCATTTTGGTTAAACACCCCCATTCTCCATTTTGGTTAAACACCCTCATATTTCCATTTTGGTTAAACACCCCCATCTTTCCATTTTGGTTAAACACTCCCATCTTTCCATTTTGGTTAAACACCCCCATCTCTCCATTTTGGTTAAACACCCCATCTTTCCATTTTGGTTAAACACCCCCATCTTTCCATTTTGATTAAACACCCCCATCTTTCCATTTTGATTAAACACCCCCATCTTTCCATTTTGTTTAAACACCCCCAACTTTCTATTTTGAGGGTAAAATTACCCTCTTGTTATAAAGTAGTCATGGGTATACTGTAGTTTTAAAATTAGTTAGCCAGATAGAAGAAGTTTTCTGTATTTCTCGACTAGAAATGTTTCACTTGTAGTTTACAATGTACATGTAGTATGATATTTATTAATTTTCAAACATACAATAAATGTCATATGTGTATGTAATTGCCTTAAACAAATTGGTTCCTCAAAAATCTGAAAAAAATGAGAGATGGCTGTTGTTTGATGGGTCACTAGTATATTATAGGGTTAGGGAGAAAACAAATAAACAATATTTTCATTTTGATTGAATATTGTTAAGTTTATTACATGTGAAATGAACAGTTGATGTTTGTCCATTACAGGGTCAGTTGAGTACATCACAACTGTGGAGCTACTTTAAGGACCTGAAGGACCCCTAACTATGAGACCCACCTGTCTCTCATCCACAGCAGATTTTCCACCAATACTTTCCCAAACTGGGAGAGAGCCCACCCACAAAGGTATGTCAGTTTGATCATTTTTTCTATAGACCAAAAAAAACAGACAAACATTATTATATACATGTAGTACTAATCACATTCTTCATCAAGGTTTGTGTTACCATCAGTGTTATATCACAATGAAATCTGTAACCAAATAAATTACCAGTATGTCTCCCACTTTCTGTGGAAGAACATTGTTTTTATCCATGGGTCCATCCTTCCATCCATCTGTCTGCAATGTTCCTAACATGTGAAGGACGCATGACATTGGTTTGGAGGTAAATCAGGCCAAGGTAAGAAAAAAGTCAAGTTCTGACTTACTCACCTCACTCTTTATCTAAACCAAACCAAACTTTTCATAATGTTTATGTCATGAAATCTGAGATTATTTCTTAAACCAGTCAAATTGGACAAGAATGAGCAATGCAGTTCAAAAATTGCAATATTAGACCTTTGTACACTCTAGAACCTGCAGATTTTTATTGTATATAACCGTAGATATTGCACACAGTATTTTGGCCTTTTTCTGCCACAGTTTTCCAAAACAGTTCCTAGATAATATTGTTTCAGAATAAGAACAAAGCTGGCTAATTTCAGGTTTAGGTATAGAATCCATTTTTACTATTAGAAGAAGACATCAGAATGAATCTTAGGTAGAAACACCATCCTTTAGCGAATAATTGGCAAACTTTCTCACATATTTTTACTGAGCTGAGCTAACATTTACAACATCAGCGGGGAGATTTGGGATCTTGATACAGCGTCTTAGACCACAGAAGTTGTTAAAACTTTTAACTTTTTGTTTGCTTGCTATAATTACAAGCTGGTTGATGAACAACATTGTGTCTTATTGTCATTCATCTCTCATCACTGATTCAAGTGGGAAAATGATCCGTTAATTGCGGAGATGGGGTGTCCTCAAGTACTGGTTAACTGTTCAGGATATCAGGAAATATATAATGGTAAGGTTAATTAACTGATCGTCTGCTATAATTATGAGTTAAACTGTTGCAAAATATTTTCATAAAATTATTTTTTAAAGGTACTTGGCCCACAATGGTGAGATCAACACTTTACGGGGTAACGTGAATCTGATGGCCGCCCGTGAGGGAGTGATGCACAGTAAAATTTATGGCGACAGACTGAAACAGTTGTATCCTGTTGTGGAGTCTGGCATGTCTGACTCGGGCTGTGTGGACAACGTTCTTGAATTCCTATGTATGGCTGGTGGTAGGGAACTCCCGGAAGCCATAATGACTATGGTTCCAGAAGCATGGCAAAATGACAAAACAATGTCCGCAGAAAAGAAAGCCTACTATAGATGGAGTGCATTTGCTATGGAGCCCTGGGATGGACCAGGTATGTTCAAATGAAAGATCACTATCATCTGTTTTGATACTTGTCAGCTGCCTTCTAGGTTTTGATACATGTCAGCTGTCTTCTAGGTTTTGATACATGTTAGCTGTCTTCTAGGGTTTTTTTACATGTCAACTGCCTTTTAGGTTTTGATAAATGTCAGCTGCCTTCTAGGTTTTGAATATATGTCAGCTGCCTTCTAGGTTTTGATACATGTCAGCTGCCTTTTAAGTTTTGATACATGTCAGCTGCCTTCTAGGTTTTGACACATGTCAGCTGTCTTTTATGTTTTGATACATGTCAGCTGCCTTTTAGGTTTTGATACATGTCAGCTGCCTTTTAGGTTTTGATACATGTCAGCTACCTTCTAGGTTTTGAAACATGTCAGCTGTCTTCTATGTTTTGATATGTGTCAGTTGCCTTTTAAGTTTTGATATGTGTCAGCTGCCTTCTGAGTTTCATTAAATGCTGTAAATGATTATAATTGTTTAATTGAGGTTTGCCGCCATTTGCAAAAAATGTTGTATTTTAATTATTTGTCAGCGTTACTCACATTCTCTGATGGTCGGTATATCGGAGCAATATTGGACCGTAATGGACTGCGACCTTCACGGTTCTACGTGACCAAGGACAATCACATGTACATGTCAAGTGAAGTGGGAGTGACAAACTGCAAGAGTAGCGAAGTTGTACAGAAGGTAAGCCGCTAATTTGAATAATATAACAAATGAAGTAAATTTAAATCAAAACAAAAGTTATACATATAAAGTAATTTTTTTCCTGTGGCAGAAGTTTGAGGTGCTCAAGATTATTATTTATATTTTATGTCATGATGTCATCTACAATACAAACTGCCCACTTACAGAATAAATAATGATAATTTATATTGTTTATGATTGCTGAATAAAAACAAATTCATCTTTTGAATATTTCCTTCCATTGCACTAGCAAAGGTTGTCAAGCTCTCCCTGTTATGAACCACACACCATCAGTGATTATAAGTACAGTGATTCGTCGATGATTTCAACAACACTTGAAATCATGAGACAGTATGATAAATGCTGTGTGAATTGTAGGACAGGCATAGGATTCGCTACTTTTTCATTTTGTATAACAGACCAAAATTTGGAGAGATTAGGGAATGGAACACTTTGAATATTGGATTAATAGATATTGGATACCGGTAAATATACAATGTAGTGTTACTGAATATAATTATCAACTAACTTCTGTTGATTGTTTAAAAGTCCAAATGCTCCGTCTGATATGCTTGACAGCAGATTCAAAAAAATTATCAGCAAAAAATGTATTTATTGTTTTGTAGGCCAAGGTGATAATATATTATTCTTCACATTATAATGTTTAGCGTGTAATCATGCATTTTATTATTTGATGGAAGATTAAAACTTTTCATCAGCATTATCAGAAAATTTTCATATTCAGACATATTTTCAACACATTGAATAAGTGGTCAAGTGTTCTAAGATACTGTCTCTAAATCTCTTGCCTCTCACTGCTGAGCCCTGCTTGGTGCCAGAAACTTCGGCAGTTTGATGATCTCACTCAGACCCATGTAAATGAGTCTTCCTCCACTAGTAAAACATGACGCCATATAATTATAACACGTGATATGTTAAAAATGGCAATAAACCCATACAAAAAAATTTTTATTCATTCAATCTTTAAAAGTCAACAAACTTGCCCAACATTCTTACATGGATTTGAACATTTTGTTTGTATTGACAGGGCCGTTTGAAACCTGGCCGCATGCTGCTTGTAGATACAAAACTGAAGGTGATCCAGAAGGATGAGGTTCTCAAGTCTAACCTTGCTAATCTGAGACCAGTTGGCACGTGGCTCACCGAGGTTTGTTGTCAATGATAGTTAATATTTTTATCTTCAGACAATCTTCGTATAAACTAATAATGGTTTTGCTGAAATAATAAGTATGAAAGAAAAAATCTTAAAACTTTAAATTTGTATTTATATTTTACAGAGAAGTTGAATGTTTCCATAATATATTATTAAATGTGTTCCCCTTTTTTACCTTAAAGAAAGTATTTCATGATTTTTGAAAAGTTTAGAATTGCAAAATCAAAACACATTTTCCTAATATATTATCATGTATCTTTTTAGAAAATTTTTGGCATTTATAGCAATTTTTCTTAACAAACAGCCTTTAAGATGAACACTTGTAACCCTAGTTGGAAAGACAGATATCGTTGTAGTACTGGTGTAAAAAATTATTTTTTTTACGGACTATTGTTGATTTGAGCATACATATCATTTGAATGATTTTGAAGTGTCCTTTGGTGGCAGTCTGGACCATGGCTCTGTCTCAAGTTGACTCACATGACTTGTGGGTTAGAGCCCCAGGGCAGAACTTGGTTCAAACGCTTAATTTGAGAAAGTTTGCCAGTTATTTGCCGAAGGACTGTGACTTTTAGATAAGGATGACTCCTGATTCCGTCTGAAATCTAGATCCATCAAGAAAACAAGATGTGTTTTAATTATAGCCTATAACCTACAATGTTTTAAAAGGAAACCAAACTTTCAGTGTTTATATAGTTTTATATTTAGATTGGTCTGATGTTCTGCCACGGCTATGTGTGATGTCCTTAGGCAAAACAATTTATCTGCTTATGCTTAGTACTGGTTCTAGCAAGGAAGACTTTGAGCAAGATTTGTCTAAGTTGTAAGAACTTGTTTCACAATCGATGTAAAATAAATAAATTAAAAGTTTAAAATATTGTATACAAAAACTATTCCAGACCCTCTCCATGGCAGAGCTGAGACAGTATCATGATACAAGACGTAAACGAAGATCGATTGACCGTATACAAACACCACATGGTGGTTGTCTGGAAGAGGACAGAAGATTGCCTATGTTTGGATGGACCATTGAGGCTCTGAACATGCTTGTACTACCCATGATCAGGGACAAGTATGTGTTCTTATTTTAGATAAATAAAAAACCAGAAGATAAACTCCATGTTAAAGTTTTAGGCTAAACAATACATTTGGTTATAAATAGGTTCAAAATACATAATAAACAGTTAAACAATGTTACGTCTTGGCGTAAAAGTAATGAAATATGCAGAATATTGGCTTAATACCCATATTAGCATATATCAATAAAAATGTAACCAAAATATAAACAGTATATACATAAATATAAGTATAGGATAAATAGATACATAATTACCAGTGAAAAAGTGTGTGTTGAGCAGAAAAACATAAAAAACCAGTAATAACTCTGAGCTTTCATCACAATGGAGCTAAAATAAATTAGTGTAAAGTAAACTAATCT
This sequence comes from Panopea generosa, assembly GCA_029582155.1. Lineage (NCBI taxonomy): Eukaryota > Metazoa > Mollusca > Bivalvia > Adapedonta > Hiatellidae > Panopea > Panopea generosa. The sequence goes on along the minus strand of CM055898.1, from coordinate 63,680,819 downwards.
TTCTACTTGTAAATGTATACCCATATTGAGAGATTAATTTCCATGTATTACTATCATAAACATCTGAAAAAAGATATAATTAACAAGTTTGATAAAACTAGTGGCGATGATGCTTGTTTTCACCACCAGCAAGTCTCCGGCATGAAATGGCTTTATCTTCACAACAATAAAAAACAGTCGTTGACCGGACATCAAATCTATGGAAAGAAATCCTTTGTCTTAGAAAGAAAACTTTATTAAATAATGTGGGTTGTTGCTAATTATTTCATTTACTTGTAAATTGATATATAACATCCCTCCCTATACAACAAACTACTAAATTAACACTTTGAAAGGTCAACTGCATAACACTGATGAAATTTCTTTGAGTTCCATATTATGGCTAGAATAAATCAATTAACATGTAGAAATCCTTTGTCCTAATGAAACTATATTAACTAATGTGAGCTGTTGCTAATTATTTAAACTACTTGCAAATTGATATCTAACAACAATCCCTATATATAAACTACTAATAAACATTTGTTTACGCAAGTCATCGTTTGACGTAATGTCTCAAAATAACATCAACTGCGTACACACTGATGAAATTTATTTCATTTCCATATTATGACTAGAATAAATCAAATTACATGAAGAAAGAATTTGTAAAAGAAAATTATATTAACAAAAGTGAGCTGTTGCTTATTGTTTAAACTTTTTTCAAATTGATATCTAACATATTGCCTTGTATAACAGACCATCAGTACTAAATTAAACACTTAGAAATGTCAACTGTCTACATGACCTTGTTTAAGTATTACGCATTGTACTGATGAAATTTATTTTTCCTTCCATATTATAATTGAAATGACTCAATTAACATGTATTTTAGATGATGAATATTTGTTTTGTTTATATGTAATATAGATATCTGATCAAAGTGAACTTTTCTCATGTTTAGGCAGTTTTTAAATCAATTTCTGACAGAAGTTCAAACTCATTTAGGTACAACATTCGTTAAATTTGCTTTTTAGGTGTGCATATTGGTCTCAGATTTGCATTGTTTCTGTTGCCAACTATAATTCAATTGGCTGAAGTTCTCACTAAAGATCAATTTCAAGAATTATTTAACACATTATACATTTACTCTGAAACCATTTATTTCATGCTAATAAAGTTTCATATACTTTGATGATCCTAGATGGACCATTTTCATAAAATATACATGTCAACCTAGTGGTCTAGTAGTGACATTTGCTATTAAGGAGTTTTCAATTTTAATATTTGTTCTGTTACCATGGAAACAATGGCTAAAATTACTCACTTATCCCGTTTCCGAGTACAACTCCAAAACTTAGTGGTCAAGTAGTGCCATTCGCATCGAACAAGTTTCATTTTCAAGTTTAACATTTAAGTAAAATACACTCTGATGGGGGATATTTGTGGCTGCGTTTTCTTGTTGAATAAAAAGCTTGGACGAGAGCCCAAATGTGTCTACTACAGAATTAAGTCATAAATTAAGTCATAAATTCATATCAAAGGGAATATCTCTTTCAAATTCCAAATCCTTAAAATGTAATAATGAAACCAGATGAAATCTTATTTATTATGTACATTTCATTATAAATATAAAACAGTTTTCAGATGGTAATATTAGCTAGCACTCTGGTATTACTTTTGGACAATATTACAGGACCATTAAACAAATTATTCAACATGCTAAATTGATCTCAAATTTTTGCAGTTGTTCCAATTCAGATTATGAATATTTATTTTTTTTATTATATTTTAACTACAGGAAGGAAGCGCTAGGATCTATGGGTAATGATGCTCCATTTGCCTGTCTATCACAGTATAATCCACTGGTGTTTGATTACTTCAAACAACTGTTTGCCCAGGTGACCAACCCGCCCATTGACCCTTTCAGAGAAAAGATTGTCATGTCCCTGGTATGTATGCTCACGAATTTTGTCATCACTACTGGATTTACTTATCATTTATCTGTTAAGTTGGTTGATAAGTTTGTTATATCTGTTTTAATGTCTGCTACCAATTTTAAAACGTGTTTGTATAAAAATGTGCTTCTTATATTTAAAGTCCATTGATCAAATAATGTGTGACACTGTAATTGTAAAATTGCACTTACAGTCAAACCTGTCTTAAGCATCCAATCAGGGAAAAGAGCAAAAGTGGCCATTTAAGACAGGTTGTTGCTTAATACAGGTTGGTTTGCTCAGAAAGTATAGAAATGGGAAATTGTAAATGTGTGTTTAAGACAAGTGGCTGCTCAACAGAGGTGACTGCTTACACAGGTTTGACTGTATAATGTAAATGTGCTCCAATGATTTTATATGATTGTAATTGATTTAACTTGTGCAAGATAGGATATTATAACAAGTGCTTCTGTTTTGTTGTATAAACTTTTTTGTTTTGCCTAAAGAGTATTCTGAACATTCCTCTGTTTTCTCTTGTAGGCTTGTCCTATAGGTCCTGAGGCAAATATACTTGAGCCAAGTGCAGAACAGTGTAAGAGGTTATGGCTGGAACAACCAATCCTGTCCTTGCAGGATATAGAAGTACTCAAGTATACCACGTTTAAAGGATGGAAGGTATGTTGTATAATTTTGTGTAGATATCAAATATAATTGTAGCAATATTATCAAAAAAAATTTCTTATGAAGATAAATTAACTGTGATTATTGTACTAATAAATGAAGTTGCACACATTTGCTGATATCCTAGTTAAAACTCATTTCTAAATATATATAAAAGTAGCACTTTTAAATAGATATTATAGGTCACATTCTTTCAAATATGATAACTAGCCGAGATTTAAAAAATATGCATTTTGAGATATGAAAGCTTTCACTGCCAATACTTAAAAACTGTCTTTTAGATTTGATAGAATTGATGAAGCTAAAGATATGTTATAGATATATTGTATTACTTAATTGGATATATACATATATTTATATATATATTGACAGGTAATCAGCTATTGATCATTGCCTTATATGCATATTAATTAGTATCTACATAGACCATGTACTTGAATCTACTTGTAACGTTACCTTTTGTTGTTTATTCAGTCCAAGATCATTGACACTGTCTTTCCTGTGAGTGATGGACCAGGGGGATTAGTGAAGGCTCTACACCATATGTGTGAGCTGTCTGAAGACGCAGCTAATGAGGGATTCAAGTTGATTATTCTGTCAGACAGAGGTGCAAATCAGGAGTTTGCTCCCATCAGGTGAGTTCCCCCAGAAAACATGTTAAGTTGTGGATAACCGGGTCTAATAACTTCATCAAACTTATAAATCCGATGTTGCAGTAGTATCGAACTATTTTAAGTTAAAGACTGATTAACTTTATCTAAGATACAAAATTAACTAAAATATTTAAGAGATTTTTATTTTAAAGTAACAAATAAACACATCATGATTATTCTGTATTGATTATTTTTCAGTTCCCTGCTTGCAGTTGGTGCCGTTCATCATCATTTAATAAAAAAGAAGTTGCGTCTAAAACTTGGATTGATACTAGAGTCTGGTGAACCAAGGTAGGCAACTCCTTAAATTCTGTATGAATTCTAAATGTAAATAGAGCGATAGGTTAAAGTGAAATATGTATTGTGAAATGTGAAAAATATCGGAATATATAAAAATAAGAATGATTTGGAAAGTCAAGTCCTAAAAAAAATGACACTAAACAATATTTTAATGGTGAAATTGGATTTATGAAATAAAAATTACACCTCCTGCTAGGCGACCTGAACCTTGTCATTCTGATTCTTTTCAAAATGAAATAAATTCAGCTGTGACTGATCAAATTGAAATCAATATGAAATCATTTGACATTTGACAAGTCACAAAACATTAGGAAATCTATTTTAGCCTATTGTGGGTGTGTAAGCCAAGACAGGAAACCTCTTTTCATTATTTTGGTGTGTTAAAATGGATATCCTTATGGCAATACAGTCTCGGAGAGTTGGTTCGGTGATAAAAATGGCACCCTGTCTTATATGAATTCTTTTCATAATTAACTTGGATAGTCACTTAAGACAGTCTAGACTGTAGTGTGATGTACCCTTTTTATGACGTTAGCCTTGCAACTGATATAGATATTTTTCATATAATTTTTTTTTCTACTTTTCAGAGAAGTGCACCAGATTTGTACCTTGCTCGGTTATGGTGTTGACGCACTTTGCCCATATTTGGTGTATGAGACCATTGCACGACTCCGACAGCAGAGATTGTTAGACCCGCCCCTTGCAGATGAGGAGATATTTATGAACTACAGAGCAGCGTGTGCTAGAGGTATATCTAAGGTGATGGCAAAGATGGGTATATCAACTCTCCACAGTTACAAGGTAAAGGATTGTAAGACATTTCAGACATATCAACTTTATTCTCTGTTAATTTAGTTATTTTTACATTATACATGCTCACATTAAAATAGATTCTTTTTGAGAACATCAATTCTGTGGACTAGTTTAATAATGCATTACAATAATGTCAAATATTGAATTTAATTTGACTGTTTATAATAAACATGCCCGATATCATTTTCAAAATGAAAGAAAATAATTATGATGTGATGCCATAAGATAACAAAATATTGTAAGGTTTTACACTTCAAAATAACAATTTCTGTAGACAATAATTGGATACTTATATTTACGTATATAAAATTTTTGGAAATTGAACCTGAGTACTCTATAAAAAAATATCTAAAATGACAACTTCTATTATCTATGTTTCAGGGTGCACAAATATTTGAGGCAGTGGGTCTGAGTCGAGATGTGATGGACTTGTGTTTCACTGGATCTGCATCCAGGATTGGTGGTGTCACATTCACACATCTTGCAGAGGAGGTTTGTTTATATTTGGTTGTTCAATTTGCACCAGAGTCATTTTCTAAAACCAAAATCTTTGATTGAAAGTGTGTGTGTGTGTGTGTTGTGTGTGTGTGTGTGTGTGTGTGTGTGTGTGTGTGTTGGGAGGTAACAGCAGAAAACCAGGGCTGCACTCAGTTCAGTTAATAGTTAATGTGTTTGCTAACATTTGAAAACACAAGTCAATTGAATGACATGTTCACTGTAAACATTTGCTTACACAGAAACACACTTTTGAAACCTGTTTTCTTGCATTTAATCAATAGATTTTAAAGAGAAATGGAGGGACAGCGCCGATGTAGTCTGATTTCCGTTTACTTTTCATTCGTGCAACATTAACATGTTAACAGCCTTTAAGAAGAGTTACTCTTCTTCTCAAACAACAGATAGGTTAGGAAGAGTTACTTTCTTCTCAACAAAACTCCTGTTACACTGTTACTTGATAATTTAAAATAGCATGAATTTTATCATTTTTCACTTGTTCAAAATGTCTTCCATTTCTTAAGTCTAGTGTATACTTTAACAGTAGAAACTTAAACAATGACTTCTGTTGTATATTAGACCCTGAACAGACATGAGCTTGCATATGCTGAGAGAGAATGTGACAGTCTGGTTGTGATGAATCCTGGGATACTACACTGGAGAGACGGTGGAGAGAAACATGTAAATGAGCCAAACTCAGTGGCAAATCTGCAGGTTAGTCAAGAATAGACCAAATTACAATCTGCATTCAACAGCTGACTTTTAACAAAAGATTGTTAATAAAGCTATATATAAAGTTTGTGATAGTAGAAAACTCAAAATAATTCCAATAGAAAAACAAAAAAGCATTATAGTTTATACTCATATTTAGAGTTTTAATTTGTTTAAATTTCAATTGAAACTTTAATCTCCGTTTTGTATAGAAAAAAAACAAACAATCTTTAAAATCAAAACATATTCTTCTTGTATCAAGCATGTTGTATGTTTCATAACATAATGTGTACATGTACATGTTGTAGTGTAATGTATTGTTTTAATCAATGAACATGTTTTGATGTTTATAATGCAACAATCAATTTTCTAGTGTGTTAAACTACATGTACTTGCCATTGTTGAACTATTACAAAATTTTGATGATGTTTACTGTGGCAATATTTTGACATTCCTCAGCCAAAAATAGACTTAACACTCCAAAATTTGGAATAATATGCACTATGTGCCACAAATTTGGGGGCATGAAGGTATTCACAAAGTATGTACAATTGGTATTTATTTACATTGTTGTGTATTGATTTGTAAAAAAAATATCATGCCAATTTCAGGAAGCTGCACGAAGCAACAACAAAGATGCTTATGCCAAGTTTTCAGAGTCAGCTTTTGAAGGGGCCAAGCATTGCACATTGAGAGGCCAGCTGGAATTCAGATATGCTGAGAGGCAACTAGACCTGTCTGAGGTGGAGGACGCAGCGTCCATTGTAAAGAGATTCTGTACAGGTAAACAAACTTTCTATACTTCATGTTTAAACAAAGTGACCACACCTGCGTTTGATAACTATTCTATTGTTGTTGCCCTGGAGTAAAGGTAATGTTGTCATCTCTATGGGAATCTGAGTCGTACATTGTCTGCATGACAGCAAAGGCAAACCTGGTATATAGGCAAATGTCTATGAAAGGCGAGTTCTGATTGATATTTACAAGATGCGTTCTTTAATTTTCAAAATTTACACACATTATAAAAAAGTTGTCAGTATGCCAAAAAATTGGTAATATTTATTTATTTTTTGTTGAAAAAAGTATGTGTCAACCACTTGTTATATTTTGGAAAAGAATAAATTAATTAAATATAAAAAGTTTGACATGAGTATTGTATTTACAGGTGCTATGAGTTGAGATAGCAGCTCTCTCAAAAACCCATACAGCCTTGGCTATTGCCATGAATATTGTGTTGAATGAGTGACTTGAATATTATATATATTTGCAGGTGCTATGAGTTTTGGTAGTATCTCTTTGGAAGCCCATTCAACCTTGGCTATTGCTATGAATCGTGTAGGTGCCAAATCAAACACAGGGGAAGGGGGAGAGAACTCTGACAGATACCTTAATGAAGACCCACAGTTCAACAAGAGGTCCAAAATTAAGCAGGTAATTCAGTGATGTTGACCCTTACTAACAATCTTAAATAGAACTGAAAAGAAATATTAAATCAGAATGACAAAGGACTTTTTTTAGAGTTTTATGATGATGATTACAAAAACTGTTTAATATTTTTAATTGGTCATATTGCCATGGTTACATATTTGTGGTTAGTGCTGGTCTTTTGATTATATGTTTGAAACTTGCTATGTCCTTGTTATTCATTGGGGATTAGTAACATGTCAGTGACTTTATTGTTTATGGCTGTAGCTAGATAAACACTGGTATAAATGTTCTATGTTGCAGGTTGCTTCTGGCAGGTTTGGTGTGACTAGCTCCTACCTAAGTCATGCTGACGAACTACAGATCAAAATGGCTCAGGGTGCGAAACCAGGAGAGGGTGGAGAGTTGCCCGGACACAAGGTGGGTGGGACAAATAAGTAATAGATAAGTTATTGTTATAAAAAAATAATAATTACATCAGCATTTAGCAAGACTGATCTTCCAAAAATCTTCCAGGCCTGGTCATTTCTAAAACTTGAAAACATAGCTTCCTCTATTGGTGTTCAGCATTTTAAGAATGATTATAAAGTGGTTGCCAAGTTGTCTGATTCTAAAGTGGTTGTCAAGTTGTCTGATTCTAAAGTGGTTGCCAAGTTGTTGGTACAAAATGACTAGTTGAGCTATCATATCATGATGCTTGAATTGGAAACACCATACAAAACAATTCCAGGAGGTTCTCTGTTTATATACAACATCAAATACTTGATGTATGTCACATAAATAATGTTTTATACTGCAGGTGCTCAAATCAACCTTTACATTATGAAAACATTTGTGTTGTTTACGTATTGTTAGAAAATTAAATGTTGTGATGAGTGATTAATACATGATTCGTATAGATGTACTTGGAATAGTACAAGTCACTGCAGCCGACATGATACATTTTTATGTTGTTTTCAGGTATCCAAAGAGATAGCGAAGACCCGTCACTCTGTAGCTGGTGTTGGACTGATTAGCCCCCCACCTCATCACGATATTTACTCTATAGAAGACCTGGCAGAGGTGAGAGTTAATGCTTATAGAAACTTTTTTGTTGATATGCAAAAACCTTAGGTTACAATGTTTCCCTTCAAAAAATTATTTTTCTTGTATCATTCATACAAAGGTAACTTTATATGAAAAAACCTAAGGCTCCTTCAGACTTGTGCAATTATGTTTTCAATATGGCTGCTGTGCTGGCAAATGTTTAGGAATGTTTCTACAGATATTGTTTTTAATCTTTATTAGAACTGATTGATTTCATGGATGATTTTCGTGAAGAATCTTTGTTGTTATGAAATGAAAAGCTACATGTATGTTCTGCAAATTGTATGTTTAAAATTTATATATTATTTATATCACCTAGAACTTGTTAAAGATACTTCATTAGTTGAATTACATGGTCCCAATACAGTCAAACCTGGCTTAAGCGACCAGTCAAGGGAAGGAGTAAATGTGGTCTTGCATGACAGGTTGTCGCTTAATACAGGTTAATTTACTTTGAAAGCATAGAAATGGGAAATAGCAAATGTGGCTGCGCAAGACAAGTGTCTGTTGAACAGAGGTGACCGCTTACACAGGTTTGACTGTATTTGAAATTTTGTCATTGTAATTATTGCAAGTATGTGGAGCCAGATATACACAGCTGTGAATTGCTTTGTTGGAAGATGATATAATGAATATGTTTTCAAGCAATTTCACAAGCAGTAAGGTTGAATACTTGTACGCAGTTAATAATATTTCTAATAAATTTCTATTAAACTGAAATTTTATCCATAGTTTTGTGTTATTGTAAGTTAATGTTTGACTATAATGAATCATTTACAATGAATTTCTCTGTGTTTTAAGTTGATATATGACCTGAAATGTGCCAATCCAGATGCCAGGATCAGTGTCAAGTTGGTGTCAGAAGTTGGTGTTGGTGTCATAGCTTCAGGAGTTGCCAAGGTAACACGCATTCAAAATTGATCAATGTGTTTATAATAATATATTTCCATATTTTTGTAATACTTTCCAAATGTGACATAGAATAGAGAATATATATATTTCTTATATTTTACTTTTGATAGAATTATATGTATATTATTTTTGAAAGAAATATGAATTTGATTCAAACAAACAAACTTGGAATTAATCTGTATTCAAATAACAGTCAATTAGTTTTGAAGTCATTTTGCATTCCTTCACCAGGGTAAGGCTGAGCATATAGTTATATCAGGTCACGATGGAGGTACTGGGGCCAGTAGCTGGACAGGAATCAAGGGGGCAGGGTTGCCATGGGAACTGGGATTATCAGAAACACATCAAGTACTGACCATGAATGACCTCAGATCCAGGGTTGTATTACAGGCTGATGGACAGATAAGATCAGGTTTGTTAATTATCTTTAAAATCATATATGTATGTTATATGTATATGGTTAAATTAAGTTCCATTGTCAATTTGTGTAGTCTAAACTTATGTATTCACTTGCGCAACAAATTCTTACAACTTGTACAAATCATGCAATAGTTTTTGTTTAAATATTTAGTGTCATTTTATGCCACTGAAGGCTAACAGATGATCAGTTAAACTAACCACTCTTTCCTGGAATCCTGAAAGGATAACCACTACTCAAACACACCCATCTCTGCAAGTAACTGATAACTTTACCACTTGATTCAGTGGTGAGATATAATGACAACAAGATGCATTGTTGAATATCAATCATCACAGAGACAGTGACCATGCAGGGATTCGAACTGACAACCCCTAGTAATCACCAAAGAAGTCTTCCTGGGTAGAACCAGTACTAAGCATATTCATGCAGATAAAGTGTCTTTCTGTAGGACACAGATGTTGGTGGTAGGGAATCAAACCAAGGACACTCTGATCCTAGTTCCACTAGATCTACATGTACTACTCTAGTTGTATTGTCTGATGATATTGCTTTTGTCATATTTACACAGGTAGAGATGTAGTTATAGGCGGCAGCAATGGGAGCAGATGAGTTTGGGTTCAGTACTGCCCCACTGATTGTAATGGGGTGTACCTATGATGAGAAAGTGTCACCTCAATACATGTCCTGTTGGCATAGCGACACAGGTAATCATTTGTACACGGGCAATAGGTTTTGTTATATTCCTTATGTGGAAGACCTGAAGTTTTCACTGTTAGTCTGTCTGTCCCTAACATTATTGTGCTACATTTGTACATTGTAACATTCACTCCTGTATTTTATGTATAATTAAGTACTGGTATACGTCGCCACCATCAATGGGACGTGTGCTACATCTGTACATTGTAACATTCACTCCTGTATTTTATGTATAATTAAGTACTGGTATATGTCACCACCATCAATGGGACTTGTGCTTATTATCTGGACATTACTTCATTACTGCATTACTTCATGAGTTATAGAACTTTATAGTTCTACAAATACTGCACTTGATTTAATATAAAACATAATAATTCTATAAATGCCCGTGGCAGCAGCATGTGTCACACAATGTTGGCTTGTTCTTTATTGTTACAATTTTATATACATTTGTACAATGTGCACATATTAGTATATTTGTGACAACAAGAAGTTCTGGAGACATGAATTTTCTTTATGTTTAAATATCTTCATGTGTTCAGCAATTAAGTTGTTTTTCACCAGATTAAAATGGTGGAGCTTAAACATACCAGGTATTCAAGTTAAATTTAGATAAGTAAGCTAAACCATATACACGTATGCATTAAATCAAACAAGTACAGCTTTGATACTTTTTGTTCCTGTAATCTAAGTTACTACTCCTATTTTAGGATCCAGTGTTGAGACAGAAGTTTGCTGGTAAGCCAGAACATGTGATCAACTACCTCTTTTTTATAGCTGAGGAGGTGAGTCTCGTTTACCCTACAAGCATTGAGGCTTATTTTTTATTCCGCATAACATTTATTGAAGACGGAAATACAGTGAAACAATCACTGTTTTTAGTTACTTATTTAAATGCTTCCAAATGGATTTTCACAGATTACATTCCTTTGCTCTGGCATTTGTTTTCAAAATAATATCGTATATAAATATGTTCAAAATAATTTGAATTAAGTTTAAACTTATTTATTTTACTTTGATTGTGAAACAAGTTATTACAACTTAAACAAGTCATGCTGAAAGTATTTCTGGCTAGAACCAGTACTAAGCACATGCTGAAAGAGTGTCTCGCTCAAGGATCCCACACATAGCCATGGGAAGAATGGAACCCATGAGCCTCTGATCCTTGGTTTGATGTTCTACCCCTGGACCACGCGCTCAATACTAATTTGAATTTAATATAATTATTGCTAGATATCTTGGTACAAGACATTTTTATTACCAGCACACATATATGAAAACTTTAAAATGTACATACACTCTTCATGTATATGCTTTAATATAACAGGCTAGAGAGATTATGTCCAAACTTGGCATAGCAAAATTCCAAGATCTAATAGGAAGAACAGACAAACTGAAGTTCAGTCCAAATGCTCACAATCCTAAGGCAAAGTTGCTTGATTTCTCTGCTATCCTGAAGAATGCCCTGGATATCAGACCAAATACAAACATCGTTGGAGGAAGCATGAAACAGGATTTTGAATTGAGTAAACGGCTGGTAGGTATATTAAATACAAAGTAAATAAATCCAGTTATGTTTTGATCACTTACAATTTAATTAATGTTTGCCCAATTCATACAGGTTTTATGTCCAAGGATGAAATAAATCTTACAGCCAATGCAGATGTTTTTTACATATTTTTCAGTCCTGATACATGTATGAGGGCTGTCCAAAAAGTATTGTGATTAGGTTGATTATTCCAAAGCTTGATACTTAATGTACAGTACCTGTCTCTTATCCATCAATGTAACCTCCTTTGTATTTTATATCCACTTTTCAGCTATCTAGCAACTTGATAACAGTTGTTGCTAGGCAACCATTCCAATACACCATCACCTCTCACCTGTTTGCATTACTTTTTTGAGAACCCTCGTACATCAAACTTGTAAATAATGAAAAAGTTTTGTAAAGAGGTTGTAAACTGTTGAGTTCATATTAAACTGAGTTGCCTCAATTCAGCCAATCAAAGTTACGATGCAAGATTGGCTGAACTTGTTAGAATATGGACTCCAGAGTTCATATATGATCTTGATTATCAATATCAAGATACAAAATACAATATTTATTTAGAGTTGGTATGGTACAACATATATAAACTTTAGCTATGTATAGTTATTGACCGACATATCATTACTGGTTTGTCATTTACTCTTCTGTAAACAATTGGTAATTGTTGCACAGGTATTAGGTTGGATTGCATGACTTATTATTTGGTTTGCTTTGTTTCTTTCATTGATTATCAATTACAGTTTAACAAATTGTAGTAATAATATCAAAATTATTTCATATCCATTTTAAAGATATGTTTGTACATACTTATTTGTTGCCATTTTATTATGCTAAAAATTTAATTTGTTGAGTTGTAAATAAAAAATTGAGTTGATTTTGGGCCAGGTTTTATGTTCAACATAAGGAAAACACCGATTGATTTGACATAATGTTCTTGCCAGTAATCATAATCACTTGAATTACATTAAAAGGACTATCAAATAGTGGAGAAGGCCAAGGATGTTATAGATGGCAAGCAGAAACAGGTGACCTTGGATATGAAGGTCACAAATGAAGACCGATGTTTTGGTGCTACTCTCAGCTACTACATATCAAAGTAAAGTATCTTTTTTTTGTTAACATGTATATGTTACTTGTATACAGATATTAATAATTATAATAAAATTATACAGGAATCTTTAAATATCATCTCCCACAATTGTGCATGCTACCACTAAGTGACAAATAATTTAGTAATTATAAGTCGAAATAACACCCAGTAGAAATTTCATTAAGAAACTTTAAACCAAAACATATGTTGTAACTCAATTTCATATGTATTCCATGTGTAGCTTGCCATGTAAAGAATGTGTTGTGATTTTTAAGATTTTAGTTTAAACAGTATTTTATTAAAAAATATACGACATTTCAATACATATAACATTAATCACTTTGACAAGAGTACATATTGAAAGAGTCCCAGAAGTGAGTTTATGGCTTTTTTAGAATCTGTTACTCACTATTACATAACATAAGATTGTTTATTACTTAGAGAATTAGAATTGATGTTTCCATTGAAATAAAATTGCATACTCTAATTATATGCATAACCTTAAAACTTCTAATAATATTGTGACCTAAGAACATTGTAAATCAAGAGGGTTTCTAAGAGTGAGTATTTGCACACTCGCCAAGTATCGCCATTGATCAGGTATTGAAAAAAAGAAAGTCACTGGCATGGAATTAATCACTGATATTGTATGTGTTGTTATATTAACAGAAAGACTGTTGAAGAGGGTTTGCCAGACAAAAGCATCGTGCTTCACCTGTGTGGTTCAGGAGGTCAAAGTTTTTGCGCATTTTTAGCCAGAGGTGTTTGTGTAACTTTGGAGGGTGATGCAAATGATTACGTTGGAAAGGTACAGCTCATCTTTACAGCCTTATCTCTGCTTGAACTCTATTGCTGTCAGTTAAACTGTTCATTAGTTCTTGTGCAATTTATTTTTTGCAATTTATTGTTATCGGTATTTATTTTATTAAATGATATAAATGCTATTAAAATTAAAACAATTCCTGTCAGCTTTAATGTTCATTTATGCTTAGATACATAATTTGAATGTTTTTCACTTTAACTGCATATTGATGCCTTAGGCCAAGATAGCTCAGTTGGTAACATATCTCAGCTGTTGATCCAAGAGTTTTGAGTTTGAATCCCTAATCTGTGTGATGGTTGGCCATGAACAATATTCAATGGCATATTCAATGGCCATAAATCTTCCACCTCTGGTCATGTGAGAAAATAGTCAGTGACTTGTAGAGATAAGGAGTATTGGTTCTGATTAACCATCCAGTGAACTCCAGGAACTGATAATTAAATTTGCTGACAGATGTTAAATAACTGAAATACTGTTTAAAAAAGGTAGAAAATTACATACAAACTAAACATATTACATTACATGTAATCTTATTATAACTGAAATTGTCTGGAGATTTAGTTGTCTTTACAGTTAAATCTTTACAATAACAGATAATTGGTAGAAACCAAATTTTTCTGCAGTGAATTATTTCTTATTTTATTGTCTTTTCATACCATTGCAGGGATTGTCAGGTGGAGAAATTGTCATATTCCCTCCAAAAGACATGCCTCCAGAGTTCAGGTCTGTGGACAATATTATAGTTGGCAATGTTGTTTTGTATGGTGCAACATCAGGGAAGGCATTTTTCCGTGGACAGACAGCAGAGAGATTTTGTGTGAGAAACTCTGGCGTCATAGCAGTCAGTGAGGTACAAAGAATTTATCTCATTTATATATAAGGTTGTTTGTTGTCTTTTATTCCCTTTGATTTACAATATTATAAATGACTTCAATCTCTATTACCTTTGATCCGATTGAAACAAAACCTAGTTAAGATATTCCTATGAAAGACCATTTTCTGAAATGGTTATGAGTTAGACCTACGCCTTGGTCAATTGACTTTATGGGAGAAAGTTTGCCAGATAGGTTACTGAAGGATGATAATTCTATATAGTTTCATTCAGTCTTCCCCAACCAATAACAAAATTAATGATGGCATATAAATATTTTATTGTGTTAGAAAATAATGTTAAATCCCATTACCTTCCAGCGTTTTTGTTGTAGAATATCCTAAGAGATGATGATACTTGCATTTTCTTTTAGTTTTATAGGGAATGTATGAAAATAATAACTACTGATTGACAACTTTCAGTATTTCAATAAGAATGGGTTATATATGAATACTATTTAAGTGTTTTGGTGACAACTTGAAGTTTACTTCTTGGTTAAGATATGCTATATTATGTTGTTCCAAATTTGTTTCACTTTAAACATGTTAAATGTCCTGCCCTGAAACATCTGATGATTGACCTGATTCATGTAGGGCTGCGGAGACCACGGTTGTGAGTACATGACAGGTGGAAGAGTTGCAGTTCTTGGCCGTACTGGACGTAATTTTGCAGCGGGCATGTCAGGCGGTATAGCGTATGTTTATGACAAGTAAGTTTCTCATTTGATTATGCAAATTATCTGTAGATTTTAATCAAAACATAGCATCATTGAATATTAGATGAAAATACAGTTATTGGTAAAAATAACTAACGTAAAAGTAACATGTAACATTCTACTTTATGGTCAGTTTTCTAATATGGCACTTCAAAATTTCAGTTAAGAATCATTTGATAAGAGTGAATTGTATGATCTGCATAATTAAAGTCAATATTCTTTGCTTATTAGCCCATATACATGTATGCTCTCAGGGCAAGGCATTTCTCAGCAATTTTCACAGAAGTGATAATTGATTATGTGGTATTTGATTGGAGTACCAAGCAAATAATAGATGTGACTAATAAGTGATTTACCAGTCGACCATATAAAGACACACTGTTTTTAAATGGATGAAATAGACTGGAATAAAGAGGCGACTGTCAATCAGTTGAAGTGCTTAGTCACCCTTTGATCGTTCACGTAGCATTTTAAGGAGGTGACTGTTTCATACATGTACTATACAAAGGCAATTTATACAGGAGGGTTTTGAAGTGGCCATATAATAAATGTGGCCTCTCACAAGAGTGACCACGTAGACATGTTAGACTCACTATTGAGGTCTAAAAAATATACAGTTATTTGAAATATATAATAACATTATAAAGTTTAATCAGTTGACCAAACCTATCCTTGTTACTAAACAAAAACATTGTAAAACTTAAAAAAATTTGGCAACGAGAGCAGTACTTAATGATAAATTAAAAATTACAGCCATGATGGTATACGCTGTTGTTGTTTAGGTTGAATGAGTTTGCAGACAAATGTAACCAGGAATCTGTTTCCCTCGAGCCTTTAGAGCTACCTGAAGATCAGCAGCTGTTGCAGGACCTATTGGCTGAGTTTGAGTCCAAGACTGGCTCCACTGTAGCCAGGTTCATACTTGATAACTGGCAACAGGAGAAAAAGGCATTTATCAAGGTATGTACATGTATGTTGTCTTGAGGGTTATCTCAATTGTATATTCATGACATGCTTTTTCTTGAATGCTACTAAGATTTTTCTCTTAAACACATACATTGATATTCAGTCTTCTGTGAATAGCACATCATTGTAATTAGCAAGTACTGGAATTTTATAAAAAAAAAAATTACCTCCCACCTGTCAAATGACAAATGTACTTATCCTGTTTGTGAAAAATATATGTATATGATACCTTTTATATGAGTTTTGTAAGAAATAAAATATTAATCTTGAAAGGCCTTATCTATGCATTAACATCTTAAAATGAGCAGACAGTTGGATTCCAAATCACAAATACTTACAGGTTTTCCCACATGAGTACAAACGGGCACTGGAGGAGCAAGCTGCTGCTAATAGTCCTGTCTCAGACAGTGTACCCCAGGCCACGTCTAATACTCCTGCCGAGGTCAAATCAACGGCCTTCTTGAACGGACATGGAGAGGGATCAGCCAATGTTGGGGTAGATCAGAAGGCCGAGTCCACCTCCTCAGACTCAGACAAAGAAGACTTTGTGGAAGATTCGATCAATATTATAGATGATAATGATCCTAATAGAATCGAGGTGAGAACTTTTTATATGGTATTTATATGTAGAGTTTGTGTGAGTCATCAAACGAGGAGAAGAGGACTATAGCTGTCATATTACCAGAAGTGTTTTTTCATTTATAATTATAAAATCATGATAAAAATACTTAAATAATTAAATGAAAAGAGACAATGAATGAAATCTTACAACACATGTAGTTATCCATGTAAAGTGTTCATAAAGTTGGTTTTTGTGGGTGTTTTTCAGTTCACTTCTCCCTTACATCGAAATAGTTTCTCCTCAATTCCAAGTAGGGAGACATCTTCTTTTAAAATTCTGTCCTAACCTGAATTTTGCTACATGTGAATTTAAGTGGTGATAATATACAAGGTAATGGTAGTCCCTATGAATACCAGTATATGGAATTTAAATATACAGTTACAAAAAAACTATAATCTGTACAAAGTTTATGGGAATGCATGTTTATGACAGACATTAGCCACATGAAGTAGGTATATGTTTTACAGTATATTTATATATATACATTGTATATTTTGTAACGAGTGAGTGACAGCAAAACAAAAACATTTTTTTTTATTAATGAGCTTGTCTGGTATTTCATTGCTTGGTGTACCATGTTCAGTTCCTTCTTCTGTGACGACTCTCAGGTCTAGTAGGCCTTTGAATTTAGTAGTTGCAAAAAATGTAATCCATCCTTGGTGTGGACAAAATATAAGCTCTCCTTGAGATCATTTGGTACCATAACTGAAATATGTCACAAGAAGACCATGTAGCCTCTATAAGGCAACCATGGTTTGACAATCCTTGGAAATATGTCACAAGAAGACTTTGTAGTCTCTATAAGACAACAACAGTTTGACAATCCATGTGTCCATGTGGAAATATGCCACAAGAAGACTTTGTAGCCTCTATAAGACAACCATGGTTTGACAATCCATGTGTCCAAATGGAAATATGTCACAGGAAGACTTTGTAGCCTCTATAAGACAACCATGGTTTGACAATCCGTATGTCTATGTGGAAATATGTCACAGGAAGACTTTGTAACCTCTATAAGACAACCATGGTTTGACGATTATGCTCCATGTAGGTGACAACATCTCACATTATAATTTTATTTTTAAAACATATAAATATAATTGCTGTAAAAACCATACATACATTTCTGTTAATCCATGTTTTAGGAAGTACTACAGGCAAGTGAATATATGTACATGTATTGTGTTATTTGAGATTTTTCATTAGATAATCTGCTTTAGTTTATTTATGTTTGCTTTATTAGAGTAAATTATTGCTTATTTCACACACTTTGCTGCAGTTGCATTCTTTTTCATATGATGTTATAGTTTGTTATTTCACAATCGTTGTGTTACAGAAGATATTAATATATAGCTCATTTTATAACAGAACAACTAAACCTGCTTTAGAAATGCTTTCTTCTTGGTAAATTTATATGATGTTCAACTGACCTGATCACATACCATTGACTTTGTTATTTTCCCTGTTGTTTTGGGTCCTCCATGGCCAAGTGGTCTCAAGAGTTGCTGGCTCACTTAACCTTTCATTGCCAAGGTAGAAGGTTTGAGTCCAGCTTCGTACTAAAGTTTCTTATGAGAAAATTGACCAGTTACTTGTGAAAAAATGGTACTTTAACTTAGATTTTGAGGGCCTCATTGAAGATTGACTTGCTCAAATGAGTTCTCTCATTAAATATAGAATTTTATTATTATTATTACTGTTATTATTATTATCAGATTCTGGTATGAAGTATATGATAGCAAGGTCTTCCTATACTAATAAAACTGAATGCCTTGTATAATGAGAATTGTGTCAAAAAGAATATTAACCTCATTAAAATGATATATATTTCAACTCCTGTTCTATGTACGCCATCCTTGTTAACTTGGATGATTCTATTCCTGGCTTGGTGCAAATATATTAGTATTGAACATGGGTGAAGCTACAAAGAATGTTCATCAAAGTTATAAGATGCTGTTAGTCTGATTTCATGAGTCATGTCCTACAATTTTATAGGTCATAATATAACATAAAATAACTTAATAGTTGTTTTTTGTGATAAAAATTTAACTTGCTAAGTGTAAGTATGTTTATCTTGTTTAATATTGTTTATGCTTGATGTGGATTTGAATCAAAATTTGCTTCTGTGGCTTTTTACATTGATTGGACTTATTTTATAATTTTCTGACAATAATTTTAGTTTCGGTATATTATAATTTATAATACTAACAATAAATCACTAAAATTCTCATCTTATTTCGACAAGAAAAGAAACACACCATTGCTACATATTCAAGTACCGGTAATTGGTATAACAGCTTATGTAAAATGATTTTTAACTCGACTATTCCTAGAATGAGGGGGCTATTGTACTCGCCCCGGCATCGGTGGCAGTTTTTCAGGTTAAAGTTTTTTATCAGGTAAGATACATGTATCTAGCAAACCACTCATTGGATATAAATGAAACTTGACATGTATGTTCAGCATCATCAATGGAACTCACAGACACAAGAACCATAACTCTGGGGTGCATTTTGGCAGACTTCTTGCCATTTTTGGACTTAATTTTTCAGGTTAATGTATTTTATCAGGTAAGATATATATGCAACCAATCATTCGATATGAATAAAACTTCACATGTGTGTTCAGCATCATCAGTGGAATGTACAGAGATAAGAACCATAACTCTGGGTTGCATTTTGGGAGAATTATGTCCCATTTAGGCTTAGAAAGATTGGTTAAAGTTTTTTAGCAATTAATATTTTAGAGCAGGTACATACTTCATCAACTTATCATTGAATATGAATGAAACTCCACATGTGCATTCAGCATCATCAACAGAATGCACAGAGATGAGAACCATAACTGTTGGTTGCATTTTTACAGAGTTATGGCCCTGTTGGACATAGAAAATTTGGTTAGAGATTTTTGAGTTGGTACGTATTTCATCAACCTGTCATTGAACATGATTGAAACTTGACATGAGTGTTCAGCAACCTCTACAAAACTCATAGAGACATGAATCATAACTCTTGATTGCATTTTGGCATAATTATTTCCCTTTAAGACTTAGAAATTTAGTTTTTTTAGCAGGTTAAAGTTTGTATTACAAGGCTTTGAGCTTAGATGTTTGATAAATAGGGTCTGTTTGTGGTCCTCTCTCAAATTTGTTCAAAACCATGATCTTGGAGACAAAATAGGCCTGCCCTAAGGGGTTTAATTTTCTGAAATTTTTTTCTTCATTTTGATTAAAGGGTATCCAGCTGTGATAAACTGTACATGCTGGTACAAGATTATTTCAACTATAGATCCATTTTCATGAACTGGTACCAATATATTGCCCTGTTGATAAAGAAAATAAATAGTGTTGGTGAATTATTTTGGTGATTTATTTTTAAACAGACAAGCAATAATTATAGCTTAATTTTACCACCCCTGAAATTTAATTGTCTTCCATTTGGTACTTATTTCCTGAAAAATCTGCTGTTTCAGAATAGCATTGAAACAGTTGAGCATGCTGTCCCTCCAACATCTCTTGTTATAAATGTTGTACCAGAAATTATTAATATCCAGTTTATAAATGACTTAACTTGCTTATAAAATAGTAACCAGTGTAAGTATATAGACAGAAAATGTAGGTACCCTTTGGGTTAATTTACAAGACTTTCTGTATATAAGGATTTCCAGAATTTGAATACCATCTGGTATGTAAAAAATGGAAACCAAATCTTTACATTTGAAAAAAAGAAGATTGTTATTGTTATGACCCTGACATTGGCATCTTTGTCATTGTTGTGCAGTCGAAGTTTTATGTTTAGCTTAGCCTTTTGTCTCTTCTTAGGTTGTAGTGACTGAACTTCATAAACTTATTCATATTATGTCATACAACAATGCAAGACTGGCATCTGCATCTGCTTGCGGTGCTCTTGTTTTGATTCGTTAAAATACTGTTCATGGAATCATTTGGTATTATATGCTTAGTGTACATACTCATTGCAATTTACTCAATACTGCTATATTTAGGATACCTTTTATGCAGTTACATATATCATTTACTACTGTAGAAGTTTAAAATGGCTTTTTTAGAAAATAGTACATTAAATATATGTATTGAATGTTCAAGACCTAATGCTGGAGTGTGTTATTTGCTTATAGATAAAGGAATACAAAAGTAACATGACTGTGTAATGTATATGTTTACCAAGTATACTTAATATAATATTATGTTATTGACTAATTGTAAGCCACCTACCAGTTTCATCATGTATTTACTATCCATCCATGTCTGGCATCCTGTCTGTCTGATCAACTAGAAAAATTACTAAAACAATATCTATTAGCAAACTTATCTGAAAGCATGTTGATATAGGGCAATAAGGAGATAATGCACATCATTTTATTTTTTTTTCAATGGGACATAAATTGTGGTTACTATAGGCAACAAAATTGGTAAAATGACAGATCCTGTGGTAACACAAAAAAATAACCAAACTTCATTTGTTAAACTTAGCATATAGATAGAGGGCAATAAAGAGATCATGCACATCATTTTAGTACTTTTTTAGTTGGACGAAGATTGATATGGCAACAAAACTGGTAAACGGGTAGTGGGGCCTGGTGTTTTGTCTCTCAGTTTCTCTGCCTGGCATTTATTTATGAAATTGATGGATTCTATTCCTTGCAAGCTTTTCATATTTAAAACGATAGTGACAATCCAAGTCCTTAAAAAATTTACTCCGATTGACTGTTAGGTATAAAGTTGTTTTGGACCAAGATGTAATCCTGGGAAGCACTATGTGAAGTCGGACTATCTTGTCATATATGGTTACTGTCTTTGTACATTTTAGTCAGCAATTGAGGAAGAAGATGAGGTAGAAAATGATATCAACAGTCAGAATGAAACCACAGTGGTGAAAAAGGAGCCAAAAGTGATAGACATTGAAGAAACTATACCTGATGCAGCCATGGAACAAAAGAAATTGGACAAACTCAAGTTGGTATATTATTTTTTCTTAAATACTGGTATATATAGCAGATTGATCACAAAATGTGCCAACCATTAGATAATTGGTAGGTAACAAATACCTGTGTCAATCATTAGATAATTGGTAGCTAACAAATTAACAGGAACAATAATAAGAAATACCTCTGCCAACTAAACTATAAGGTATTATGATTGGTAGCTAACAAATATGTATCTGCACCAACCATTAGATAATTGACCTAACACTGAGAGCGACTAATTGCTCTCTCTGTCCACTAGGCCATGTATTGTGTGTCCAAATAAATACAATGTCATACAATGTAGTGTGATTGGAAGGTCATGTTTGATCCTCCACCAAGGTTATATGTGTATTTTGTTGGGAGTATTTAATTGGACACCATCTGTGCATATATGTGATTGAAAACGTTAACAATGCATAACACCAATATGGTTCATGGTAACTTCATAAAACCTTGTACACATGTCAACCCAGTGATACATGTATGTAGTGCCTTTTACCATAAGAGAGTTTTCAATTTCACTATAATCAAAATTATGAAATTCTCTGTTTCCATAGCATAACTACAAAACTGTTCAAAACAACTTCACAAAACTTTGTTCATATGTCATCTTAGTGATCTAGTAGTGTCTTCTGTTATGAGGGAGTTTTCATTTTGAATAAAATTGTGTAGTAGTGTCTTTAGCTGGGCCAAGCTAAAATGGTAAGAATAATGTATCAATGTTTAATAAGTGGTTAAATATACCTTTGACTGTCCTGGAACTTCATTTGCAGAGGTTTCGTGAAATACCAGCGAGCGACATACCAGTACCGTGATGCCAAGTCTCGACAG
Organism: Panopea generosa; assembly: GCA_029582155.1. NCBI lineage: Eukaryota > Metazoa > Mollusca > Bivalvia > Adapedonta > Hiatellidae > Panopea > Panopea generosa. The sequence goes on along the minus strand of CM055898.1, from coordinate 63,658,257 downwards.
AAGGATTGGAAGGAGATCTACAATCATAAAGTTGTGAAAGATGGATTGAAGATGCAAGCTGCTCGCTGTATGGACTGTGGTGTTCCTTTCTGCCAGTCGGACCATGGATGTCCACTTGGAAATATCATTCCAAAATGGAATGATCTAGTATTCAGGGTAGGCGACTTTACTATTAATACAGGTTACAATCTATGTACCATCTGTTTTCTCTCATAATATTTCATTTTCCTGTTGAAGGTTCTGAATAAGTGGTAAATATGGCATGTTGGTATATACCAGGTGCATTAATATTATAGATGTAAGGAATGAACTTTATTGTTGAACATTCATGATACATGGACTTGCATAAAGCAAAGCAATTTTACATTGTAACATTAAACTAATCTGGGGTCACTTACATTGTATGTGTTATAATGTAAGTTCATGTCTTATGAACGATCAACACACAGCATTCATTTCTGAATTGTGTGTTAGTGAATTATAATATTTAATAATTGTTCAGGAAAATTAACTGTTTAATGTATCGTATAATACTACAAGGATTTCTTCAACGCAGATGGATGTCATAAAACAAAATTTCAGAAGCAAACTGTTACATGGGTTAAAATAATGTTTGCAAGTAAAGCAACCGTGCAGTAGCAAAACATTCTTGTCTGTTGATTGTTTCAAACTTTCTGTGTTGTTATTTTCAATATTTCTTTACAATAGTTAGGTTGGTTAAGGTACTAACAGTAACAAGTGGTCACTTATGTTTGATTTTGTTCAGGGTAACTGGCAAGAAGCTTTGACCCAACTGCTGCAGACCAACAACTTCCCAGAGTTCACAGGTCGTGTATGTCCAGCACCCTGCGAGGTAAATATTTAACCTTTTCCTATTCATGCACATATACATCACCTGTATTTCATGTTTAAGATTTTTATGACTTCTTTAATTGATAGAAATAAAGACAAAAACATAAAAAATGTAAATGAGTGACTAGGTCATTATTTACAACATCATTATACGCAATATATGGGCCAGATTAAAAGGTTATTTTAGTGTGGAGGTAACAAACAGGCCAATTTGAGTGGTGATGCTGATGTACATTTTGTGTAGTTATTTTGAAATATATTACAATTGTGTCATGTTCAAACACACATTCAAGTTTAAGAAAATGTAAAATGTACATTCTTATGACAGGGTGCATGTGTACTTGGCATCAATGCTCCTGCGGTTACCATCAAGAACATAGAAAACACAATCATAGATTATGCATTTGAGCAAGGTTGGATCGTCCCCGAGCCTCCAGTAAACAGGACTGGCAAAAAGATAGCCATCATTGGTAGTGGACCGGCAGGCATGGCTGCAGCTGCACAACTGAACAAGGTACCGACATTCTGTTTGCACTGTCTCTCAATTCTCAAGCTGGTTTAGGTAATATACAGGTAATATTGCCAGGTCACCTTTTATGGATTATCAAACTTTTAGAAGGGACAGTGTCAAATCAAATTTGTAATACCTTCTTGCTTAAGTTATAACTACCAGTATATGAGCATAAAAATAAACTTTAAATGGGGAAGTTTCTTCCAAATTGGTATAAAATGTCTACTTGTTTTTAAATAATTATTTTTGTCAATATATATTTAACACAATTTACCATTTGCCAGTGAACTGTCAAGTTAAACAATGTATCTGGTTTATATTCTTCTATTCAGGAAACAGATCTATAAAAATTGCATTTTTTCTGTATCCTTATTCATTTATTCCCTTAGTATTTAGATGTTTTACTTTAATGTTCTAAATGTGATACACATTTCTTGAATGATTTAATCTGTCCACCATATAGGCGGGTCATCTTGTGACAGTGTACGAGAGAAACGACCGTGTTGGAGGTCTACTCAGATATGGCATTCCCACCATGAAGCTTTCAAAAGAGGTAATGTTGAAATATGTTCTACTAAACTGTACAACAATACTACATTGTGTCCATTCATCTGGTATCTGCTGGTCAACAATTTAAAGCGGGTTGGGAACTTAATAATTATATGAAGCTGTTATAACTCTTGAATGTTTAACAATAAAATAGCTTAATACCGGGTATTGCAGATTACTTGATATTACAGATGACAAGTCATGTTGCATTATATGTTCATAGAACATGTGAAAGGTTAAACTTACCCAGTTGAAATATTGATAATACATGCATTGGCTTGCCAGGTCAGTGGGGAATTTGCTTGCTTTGTTTTTCACCTGTCAATATTGGACAACATGGTTTAACACACTGATTCAATCCTGCAAATTGCACGAAAGAAAGATGACTGCTAATGAATCTGTGTTTACTGTAATCATTCGAAATAAATAAAAACTAAAATATGCACTTTTGATTTCAGAAAACTTTAAGTCTTTAAAATATCAAATGTTTATAGGTTGCAAGAATGAATGAATGAATGAATGAATGGTGTTTTATGGCATCTGGACACATATATTGGTCAGTTTGCATGTGTAAAATTTGAGAAATGGTAACGGAATACTTTGGCACCTTTTCAACATACTTCCTGAACTTATGAATTACATTTAGAGAAAAGGATGTAGATACAAATCCTTACGAAAATGGCTAATAAATACAAAATTGTGATTAACCAGGGGTGAAGGCAGAATGAAAAATTGTGGTTTTATACAAAATTATTTTATTATGTGTGATTATGTAAATACATAAAATATTAACTGTAATGTAATCTTCTTGTTATAAACTTAGTGTTTCATTTTACAACTCATATTCTGTATTAGGTGGTTGCTCGTCGTGTGAAGTTGATGGAGGATGAGGGTATAGTATTCCGTACAGGTGTGGATGTGGGAAAGGATGAGACTGGAACCGACATCCTCAAGGACAATGATGCAATGTTACTGGCTCTTGGCTCTACCTGGCCCAGGGACTTGCCTATACCAGGTGAATAGGAGTTTTTTTTTGATGCCTTAATCTAAATATTTTGGTGCATTGGTGAAATGGAAAGGTAGTTGGCCACTCAACACAGAGGTCAGAGGTTCAATATAATACTGACCCGATTATTTATAATAAACAACAGTACTGGTTCTACTTAGGAAACAACTTAAGATTTTAAGCCAAAATAAATTGGTATAATGAAATATTTTCAACACAGGTGTATGTAGATGTCAACAAAAATGGTCATCTTAAAATATCCAATCCAAATATGGGATTTAGATGAACCACCTATTAACACTACTAATTACAAACACAACCTTTAAAGTAAATCAGCAGAGCCGCATTGTAGTTGATAGAGTGGTGGTTGCTCATGCCAGCAGCTGTGAGTTCTATCCCCAGCATGACCCAATTCCACTCAAAAAACAGCACTGATTCTTACCAGGAAGTGGGCTCAAGAGTACAACAACAGGTGTCCATATATACATGTATACAAGGATATGAACTAATGGTGTTCCAACTGTTTCCTAACTTTTGTTGCTATAGTAACCAAGCTGTAATGAGGAGGTTCAATGTTGACATAAATACTTCAGTTATTTCTAGTCATCTGGGCATGAGTGGTTTGTTAACTGTTTTCAGGGCGTAACCTTGAGGGTATACACTTTGCGATGACATTCCTGGAGACATGGCAGAAGGTGCAGCATGGGAATGAGCTTGACTACCTCAAGTGGCATGCCAAGGACAAGGACGTGATTGTTATAGGAGGCGGGGACACCGGTTGTGATTGTACAGCCACCTCACTCAGACATGTATGTATCAGCACTAATAACAGAAGTAAAAGTAATTTTAGCTCTACTATTTTATGAAAATGGAACTTTTTGTACACTGCATCACGCATCATAGTCCACATATTGAGTTATTGTTATGATGCAAGTTGTGTATAAGTGTGTCTAACTTGAAGTTATGTAAATGAAACATCTCTCCCATCCAACTTCAAGATTATATTGCATTTTGTCTTTAACAGCTTTTGTTACTGATTAAATTTTTGGCTTGGCGCAAGAATGGACCAAGTCACTTTTTGAAAAATTTTCAGGAGAAGCAAAAAACTGATTATATTCTTTAATATTAGGATAAGAAGGATATAATAAAGCATATTTATACTTCATCATACATGAATTTATGCTTTGTAATTTAATTTACATTTTTATAACTGGAAATAGTGTATTTGAGAAGTGGACTCATGTTGCATTGAATATTTTGGCGCAAGACAAGTCCAGCTCAACTTAGACCTATTTTGCATTAAATATTTCAGTGCAAGACAAGACCAAGTTGAGTTGGGCTTGTCTTGCACTGATACATTAAGAGTCATTCTAGACCAACTAGAGTATTTAAGTCCTGAAGGGAATTGTTTTTATGTGAAATAGGTTCAACTTAGTACAGAACTCTGACTTTTTAAGATTTTTGAAGATAAGAATTATATACTTTCAAAGTTTTTTTCAACATTTCAAATCATAATTGACATTATGACTGTACAATCAGTTTTGGTAACTAGTAATGATTTCATTAGCCTCTGCCAGTTAAAATAATAATTTAGCTTAATAAATAATAAGATATACATGTATAATCATGCAAACAGGAAGAATTTTTTCAAATTAAATATTCAGAACTAGATGCTTGCCTATCTCAAATAGGAAATAAAATGTTATTGAGTATTACAATAAACATTAATTATCTTTTCGATTGAAATAATATTTTTAAAGATAAATCACCTGCTTTTAATCTTTTTCTTTAACAATGTTATGTTTATAACTTTACCCAGTACAGCTTAAAATCACCCAGGCTATATCCATTAATCTAGCAATAAAGTACTAACTATACCTATAAATTACACCTGTTTTGTTTATTATCATCATACTGGGTATAATAAGCCTATTGATATACCTCTACCCACCCAAACTCAGACTTGTTGCTCAGGATGAGGTAAAATTGATGGTAGACTAAAATATTTTACTACTGACAACCCCTGTGGTCCTGGGTAAGAATAGACTCACTGTCAATCACTACAGAGGAGTAGGGATCCTCTGAAGTGGTGTCATGTTCATTTTATCATTTTTCGTAATGTTCATTTTTGAGGTTAAATTTCCAGCCCCTGTGTGGTTCGTGGGAGCCATATGTGTGATGACAAGGAAAGAATCACTGTGGCTTGTGCATGTCGTAAGAAGCGACAATTTGAGTAATACAACAGAATTTGCTGAAACTCTGCAGTTCTGCAGGTATGACGGTTCTAAGTTCATTCTGCATATTCATTTGTTGATGTGACATTTTTCATCAATGTGTTAATTTGTTGTTTTTGTACATGTAGAGTAAACCTGGAATCATCTTTCCTTTTGGCATCGAATAACCTACAATGTGTTGGTAGACCATAAAATCCTATTCATTCATTTATTTTGACTAATGACTTATATTTAGAGACTGACAGCTTTGGAGGCCTTTTACCATTATACAACAATTCAACAGATTTATGTCAAAATTATCACAACACAAAATTATTTCTTTTTTGTCTTTTCTTAACTGAAGATCATTTAAAAGGAATTTATAAATGTAAAAGTCAATTTCATTTGCTCCTTGACATGATATGCCTTCATGCCATGGAAGAATCTGTTAAAGGTCTAAACATGCTCATTGTCTTAAATTTCCCGCCCTTTACCAAATTCTTTGTTTTGATGTGAAGATTTTGCTTTTAATGTATTTTCAACAGTCCATTTGCATAACAACTTTTTAGAAGCTAAAGCAGGAGCATAAATCACATCTGTCCTTTTAAGCTTGAGAAAGGCAATGTTAAATTGGGGGTCGAAAATATCAACACACTTGAACCTAGCTCTAGATACCATTTGTTTGAAACTTCAATATTGGCAGTATTGTGAATTCTATTAGAAACTAATTCATAAAATTATGTTCCTTAATTTGAGCTACCTGATCTGGAGAAATACTATTAAGCCTATTAGTGTACTTTCCTGCTTTAGTCAGGTGAGTCTACACCAGATATTTTGTTTCAAGTAAATCCACACTTTTTTAAAGCAATGTCAACCATTGCATGATCTATATCTGGTAAATGCAAGAGAAATGTTTTGCATAACAGGAACATATTGACCTTCAACTTTGAAATGCCATTTTCTCGAATTGATGAAAATGTTTTTACTTTTTTCCCAATTTGATATTATATGGTGACATTTTGACTTATCGGGTTGTGTTATCTGCTAAACTGCTATATATCCTTCTTGAGTTCTTTTTTCATTCACAATGTTACTTCTTAAATTTTCTATCAATTTTGTCTTCTTCATTGTGGATGACATATTAACACTATTTCCAGATCATCTTTACTTAGATCCATTTCTTCATTTATCAACACTTCAGTATCAAAATTTATTGTTTGACTACCCCTACTCAGTTTTGTGGCTTAAACTTGTATGCTCAGAATCAAATACTTCAGTTTCCATGGTAAAATCATTTGCTTAGAAGTTTAATCAATGTAAGTTTCTGGTATAGATTTAGACTAAGCATATATTTTATAAGACATAATGGAACATCATCATCAGTTCAGATTATGTCAATATGTCAACAGATATATTTAGTTTATTTATTAAACTCCCCTTTATTACTCTTTCAATGCCAGAACCCTTTAATTCTGTTTCTGATTCAAGTTTTTCTGGTTTAGAAAAAATATGTGCATTGACCAATGCAATTGTGTGGCACTTTACCTCAGGAATAGACACTGTACTTTGTTGAGATGAATAATCATCTTTGTCAGAAGTTTTTACAAATAATTATTGAACTATCACAATCTGATAAACCTGGTTCATAAATTTGTGTCATTTAAGATGCCAAATTTTCATTAAAGTTGTTGTTAATAACATGAGTACTCGCCATCGAGTATTTCAGAGAAATCTTCAAAGTCACTATAGACTCATCATTGTTTATAGCATTTTTCAAAAGTGTAATGTGAGTGACTTCAAATACAAATGTTTCATGGTTTGGTAAAACAGTAGAGGCTCAATGTCTAACAATTACAGACAAAGAGCCTTCAAGTTTATGTAATTGAACCTATAAATTCATTTCCAATTGTAAATTCGCATAAAAATTCAAACACATGGTATCGAAAGCCAGGTTTTTTATGTGTGCCTAAAATATATTACATATATTTGTCAATACTATGTCAATGCACAATATCTGGGAGGGATTTGGTATATTTAGGGGGAAAGGTGTTACTTTAATTTAAAGATACTTAAAAGTTTGCCATATTCAAATATGTACAAAACTCAACATATATAATGCAACTACTAAACCATATTATTGGAGAAGGAGGGGGATATAAGACAGTTATCCCCATCACCATCATCTGTAAACATGCTTGCAAAAACTGTTGTTAAAAATTTAATTGATACAGTTAAAATGTTATTATATAAAATTATCCTTTTGTTATCTATCAATCAAGACTTATATTATGTTTAATACCATAGTCACACAGTCTAATACTTAAAAAAAGAAAATCTTTGGTAAACAAACAATTTTAGTATTATTTTAAGTTTATTTTTATCTTTTCTTTCAGCTCTTACTCTTACTTTAACATCTTTTCTCCCTTTGTATTTATTTGGATGACAACTTTGACACACAATATGTTCTTTATTGTAAAGGGAGGACTAAATCAAATGTTGGAATAACCTGTGCCCCAACCCCATTTCTAAATTATCAATAGAATTAAAATATATTAAACGACTGCAATTATAAACTCTTTTCAAAACAACACAAGTCTATCTGATGTTTTAAATATTGGTATAGTAAAATATTTCACTGCAAGACAAGACCAACTCTACTTGGACCTGTTTTGCGTCTATGAAAACTTCTTTTATTAGATAAACCTTTTTGTTTCTTAGCAACAATATTAAAATAAGTAAGAATAAAAGTCTATTATTTTAACAAGATGTGTATTTCTATGTGGTTTATTCAAAATGTGTAAAAAAGTGATTTTGTGAAAAATAGTGAGTTGGACCAGTCTTGCGCCAAGCCATTGAAATAATCTTTTTAGGGTCTTTGTTTAAGAATTATATTTTACTTTATTTTTTTTTTGAAATGTACAGTATGTAAAATACTAGACGAAAAAGTGAAGTACTAGTAAAGACTAAAACTTATTTAAATTTCATTGACCTATTTTAAATGCTTTGTTTCGCAGGGTGCAAAATCAATAACTTCCTTTGAGATCTTGCCACCCCCACCAAAAACGAGAGCTGCTAGTAATCCATGGCCAACATTTCCTCGGGTGTTCAAGATGGATTATGGCCATGAAGAAGTTGAGCTGAAGTTTGGGCGTGATCCCAGGATCTTCAACGTAGGGAGTAAGGTAGGCAGATAAATGTGTGCATGCTTGTAGTGTACAAGACCAAATAGAAATAAAGACCAAATAAATACAGATCTGATGTTCCAGCTAAGATATTATTATGGCATTGACAATGAAGGGGACGGATACCCTGTCTGTCTGTTCTTTTGTCTGCCTTTTGTTCTATCTGTCTGTCTACAATTTAGTATCTGGTCTGTAACTTTGAATCATTGAAATTGTAAGAACTTCAAAGATCATCATGTGAGGATGTGTCATGGCAAGGTTACATAGCTCAACCTTTAATTTGAACAGATTTATTCCTCTTTATGTTCACACATTTAGCTGTAAAGGAACCCTGCCTCACAGCTTTTTATTGAATTGAGGGGATTAAATTTAGTAAAGTAATGAATTTGCAAGGTACAGGTGTGGCAGTTTATGTAATCAATGAAGACTGAGCAGCAATTAAACCATTAGAAAGCAAATAATACTGAAAAACCAAAACATGCAAGCAAAAGAGTAGTTAAATTTTTTAAAAATATTGTAAAGCATTTTATCATAAAAATAATATTTTCTTGAAAAATAATAGTTTTTCAAAACTACGGGAGTCCAAGTATGCATACTTATTTGTCTCTTACTTCTGTTAATTCTTGTATTAACAATATAAATTATATTGATATGTGCATAATTGAACTCAAAATTTCTATCTTTCTCTGTTTACTTTGGAACCCCTACTTCAGAAATAGGAAGCCACATTTCCAAGGAAATTTTGAATGTCCCGAACTTTAACACTTTTTAACTTAAAATGTGTTCAGTGTCAAGTTTGAGAGTAGAATATTTGATGTGTTCCAATGCATTAATTTTTTATACTCCCACCAAAAAAGGTTTGGAGTGGGGGGGGGGGGGGATTGGCAGGTTGGGGTTATATACATGTAGGAATCACTTTGTCCCATAGCTTCTCATCTCATCATATTCAATCACAATTCAACTGATATAACTGTTGTCAGGGATGAGATATTGCCATGAAATTTGGTGTGTTGGTAACCTGGATGGAGTGGAAGATTGGGATTGTATAGGTCTAGATCAGACTGGCAAAACCTTATCATATCATAGAGATTGCACATTTCATGAAATCATAAACTCAACTTCACTCTAGGGTACATGGTACTGCTCAAGTTATAAGTCTTTCATGTTACTAAAAAATATAAAAATAAAAAATTTAAATCATCTTCTTAGTTAACAGTATGCATTAGCATAAGCAAATTAACAAATGGACTCCATGGCAACTAGTCATTTTGTGGGGGCATGACTCTCATTCAGTGATAGCTCTGCTTTTTAGACCTTCAGTTTCTTTTTGTCAAATGACCATTGTGAAACAATTATTGCAGAGAATTTCCAACTTTGTTATTTTTATACTTTGTAAATGGGGATTATATAGGAGTCATGCTCTTCGGTTGGTCCATTTTTGTGATTGCTATTTCTCAGCAACCATTGACCGGAATTCAATAAAACTTCAAAAGGGTGACTGGTACCAAGCCTAGCTGTGTATATCATTGGCATGTTGTACCTGAATAATTTTTAAAGGAGTTATGGCCATTTTGAATTTTTCAAACATTCTTTTTATGGTCGCTGTTTCTCAGCAACCATTGGCTGGAATTCATTGACACTTCACAAAAGTGATCGGTTACTCTTATTGGTTCACTGTGTCAAAGCAGGCATCAAAAGGGTGCAATAACTGTGTTAGGGCGCCATCTAGGGGTATTCATCACATTCAATGATATTTCTAGTTCACCCTGGGGAATGTATAAAATAATAAAATATGGTATTATTAATGAAATATAATATTGCCAGTATAGGGACGCTCCAACCAGATTTGTTTGTATTTGTTTGTCATAAGGTATATTACATGGATGTATTTATTTTGCCAGGAGTTTCTGGATGATGGAAATGGTCATGTGTGTGGTATAAAAACCCACCTGGTGGAGTGGACAAAAGATGAGACTGGCCGCTGGAACATGAAAGAAGTACCAGGTGATAATTACATTACACATATATAAAAAAAAACTGGAAAATTTTCCAAACTCTATTCAGAAAAGACATAACTTGAATGAATAATCAAGATAGCAAAAACAAGAAACTTAACTATTGCAACAATGGCAACTTTTAATCCTGTTACAAGTTTGAAAATGTCTGCCTTTATCATGAAAAACACATACTGATAAATGACAACTGTAGATAGTTGAAAGTGATATGACGTGGTATCAGACAGAGAATATTGGTATTAACAATTTCTCATATCCTCTACCTCAACATTCATGAAACAATTGTTTTATAGTTTTAAATATAACGAAAACAAAATGAAAATAAAAAAGTTTAAACGGTCTGAAAAATGGATTTTTTTTATTTTTGAGATTATATAATGAACCAAAATAATATTCAGGTCTGGGGGATACAGCATCAGACAAGGCATAGCGGTTATAAGTCTGATCCTCTCCGAAACCATAATTTTATGCTTTGCCCCTTTAGCAAAATACTGACTTCCTATTCATGTAGTTTCATACTCAGAAGTTTTACACAATCGATGATACATGTATTAAATGTGACTTGTTTCATGATTTGTGCGAAACAGATATTAAGTTTAACTTCCAGTTGGGATCACTTTGCTCTCAAAGGTCTATCCGTCTGGAAAGATTACTAAAACAAGTATCCAAGCTATAGGTTTGTGAAACTTTGCATGTGGGTAGAGGGCAATAACGAGATAATGCAGGTCAGTGTTTTTTTTGGTTACTATGGCAGCAAAATTGGTAAAATTGCAGATACAACCTGGATCATGTGTTAACACAAGAAGAGTATTCAAGCTACATTGCAGTGCTCCAGTGTCTTGTTGTATATAATTTCCATTTATATTTATATTTAGCATGGGTATATGTAGACAGTGTGACAGTTGGCTCCTATTTTTGCATTACATAATAGATTATACAATTTCATCCGTCGCCAGTGT